>OW964825.1:37130275-37540089 GCA_943142095.1 Ophonus ardosiacus | reverse complement strand
AAGCGTGTTTGCATTGATGGTTATATTTTGAATTTCTATAGAAGAAAATAAACTATACAGTCGATTTATTAGGAAACTGTCAATTTTTCACTATTGTGAACTTAGTTTGAGTTTTGACTAATCAGAGTAAAAATCATTTCTATTATTAATGGGGTTCTATACTATTTTTTTTCTTACTTTTTTTCTTATGCTGGAACAGGTAAGTAATAATATAAGCGAAATATGATTTTTTAAGTCAGAATTGGGCGTGCGACGTTTTATGTCCTCACCAATGTGCGAGAGCGCATTTGGTTTTTATAGTCAAGCAACCAATTAATTGCTTAGGACATTTAACATCAAAACAAATTCACGCAAACTTTCAATCGCTTGTATTATGCGAACAGATTAATAAACTCCTGTTCAAATTATCGTACCACTTCTATTATCGCGATTTATTTTTAAACTGATGACGTATGAAATTTTCTTAGAATGCATTTGATAATTTAGGGTTATACATATGAAAATAATATCAAGGAAAAATCAATTATTGTTTATCAGGTATTTTATTGCTTTCCTATCTTCATAGCTGTATTGAGGAAAAAGTTTAGAAAAGTTTGATAGTGTTTTTACGAATAATTTAAATTTAATTTAATGTTTCTGTTTTATTACAAAATTAACATTAAATTGAATGGGAAAAAATAAAAGAGATTGATATTATCTAAATTTTTAATTATTAGGGCATTAACTCTATTGAATTAAGATGGAAACTACAGTCAACGTTATGTGATCAGGGACCTTCGAGTTAATCGTAGTACTATAGGACAAGCTTTAAGGAGGTTTGACGGGACTGGATACAATTCATGTAGATACGGACAATGTCGACTGAGATCAACGACAGTACAGGACGACAGATTTCTAACTCTAGAAACTCAGAAAAGACGACAAACTACAAGTAAAACGCTAAAAAGTCACATTCTTGAAACCCGGATTGGCCAGTATATGTACAGCTATAGGACCATGTCTCACCAGAACTCATCGATTGGACTTCGGATTCCGTCATGCAACAAGGAACCAACCGACCTTGTTCTAAAATCTGTGATAAGCCTTTTCACTAAACCCAAATAAGGATATCTAAATTCTGCAAGAGGGAATCAATTGTTACAGATCGCGCCATCCATTGCCGTTTGAGCCAATTGAAAATTTTGTAATCCGTCAACTACATTTTACAACCTAGAACCAAACACGTTTGATGCCTTCTTACAAATTGTGGAATAATACTTTTCTATCATGAAGGGTCCAATGTTTCTTGATTGCTTTTTGCATGTACGAGTATTTTATTTTCCATTGTGGACATTTTTCGTTTGGTTGCCAACAAGAATGGCACAAGACAAACTAATTGCTTATTAAAAATCAATATACTCCCAAAGGACAAAATTGATGGAATACAAAGCAATTTATTTCAAATATATAACTCATTGTTAATTATAAAAAATGGTCCTCTAGTAGCACGAGTAATTTATGACATTTTCACAAGATGTTTAAATGCAGTTATAATTCTAATCCCACACCTAAAAACCTGACGAATAGTAATAATATCATCATATGAGTCATGTATTACCAACAAGCTCATGACACTCATGGAGCTGAACGTTTTAGTAAGAGTTAAAACTATATAACCGTAATTATGGACAAAGACGGAAGTAGATTGTCTCGAAATAGTAAGTTAGGATGGGCGAGCGTCTTGCCCAAATTACTATCTGTGAATAAAACGATGTGTAGCAGTGTAGCACTGATAGTGAGTTGATAATGTAGAAAATGGATAGACAATAATTATATTTTAAAGCTGTTATTATTGAATTTTCAGATTTTAAATGGATGTAGCACTGATAGTGAGTTGATAATGTACAAAGTGGAAAGACATTAATTATATATTCAAGCTGTTATTATTGAATTTTGAGATTTGAATGAGCATTGAAATGTTTTATTAAATTCATGAAGTAAATTAAAATTAATTGCAAATGTGGTACTGGTTTGAAGTAATTCCTGAGCCTGCTAATACAGAACAAACCACAAAGAGCGGAAGTAGTCCCTGAGTCTGCTATTACAGAACAAACTACAAGGCGTTGAGGTAGTCCCTGTGTCTGCTTTCAGAACAAACTACAAGGCGTTGAGGTAGTCCCTAAGTCTGCTTTTAGAATAAAATGCAAATGGTTGAACTCGGTCCCTGAGTCTCCAATAAGCAGAACAAGCCGAATAGTTAAAAGATGTTTTACGGGATTGAACTGAATGTTTATCTGGTATGTAATTTTTCAGAAAAAAATTCCAGTAACGATGAGCGTGTAAACAATGTTCCACACGAAAAAGAACTTGAAGTATCCTGAGAGTAGGATACCGGCCACCGGCCAGGAGGGCCGTGTTAAGCTGGGTACACATATGAGGCAAAACGCAAATGAGGCAGAGCGAGCCCGACCAATTCCTCGGGGGTGAAGGTTGATCCGAAGCGCCAGACTGCGTCAACTCTTTCGCGAACAAGCCGATGCTATCCGTCCGGAGTCGGTACATCAAAGAAAATTCGGTTCGGCGTGGACAGAGATGTGCATTTACGAGTAAAAATTATTTTTTACGTTTACGTGAAAATGTTAAATAAGTAAAAAAGTAGATAATGTATAATTTTAGTTCTTCATAACGACACTAGATGACTTGTTGTTTACAAATATCACATTACAGTAACTTTCCTTAATCCTATCATAAATACATTTTTTTCACTACTAGCCTAGGAACTCACTATTATTTACCTTTATTTGATATGAGAAATTGTTTTTCACTACCGCTTGCTTGTAACCATGGTAACTTAGGTCAATAATAATTTATTATTAACCTTGGTCTATAATGCAAACTGTCACTTTTCAATCAAACTCAAACCTCCAAATCCAAATATTATTTAACTCATTAAACTCAAGAAAGGTATTAAGTATATAATTTAAATTTGCCACTATAATTTTAAATTGACCTACGCTGCCGCCTCGCCTAATTTGCCACTATAATTTTAAATTGACCTACGCTGCCGCCTCGCCTGGCCACTGTGCTGTTTTGGTGAAATTGTGAAATATTTGTAGATGTAGGATTGATTTTTTTGTATTTGTAGGTAAATACATTTCAATAGATTTATTTAAAAATAATAATAAACTAATAAGGCTGCTGACTGTAACAGCCTTATTTGTTATTATTATTAAATAATTAAATCAAATACAAATCAAGGCCCATAAGTGAGGTTATCAAACCAGCGAAATGAGAAAAACGTCAGATAAAAACAAATGCAGCCTACTTTGTTTTTGTGAATATTAACAAATAAGTAACGTCATTATTCATGTCAAAATTATTGTTATTATCATTAAAAAAAAAATTCAAAGAGAATTTATGTGCTAGTAGTGAAAAAAATAGTATATAAACCACGGTTGAGAGGAACATTATTGACCAGAGGCCTTATATCCCTCCGGCTTCGCCCTCGGGTTACAATAGGCGCTGGGTCAATAATGATTATCTTCTCAACCTTGGCGTATAATATACTATTAAAACGACTAAAGCTATGATAAGTTTATAAGAAAGATAATGAAATTATTGTAAAGTATTAAAAAACATTCTGAAACTAAAGATAAATTAATATAAAATGCTTACAATTTGTATAAAATTCATTTTCAATAAGTTTGGAGCTAATGATTTAAATCTATTTCAAATTATTTGAAACTATATGTTATTAATAATTAATAAATAGAAATTTTAGTTTTGCAATTTTTTTATTCGCCGTCTATTTTTAAATGTCTTCAAATTTTATTTGTTTACAAAACTGCCTAAAATTTAAAGTTTGACGTTTGAGGTTATGTCACAGGAATATATTTCCCTACTAATCTGATTATTGATAGTTTGAAGGTACCTAATTGTTTGTCTGAATCAAAGAAACATGTTGATGTCACGTAGACGGCTTGTTTTGGAATATCCATTCAGTATAAAAGAAAATATCTTTATAAAAAAAAATATACTCATGGTAATAATATTTTACATTATCTACGTAAAAAATTCTCAAATATTTTCAATGTAAAAAATAATTTTTTACGCGTGAAAAACAACAATGAACAAGTTGCGAGAACACTTACTTACTTACTTAATCCTGCACCTTTCTACCCTCACGGGTGTAAGGCGTTCCCCCGGACCTGCGGGGGAGGGGGTTGAGTTCTGATTTGTTGATCTTCTCCATATTTCTTTCCACTCTGCTCTATCTTGTGTTGCTGTCTTCGTTTCTTCCCAAGTTAGACCTCTTCTTTGCGCTGCCTCCTTTACTTCTTCCAGCCACGTTCTTCTTGGTCGTCCTCGTGGTTTCTTTCTTCCAATTTTTGCTTCAAACACTTTTTTAACTATTCTCTCCTCTCCCATCCTTTCTACATGCCCATACCATCTCATCTGTCCTTCTGCTATCTTATCTTCTATTGCTTTTACTTTTAAGTTTTGTCTGTAGGTTGTGTTTTCAATTCTGTCCAGTCTTGTTTTCCCCTCTATTTTTCTCAAGAATCTCATTTCGGTAGCCGTAATTTTTTCTTTTTGTCTTTGCGTTAATGTCCATGTTTCAGCTCCGTGTATGAGTATAGGTGTCACTACTTTCTTAAATATTTGTACCCTGGTCTCTTTCGGTATTTCTTTCTTTCCTAAGAAGCTGTGTTTGATGCTATTAAATATTTTGCCTCCTGTTGTTCTTCTTTCTTTTATTTCTTCATCAAATCTTCCATCTTCTGAGATCATTGCCCCCAGGTATTTAAATTTTTGGACTTGCTGTAGATTTTCATTTTTTAGTTGTATCGTGTGGTGTTGTTCATTTCTTCCTAGTATCATGGTTTTCGTTTTTTCTTTATTGATCTTCATGTTTAATTTTTGTAGCGCTTTATCATATATTTCTATATTCCTTATTAAGGTTTTTTCGTCTTCTGCTATGATGACCATGTCATCTGCATAGCATAATTCTGCTATTTCCACTCTTCTCAATTTCCAATTTCCTATGTAGTATTTCTTTACTTCTTTCTTTGTCTCTTTTATTCCTTCGTCAAGAATTAGCGTAAACAGAAGCGGGCTCAAAATGCATCCTTGCCTTACTCCGGCTGTAGTTTCAAATGTATTGGAGGTCTCTTGTTTCACTCTTACATAGCTCTTAGTGTTTGAATATAGGCTCTGAATTCCTGTTATTAACGTATTTGATATTCCTCTTTTTCTTAGCGTTTTCCATATGTCTTCTCTATTGATTCTATCAAACGCTTTCTCTAGATCAATGAAGCACACATGTACGTTTCTCCCTTCTTTTATTGCCTTTTCCCCTATTTGTCTTAGTATGAATATCGCATCATTTACTCCTCTATTTGGTCTAAAACCAAATTGAGTTTCCTCTAAAGATTCTTCCAGCTCTATTCTTAGTCTACTCTCCAGGATTCTTGCATATATTTTGGCCACTGTGCTTATTAGGGTAATTCCTCTATAGTTCCGGCACTCTCTGCTATCTCCTTTTTTAAATATTGGTGTTATGATACCTATTTGCCATTCTGCTGGTGTTATTCCTTTTAGCGCTTCATTCATTATGTCTTTAAGTTCCTGTAGTGCTGATTCGGGTAGTGCTTTCAGCATGTCTGCTGTTATTTTGTCATGTCCGGGAGCTTTTCCTCTTTTGGTTTTTCTTATTGCTTCTATTATTTCTTTCAAGCTTATTTCTTCTTCTTGTGTTATTTCTGTTTCCTTTGTTCGTGTGCGATGGCTTTCTTGTTGTTCTTCATCTTTAGTATCATTTCCCTCTAGTAATTCTATGAAATACTGTCTCCATCTATCCATTATTCTGTCTTCTTCTGCTATCGTCTTTCCTTCCTTATCTTTAATGTTCGTAATTGTTGCTGTCTTCTTTTGTCTTATATTTTTAAGTGTTCCAAAAAATAATTTCTGGTTTTCATTGTATGCGTTTTTCATTTTTTCACCAAATTCTCTCCATGCTTTTTCTTTTTCTTCCTTTATTACTCTTTTTACTTTTTTCCTTTGTTCTTTATATTTTTCATAGTCAGTAGGTTCTTTCGTTTGTAGATATTTATTCCACTTGTTCTTTTTTTCTTTCACTGTAACTTTTACCCTTTCCGACCACCATCTAGTTTTGTTTGTGTTTCTGTTCACTATTCTAGTCGTGCCACAGCTTTTTTCTGCTGCCTCTAGTACTGTCTTTTTGAAGTTCTTCCATTTCTTTTCTATGTTTCCTTCTTTTTCTTTTGCTTTTTTCTTAAACTCCTCGTTGACGTTCTTTTGAAATTTTTCTTCTATCTCTTGTCTTCTAAGTTCATGGCATTTTATTTTCTTATTTACTATCTTTCTTTTGATTTCGTTCTTTGTGATTACTTCTTGCTTTAGTATCATTGTTACAAGGAAATGGTCGCTCCCAATCTCTGGTCCTCTTTTTACTTTTATGTCTTTTAATCTATTCCAGCTGTCTATGTTAATTAGGAAATAATCTATAATCGATTTTTCATTTCTGCTTATAACTTGTCTTGTTATTTTATGTATTTCTTTGTGCTTGAAGTGTGTATTTCCGATTTTGAACTCATTCTCTAGGCAAAACTCTATTATTCTTTTCCCGTTTGTATTCGTCACATTCTCTCCATTCCTACCTAAGCACCACTCTATTCCATCATTCTTATTTCCTACCCTCCCGTTAAGGTCTCCCATTATTATTACTCTCTTTTCACTTCTGTCTACTATTTCTTGTAGTTCTTTAAAGAAGTTATCTTTTTCTTCTTTTCTTGCGTCCTCGTTCGGTCCATAGCCCACAATTAGCGTATATTCTTCGTTTTCGTCTCCTTCCTTAACATTTATTGATAGTAATCTTTCATTCAATAGGTTTTCTTTCGAAACATATTTCATCTTATCCTCTTTAATTAAAATTGCCACCCCTGCCTTGGCGTTTTCTTTTTCCGATACTCCTACCCAGTACATCCAATATCCATTTTGTGTCTTTGTGATTCCTTTGCCTTTCCTCTTTGTTTCTGTTAGACCCACGTAATCCATATTCATTTTTGCCTGTTCTTCTGTTAATTCATATTCTTTTCCTGTTAAACTTTTTACATTCCATGTTCCAAATTTTATTATTTTCCCTGGTTTATTTACTCTATTTTTTATTTTGCCCATCCCGTACTTAATTATATGTGTTTTGTTGTTCCTTATCGTATCCTTTTCCTTTGCTTGCGACGTCTTTCCTTTTTGTTGCAATTTTCCTCGTTTTTCCCTTAGTTTTTTGACGCAGTACCTCCTTCTTCTTTGACCTCTATCATCTTCTTTTGTGTTTTGTCCCATTTCCATTCCTTTCCATTTATTGTTATTTTCTGATAGCCTATCTTCAATATATCTCCTGCCTTTTTATTTTTCTCTGCTAACATTTTTATTTCCTTTTGTATTTCGCGCTCATTTCTTGTTAGTTCGTTGTTTATGAAGATTTTGTCCTTTAGGGTTCTTAGGTTCTTTTTATTCGCCATTACTTTTTGTTTATCTTGAAAATTTTCCATTTGTACCTTACATGTCTTCTCTCCTATCTTTATTGCTTCCTTCACTTGTACATTAACTCCAATTTTCTTGTGTATGAAGTCTTCCACGGTGTTTTTTAGGTCTTTTCTGCTGATTGAGTCTGTTATTAGCCCTACAATCACGAAATTATTTTTGATTTTTTCTTTATCTAATCTCTCGATTCTCTCTTTCATGTCGTTCAATTCTTTTTTTATCTCTGTTTTCTTCCTTCAGTTGTTCATTTATCTGTTTCATTCGTAGTAGTTCCTCTTTATATTCTTTCTGATCCTGTTTTATCTCTTTTGTATCGTTCTTTATTTGTAATATAATTTCCATTAAATCTCTTAATTCTATTTTATCACTTCCTTCTTTGTTACTTTTGTCCGGTGTTCTCATAGTCTTTTTACTTCGTTTTGTTATATCTTGTCCATCTATACTTTCTCTCTTTCTTTTACTGTCATCCGACGTGTAATCATCTCTATCCGACATATTTGCACAACTTTCCTGAGTACGGGCCTGACTAAAATTTTTATCTTGGTATGCAGGTTCTAGCTTACCGCCGCTAAACTACGCTTGCTTACAGTTTATATGTACGTCCTTGGCTACTGTCTCACCGCTGTATACACTTTTTTACTCTAATTTAGAGCTTCTAGGTACTTCTCACTTCACTTTCTTTATTCACAACACTACCTTGTTTCACTAGAGTTTAATTATTTCATATGGTCCGCGAATTAAAGCGTGATATCTATCGTTTAACGAATTTGACTATCGCCGCACGTTCGCCGCAACCGTATTCTCTGCCTTTCACAACTCAACTCTGCGAGAACACTAATTTTTGAAATTAGCTGTTACAACACTTTGAAGAGATATTGCAAGCTAGTAAACGAATCGCCGGTAGCCAAAAATCTTAAGGTCGAACTTCGGCTGTAACAGGCTACCTATAATTTGTTGATATTTTAGAAATTTTTTCACGAATAAGATCTAATAAATAATGAAAGTCGCTCTATGACATTATTGTAAAATTTTTAAATTGGCCATTTTCTTCTTCGTCCAACATATCATTTAGTATTGAATTTCCTCCGGAAATCGATCTGTTTCGATAGTTTTGTCATCCACCAGCGCCTTCTCTTTTTCTTTCACGATAGTGCGGCAATCACTATAAACGTAGCAGCAGACACTATCAAATCGTCGGCCATGTTGTAATCTGCCCGAATGGATTGCGCACAATTTGGATCGGTGTCTCGTTCGCTGACTCAGGTGGCTTCATTCGCAACGAAACAGTTCACGAACGAGGCATCCGTTAGAACTCGGCTTGCCTCATTCGCTTTCTGCCTCATATGTGTACCCAGCTTTAGCGAAGGAAGTTAAGAACACCGGAAATGATTATGCAACATTTTATGATGATTAATTTTGTATTGATCAAATAATAATTACTAGTTTCTTAAATAATTAGATCCCGATTGTGATGTAAGAACTGTTTAACAATCAAACGTGTTACCGCAGCACCGCTCAGTGTTTATTGAGTAATGATCGAGTTACTTTCATTATCTCTGTACGAGAGTTGCTTTTTGGAAGAATGAACTTATTGTTATGAATGATAGTGTTTCTCTTTGTGTGTAATTTGTACTGTCTCTAACATGCCTGTGTTGGTGGGCGCCTTATTGTAATTTCTGCGATCGAAGTGCAAAAGAAATCCGGAAAATTTTTTCTCGATATTTACTATTTCCACAGTTACTCTGCTGAAATACCCAAATATCGGGCACGTGAAAAATTATCCGAGAATAACACTGCAAAATAATCAACGATGATAAATAATAGCCAACACTAATGAGTATAATTTATTTCTTGTAAAAAGGGCAATAAATAAAATGACTGTTAAACTAATTTATCAATTAATCATGCGAATTGCAAAAATAGATCGTAACGAGATGTCATTTGAGTTCAAAGTCTACACATACAAGAAATAAGAGAAAATTCTTGTATGTCTGCTATTTTCATTATCTAAAACTATTGAAATATAGTGTTTTAAAGTTTCAATATTCTTGTTCGAATGCTATCTTCTTAAATTTTGTTGAAGTATTGCTTGGCAAATCTAAGTATTTCATTGGCTATACTTACTATTTTCTCAAATCGTTTTTCTGACATCACTAATGAATAAAAGAAGCGAAAATCTGAAGGAGCTAAATTGATATTACATAGGTACTAAGTAAGTTCAAGTTCAATAATATCAAATCCCATTCTACCATTAATTACTATTTACTTTGTTTTTAATTTCATTGTGATATGAATAACTGATAAAACACTAATAATTTTTTTATTTGAAGCACTGAGTTTGTGGAAAATAAGAATTTATGAAGGGATTTTTTTATTTATTTTGGTAATAAAATATTTATAGGATTATTGTTGCCTGAATTTCACAGTACACAAATTACATTTATAAATTTAGTTCCTGTAATTTTATATGTTTTGAATAAAAATAATTTTGTTTTATTACTTTTATTACTTTAATTTTAAACAAACATGGTTTTATTGTTTATCGTTTTGCTCTTATTGTAGCTCATCAGTGTGGTGTAACTGACGTCTCTTTCCAGAAACAATTCATTAGCTGGGAGCGGCATAAGATACAGCAAAATCCTTGAAGAGGTGTAAGCTGAGGTCGCTACACACACTCGTATATTTCCACGGTACACTAAGACTAACAAGTAATTGTGAGGTTATGCATTGTAAAATCAGTTGTTTTTACAAATAAAATAGCTACATGCGGTTTTTCTTTAAAACACTGGCCAAAATAGTCTTGACAAAGAAAAATCGCGTAGTCCAGTCACCGCAAATGATTTTGACAGTGTGCGTAGATTCACAATCACAATTCTGTTGTCCTGATTGGATGTAGATTTTATCGCTACAAATTTAGTTTTTTTCCGCGGCATTTGCTTGTTTCGGGGAGCTGTGTACTATCTCATACAAGATAGATGGTGAGTGTTTTTTTCTAATTCTTTATTAGCTTGTTTCATCTAGAGTTTGCTATTGTAGTAACAAAGTGTATTATTCAACTAGTATGACGTTTCCTCCAGAAACATATTAAGATTTTCCAATATGCATGTTTAACTTTTCAGTGATTTCCAGTACGGTTAGGTAAAAAAAATCCAAGAATATTCAACGAAATAATTTAAAAGTTACAAATGTACAGACAAAAGAAAACAACATTGACGTACATCATTAGTGAGAATAACAGCGGTGTAAAGTACACAAAGACAAGATAGTGGTAATGAAAGCACAATGGAACAAATTAACTCGGTGTGACTTACTTCTTCAACTCTCTGGAACACTCTGATTAGATTGCGGCCCGCTAATTTCTGAAGGTCATCCTCTGACCAACGACCCGACTTGAGTAGCTCTGCGAGGAGAAAAGGGTAGCGGGAAACGTCTTCCAGGCCTAAAGGGGTTCTGCGTAAATATTAGAAGTTAATTATAAAATTCAATGATATATACAGGTACAAAAAATATTTAAAAATATAGATAGGTATAATTAGTTACTAAATACAATATAATTTAATTATGTTAAAGTCAACTACGATAAGATAACAAAATTCAAAATTTTTAAAAGTGGTATTAAAATAGTTTAAGTGTCTGGACGCGAATCTGGGGACCCAGTTCCGATCCTGACCCATGTCAAAAATTATTTCGAATTTAAATTACCAGTATCTGCGTACAAAATAGACTAGCACACCCAGCAATGGGTAATATGCCGTGACGAAATACTTATATATTTATTTAAGAAAAAAGTAGATAAAAATAAAATGAAAATTTGAAAAACTACTCTTAAGTATTCTTTTTTTAAGGAAAACAAGTTGACCTCTAAAATTATTTATTCATAGGGCAACTTTTGTCAAACCGAAATCGTAACTCGTATACGAATAGGTAGTTTTCAAGATCCCAATGAATGCATATCATTATCTGTACTTATGAAATAAAATTCATTAGCAACATATAGGATATTCACGAGAATTAACCACCAAATATCTCTGAGAGATGTCGATGTTTCTTAAATAATCAAATTTTTTTAAAATATGGGCAAAAATGCTGTATCTAACAGTGTGTTATTATTTTCGGTTTCGGTCGGAGTATATGGAAATTTATTTTATTTTGTATTATTTGTTATTATTTTCTTGGTGAATACATATTATTTACGAATATCTTATTCGATAATCATTATTCTTTATTGTTATAAAGAAAACCGGAATGCATTGTCTGTTTTGGTTTTGTTTTGTCATTATATTATATACTTCATAACATTTTTAGAGTATTACAATGATTTTGACCAGAATTTTGATCCCACTTCAACTGAAATACAAGTTTTAAACTTTGGGGTTGCGACTCCCATACAGTTTTTATATGGAGATACGCGCTTTCCTCGACCTAAGTATGTGACGTCATCCGGGCGTTTTGCGCGGTTGGCTAGGCCTGTAGTATTATTGAGTCGGCAGTGCATTTACATTATAGCGGCGGCGCCAAGCAGTATGATGACTCGACAAGATACATCTCATTATGAAGAATCTGAAAGTGATCGTGGCTCAGATTTTAGGTCTGATGATAGCGTACGGGACAAAGATTGTGCACAAAGTTATAATGAGAGTAGATCCCAATAGATCTGCAGGTAATGATGTGCATGAGAACAATTAAAATATGTAGCTTATCCCCTTGTAAAGTAGAATGATTGTGGCATACATTTCCTTTTTTAGAAATGGATGTGTCGGGAACGTAAAAGTTTAAATAAAAGAAAAACAGGCTGTAGGTTCCAGTAATTATGACTAGCAGTCCTTAAATGTCTTTATTTAAAATATACAGAGAGCGTTTCGCACATGTATTTGTTCATTTTCAGCTACAAACAGTTTTACATTGAAATAAACAATATTATAAAATAATAAATTTCATAGAATCTTATACATAATACGTTATGAAAACGTGATATTGTTTGACTTACATAATTTGCATAATTCGCTGCGCTCGTTTTGGCAAATATATTCAGCAGTGTCATTCTTTTCATAACTGACTATGTAAATAACTATTGTCAAATATCAATAAACACATGTACCAAATTCGTATTTTCTTGTTATGCAGATCAAATGTTGCCAACTTACGTTAAATACGATAAAATATCACACGTTCTCTCTCATTTATATTATATCGCTTTACAATAATTGAGAATAGCTTCAAGTGACAAAATGATATTTGGTGAAAATTTTCACTGCATAGCATTTTGGTGATAGTTGATAATCGAACCGAATTATATCTTATGGACATAATACTTTTTTACTTACATATGTACTTAATTAAATACGATTTTATCTTGTTCTCGTTGGCGTAGGCAAATACTACTGTCACTCTCATCTACGTACTTTAGAACAGAGTAACTTTCAAATATTAGTTATAATTATTATGAAAATTAAAACAAAATAAAGTATATCTTAGTTCAAACAAATTAAGTATATTTCATAAAAAAGCATTACTAGTTGGAAATACCCCTGCTTCAAATATGATATTGAATCTGACGCTTCGACTATTAAATCGGAGTATAATATTATGATCACGTAGATATGATACAAATTTTTATTATGTGCCATAAAAGTGAATAGGGAAAAATGAAAAGAAATGTAAAAAACTTACAAATTGATTCCATCATATCCCGCGCCGATTCCCACGTGGTCTACGCCAGCTATGTTGCGAATGTGATTGATATGTGCTGAAATTATATGCGGATAATTTATATTAATTACATAGACAGTTAAAAATAAACATATTGCTTATATTGGAATGCCATTGGAATTACAAATATTTTAAAACGCACTAAAAATAATGTATTAAAATACTGAATAATATTAATGAAACTGTAGTTTTTCAGGACGCCAATCTTTTTATTTAATTATTTCTACGAATAACAACAAATTATTAAAATAAAAATGATTACTAAGAAAATCATTGCATAAACTTTCATTTAAAATAGTTTTTGAAAAATGTGAAACAGGCTCATTTTCGACTTGAAACATGATTTGAGATCTAGTACACACAGGTGGTACAAATAATTTTATATATTGTATTAACTCGCTGATAAAAAATTTATTATGTATTATTTTGTATAAAAATATTTGATCATATATTTTTCTTCGCTTTACTAAAGATGTCAAGAACTTGTAATCTGCATGCATATGATTCATACGGATTCTGTAGTCTATAATATAATATTCTTGTAAATTTTTTTTGAATGTTTTCTACTGAATTTATATTGAAATTATAAAAAAGTTTCAAAATAATTGAATTATATTCTAAGTGTGGTCTCACTAATGTATTGTATAACAGATTGTACGATTCAATTTGAGTATATAATAAATATAGTGCAATCAATGAAATATTAACTTTAACATAATAAAAATATAACTGAATTAAAAATGTGACTAATAAAATCATTTTTAACAATAGATAAATTTTAATACTAAGTAATTTTTAAAGCAGTTTCCAATTGTAATAAAATTATTGGAAATCTAGTTGTATCTCACCTACTCATAAATATCAACCTACATCATAATTACAACGCATCAATAAATGATTTTAATATGAGCAAAGTGGAAAACTGTGTACATTTAATAAATACTGATACATGTTATTTTATAATTCATTGTTATTATGAAAATTAATATGCAACAAATAATAAATTATATAAAATAATGTCATTTAGTTTATAAACTCAAATTACATTAAATATTTCTTCCAACACATTAAAAAAATCACAACAACAAAAATCATACGTCCTAGTTTAGAAGAGTCTGTACCATGCACATGCAATCTAAATGAAGTTGTCAATGGACGGAAATTACTTACCGACCACATCTTGTATGGTAGCTGTTGTGCTGCAACTGATGAAATGGGGATAAAAGGCCACCATGACCAGGCCGCCATTACCTGCCTGCAAACAGAAGGCAGGACGTTAGCCGCTATAGCGCACATCAACCCTTACGTTACATCTATGTACGTTCCTGCACTCACCGCAGGATCTTAATTACTACAAGTGCAGCCACTGCACAGAAAAATTTATTGACTATTTGATCAAGTTTTCAGTCTCTACTAAGATTGTAAAGTTTTGTAAGAATTTTTGTGTAAATTTATAGTTGAATGATAATGATGGATATAAAGGTATGTACAGATTTACTGGGTAGTATAAACTGTACTTATGAAACTGCAATAAAATTATACCAAAGTTTTGTAGTGTACTACAGAATGTTATATATTTGAGAAGTATAAAAATATGTTGTGACCTCTCGCCATTTTCATATTATGCTACATAACTAAAAAATCTTATTACATCTATTATGCATATTTATATTTTTTAATTCATTCTATAATTAAGTTTCATCCTACTCTTCTAAATGTTCGAGATTCTTCAAATTAATTGACGAGATTAGCGGTATTTCTGTTGGGTATATGTAATATATGTATCTGTAATTTTAAATAACTAAAGAAAAAAACCCCTTAACCTTAATTTTCTTTAGATATAACTTTACCTTAACACTCCATTTTAGTTTTATACGTAATTTTAAATATTTAATTAATAATAAAATAAGAAATGTTAAATGTACATACTTCCCAGAAAAAACCTTTAGTAATGTCTCTGGGTTTTTGACATTGACATTTTTCTGTCAATTACAAACATTTTAATTTTTCGACTGGTTTCCATGGAGTTGTTTGGGCTGTGAGATCATTACAACCGATTATTTTATATACTTGTATTTATAATTATTGTCAGTCTCTAAATCTTTAGAAGATATAATAAAAATGTCAAATGTATCGGATAGAGAATTTTATATCCTATAAACTTTGAAATAACACAAATTTCCAAAAAATACTATTTAGAAGTTTTTTATTAAGAAACTACTACTTCCGGATGACCAGTTGTTACCAAAACTTTTCGGCTCTTCCCATTAAGGTCAGATTAAGGAATACGTCATGAAATTGGTCTGTAGTCTTATAGAATTTGAAAAACCGTCCCTTCAACACACACACGTACACACATATACGCATGTGCGCTCACACGGCCATACACACCCGCACGCATACACACATCATTGTAAAAATATTAAAATCGGATTCTAATGACCTTAAAACGTTCTAAATCACTAAAATCTGGATATGCGATTTTTATCATGACTCGAATACCTCTCTTAGCGAGAGGTTAATAGTACATTGCATCCGAGGTGGGAGATGTTTCATTACAGCCCAGGGCTTTTATATATATATATATATATATATATATATATATATATATATATATATATATATATATATTTATATATATATTTATTTATTTATTTATTCATTTATTGTTAGTCTGACCAACAGGGTTCAAGACCCCAATTACAGGTTGACTATAATAAAACAAATTTAACATGTTTAATGACACAAGTAGTTAACAAATAGAATGACACAAAAAAAAACCCAGAACTTAATAATACATATAGCTGTTTAAGATAATGTATTGTAATGAATAGTAGTGGTTAATGAATATAATAATTGTATAAAGCATTTTTAAACTTTACAATCGAGCCGACGAAAATGTCGAAATATTCAGGTAAATTGTTAAAATTAAAACAAATCATACGAATAGGTGACTTTACTTCATAGTTCGTTCGAGGAGTGTTACAGTAGAATGTATATTTAAATCGGGAATTATGCCTAGGAACTAAGAAAGGAATTTTACCTAGGATTACGGGATCATTTATAATACAATGCAAAACTTTATAAAGGAACATTGATGATTGTATTTTTCTTCGAGTATCAAGAGACACAATACTAAATTCACACAACAAATCTTTGTAATCAGTATCAAAACTAGGATAATATCTGTGAAGCTTGAAGAAGCAAAATTTAATAAATTTGCGTTGAATAGATTCAATAACATGGCTGTATTTATTATATATGGGACACCAAACTTGCTGACAATATTCCAGTTTTGTTCTTACGAACGAGAAATATAGTTTCTTAAGAGTTGAAATATGAACGAAGTATTGTGTATTTCTAATAATAAAACCTAAATTTTTGTAGGCAGATTTAACAGTTTGTAATATGTGTTTAATGAAATTGAGCTTTTCATCAAATAAAACACCAAGATCTTTAAATTGTATGACCCTTTCAAGAGTATGAGAGTCTATTTTGTAATCATATTTGTAAATAGTTTTTTTGACGAAATAGCTCATTATTTTTTATATTTATATATATATATATATATATATATATATATATATATATATATATATATATTACCGAGCCGCCTCTTGAGGCAGCGTGTCTTTGGCAGCGCTCAAAGCGACCTTCACCGCTCGGACCCTGGGGTCGTGGATTCGATTCCCACCAGGGGCTTGGATATTTGTGTGCGTCTTAAAATGCTTTATAATAATATGTACAATGAAATGTAAATAGAAGTTGTTATAAATAAAGTATTTGGGGGCTATAACTCATAGGAGTAGAGAGCCGACAGAATATTATATACGAGCCCTAACAACATAAGGTTCGGACGATACCAATTTTTGCAATTAATAGTCTCTATACGTACTAAAAACGTTAATGATTAATTTTTATTAATGATTTGGAAATACACAATTTCAGGCTACATACAACAATCAATAGTTATACTAGTTTTTAAAACATATATTTTTTACAAAGGGAAAATGAAAAACCCACCAAAAAAACATTGGCTACTTAATGTTCGGACGACTGTGATTTGTTAATTTATTGTAACCAAAGTTGCCATGATTATATAACAGATTTGATGTTTATCAATCTTGTAAGTGTTGATTTATGATTATACGCGATTTGTGCTGTTAAAAATGAGCCGTGGCAAGGCTACTTCAAGGAACATTCGTAAACCTGTAGTGAAACACTACCATAAAGGAAAAAGCATGAGTATAATGGAAAAGATTTGCAGTTGGCGAAAGCCATGGTAGCAGATATTATTAAATGTTATGGCGAAACAGGTGGCTACGAAATTCGAGGAAAAAGTACCGGACAACCAAAGAAGCTGACACCTAGATTGAGGCGGCAACTTGTGAAAATTTGTAAGAGTCACCGAAGAGCCAATCTAAGGGAGGTAACGGTTCTCTTTACTACAGAAACCGATGTACAAATTTCGCAAGAGTGTTGTAGGCAGTGGATTCACAAGTCAGGACTCGGTTTTTATCTAATATATAAAATTCTTCTGTCACGGGGTGCGTAATCGAACTCCTCCGAAACGGCTCAACCGATTTTCGTGATCCTTAGCGAGGATATTAGTCAGGGGGGAGAATCGAACAACATCTATTTTTCATCCCCCTAAATGTTAAGGGTGGTCCACCCCTTAATTTTTTTTTTTATTTTTCAGACAAAATTTTTTGTTTTTATTTTTTTATGATACATCATACAAAAATACATGCAACCCTAAATTTTCACCCCTCTACGATCAACCCTTATTTTTTATTTGATAATTAAAAAGTTTTATTTTTTTTGCAAGAATTAACCATTAATAAATATTTATTAACAATTTGTAAATTGTACTCAATAAATTTGACTGTTCATAAATATTTATTAAATCCTGTGATGTTAAAAAATCATTTATTAACAGTTGATAAAGCTTATCAAATATAAACAAATTTTTTTACCCGTTTCAGTTTTTTAACTTCATTTATTTATATGTTCTACGTACAGTCAGCAATGCCAAAAAAGCGCAAAGGGGCCAATTTGAGTCGTCGAACGAGTAGTTCCATAGCCGTGCGAGATTTAAGAGCACGAAGATCAAGCGAACAAATTCAAGAAGACAATGCAAATTTGCGTGCGAGAATGTCGCAGTTACGTGAACAACGATCACAAGAGGCACGAGATGAACAAAATCAACAAAGACAACTAGAACGAAGACAAACTCGCAGACTCATAGTCGACAGACATAGAGGAATTGATCAACAACGCCACAAAGTTCATCGAGCATTTACGTCAAATTCATTTCTTCGACTTGCATTCCAGTACGAGCCTGATGTTGAATATTATGCTCATTCCAAAGTGGTTATTGGTACTTTGGAGAAGGAATGCCCGCATTGTCATGCACTTAAATTTAAAAATGAGCCACTTGGGATGTGTTGCTCATCAGGAAAAGTACAACTAACCGAAATTGAAACACCACCTGAGCCATTGCACGGTTTACTTATTGGTACTGATCCAGATTCTAGCCTGTTCCTGAAGTCAATTCGCACATTCAATTCATGTTTCCAAATGACATCGTTTGGAGCAACAGAAATAGTCAGCAATGTTGCAGCAAACGGTCAACAATTTAATTCCACGTTTAAAATCAAAGGCCAAGTTTATCACAAAGTGGGCTCATTGCTGCCAATGCCAAACGAATCTCATAAATTTTTACAAATATACTTTATGGGTGGCGAGGACTCCGAACGTGCACTCGCCAATCGCACGGATGCACGTTGCGACTTCCATAATCTTAATTCACCTTTTGCCAGGCGTATCGTCAGTGAGCTAGACGCTCTCTTAAATGAGCACAATGAATTATTAAAATTTTTCAAAGCACACATGCACAAGCTACAAAGTGACAATCACGCTATTATCATCAATCCTGATAGAACACCAGCTGGAGAGCATGTACGTAGATTCAATGCACCTGTTGTTGAAGACGTTGCTGGAATCATGGTTGGCGACCGTACAGCTACGCGACAAATCGTGATTCGAAGAAGAAATAATGATCTTCAGTTCATCAGTGATACCCATCGTTCATATGACGCTCTCCAATATCCACTAATTTTCTGGAAGGGACAAGATGGATATTGTGTAAACATTAAACAACGAGATCCAGTAACAGGTAATTCTTTCATTATTAACAACATAATTATTTTATTATTAAAGAATAAATCTTCAATTAATTTAAATATATATTTTTGATGTTTAGATAGCTATCAAAGACTGTTATTTAAAATATATTCGTTACTCTAATAAAGATTTATTTATTAACCTAAATAAAACATACTTTTATACTTTATAATGCATTCGATTATAAATACTTCCCCGTACACATATGGTAGATAATTATTTTTATTTACCTATAAAAATGTTTCCTAAAAATAACATACATGGCAAAACAACGTTTGCCGGGTCAGCTAGTAAAGTATAAAAACGTATTGTCTATCTGAGTTTACTTTAATTTTGTATTATGTTCTTATAGGCGAAAGAAAAACCGCTGTTAACGAAAGTTCAGATGAAAAACCGTCTACGTTGGGCAAGTCTAAATTTCACTGGACAGTAGACGACTGGTCCAAAGTCGTATTTAGCGACGAATCCAAATTCGATATCTCTGTAGGTGACTGTAGAAAATGAATTATTCGGAATAAAACGGAAGCTTTTCATAAAAACTGTCTCAAAAGGACTGTGAAATTTGCAAAGGATGTGATGATTTGGGGGTGTATGTCTGGAAATGGCGTAGGAAAGATGGAAATAATAGATGAACTAGTTAATGCCATTAAATATCAACAAATTCTGACGAATAGCCTTATTCCTAGTGTAAAAGAGTTCTATCCCGACCGAAACTTCATCTTTCAGCAGGATGGAGCATCATGCCACACGGCAAAATCAACAAAAAAAAAAAAAATTGTTTTTGAATACCACGACATGAGAGTTCTAGAATGGCCTTCAAGCAGACTAGATCTCAATATTATTGAAACTTTGTGGCACCGAATTAAACGGTACTTAAATAATCCTCAAAGAACGATAAATGATTTAAAGACAAAACTCCAAGAAATTTGGGGTTCTTTTACACCAGATTATTGCAGATACCTGCTGGCATCCATGCCAGCCAGAATACAAGCTGTTATAAAGGAGAAAGGTGATGCGACGTCGTTCTAACTCTTGCAAAATCAGTACTCGTCCGAACATTAAGTTGTCACTATAATTTCTTTATTTTTTAATTTGTTAGGTTCTAAGCATTTTGTGTTAAAACAAAATCCATATTTTTGGCAAAATATGGTCTTTCATTGTGTAACAAAACTAAATATTTCAATATTAAATCTAATTTGTCAATCTCAAATGAAACATCAATAAACATTTGTGAAAACTGGTATCGTCCGAACTTTATGTTGTTAGGGCTCGTATATATATATATATATATATACCACCGAGGTTATGTGTACTATTTTATTCAAAATCGTCCTCATTTTAAATCAATAATTTTCAAAATAAATCAATGAGTTATAACCTTTAATTTTATTAATATTATTGACTGCTCTCTTCAAATTTGTTTAGCCTACTAAATTATAGGGATCTACGGCAATGTTGCTAGGCAACCTGTTATTTCCAACCCAAGAGATTGTCATAAAACTTAGGAATGACGTATTTTCCAACCTCCAAAAGGTTAGGAAACGGTATATTACTATAATGAGTATGTAACTTTTTCTGTTATTCCCAATACATTTCAAGAATTTGTTAATTAAAAATATTACTGAGGTTAATTTTACAATGGAATGCTATATTATGAGTTTCCATTTTTGTCAATAAGGTAGGAAATTTTAAAAACGAGTCATAGACGCCTCAAATGCATCCGAATTCAGGAGAATGACTTACATCAATGAATATGATCTCACATTTTCATATCACAGATAATTCTTTAGGACTAACATTTTTATATAATCTTTTTTACTTCTTTCCAAATATGGTTATCTGTAATTTGTTTTATACTTATTTCATAGAATACTTTTTTTAAAACGACTAGGTTTAGGTTATATTCCATATCTACATCAACCGGAATCAATCACTTTAACTATTTTATTTTTTATGATTGGGCATCGACTTGTATGCATTATTATGTGTCATATTTATGACATATTTAAAAGTACTATCGGTAAATATTTGCACCGTTAAAGAAAAAAGAACTCAATCATATTCTCTAAACTGCACTGTTCATGGGTTAACTGTGGGGTTATTGTATCGATTTTTTTTTTTAATTCGGTATTTACTAAATCTAAAATAATTAAGTTTACTTTGACCATAAAGCCAGAAGTCTTTGTGAAACACCCTGTAAAGTTGTATACCAACTATTTAAACAATACAAATACTTGTTTCTAGCACAATCCCTATTCTCCCTTCGTAGGACAAATAAAGGAGAAATGATACGACTGTTGCTGAAAGGAGATTTTTATATGGTGTGTATAACTGGTATAACGTATAATATATAAAAATAAGGAATTAATATGTGTATGAGGTTTGTGTGATTGTATGACATTATAAAAGTTGAACTGAATCGGGCTGATGATTATTGATAGGTATACATATGCGGATAAACGTTTGAAGATGAATGATGTGGGTGCTTTACATTCGTAAATACGTTCATGTTTGCTGTTAGTAATAAAAATATGATTGTGGATTAAAAGATATTTCACAGTTGATATGAACATAGTAATGTAATATTATGTGTACCTGCATGTAGACGAGTGTCATGAAATTATTGTTAGATGAATAATAAACATGTAACCTGGTGGGCTGAAATTAAGTACTTAAGGAAATTATTATTATTTTTTTTTTTTTTGTATATCGGTAAATCTCATTGATTGATACCAGAATTTTTTACACCTCTTCACCATCCCAGTCAAGAAGTTTAAGAATTTGTATTTATGGTACGCATATTAACTTAGTTTTTTTTAGCAATATTTTTTTTAAGGTAATAAATTTAAAATATGGATAAATACTCAAAATTATTGTAAGTTCGTTAAAGCGTATTCATACAATTATAGATATGTTCCACAAATATTTTCAACTTAACATCGGCATTACAAAAGAAAAAAATTAAAAGAAAAGCTTTGTTAAAAAGTATTACATATCAACTTTAATCATAAATAATTTATTATATGAAACAAAGATCATGTTTAATTAAACTGTATTTTACTAAAGAAAAAACCGTTAACCTTAACAATAATTATAAAAGTTATATACGTATTAGGAGAACTACGTTCACAACATCAGCAGAAATTATGGAGTAATAAGACAAAGAAATTAAGATTACTCAGCATAAATTATACTTAAAAACCCAATTTCTAACTTCAAATGTTTCAGTCAGTGTGCATGCTCTGTTTTTCAATTAAATTTGCCATGTTTTTACTTGTTCTTTGACATTTATGACCTAAATACACACACAAAGATCAGTTTCGTAAAGTTATACTGCGTGTTAAAAAAACCTATCTCGGAGTAGGAATTGAACAAAGAAACGTGTCAATTTAAAAGTATTAAAAAATGTCAATATGACACGAGATATTATCAAAAATGTTAGCTAAAGAAATCAAAGCTTTTTTTCTTGAAACTTATTTTTGAAATGGCAATAAATTAGAAAACTTCGAACGGCAATAATCTTTTTCTTTTGTTGTTTATTAGAATCAATTTCAAGAAAATTACATTTTAAGATCAATTTTCACAACTTGAATGTGGAAGTGAATAGTGATCTCTGTTCATAGCCTAATACGAGTTAAGAGGCTTGACTTGCTATCGCGGCTCATCGAAAATACTATCTAATAATTATTTTTGTAGCATCTAAACTATCTGAAAATTAATAGTAATAAATAAGTGAAAATAAGAAATTTTTCTTTCACAATTTTTTTAAACAGGTAATTTAAAAAATTAAAAGTAGCTCCTTAGATAATATATATACAGGATCTCTTACAACTCGCGTCCCCGACGAAACTGACACTTGCCGACGACAATAGGTTGCCAACAAATAGAAAAAAATAATTTGCGGCTGCTTGTATAACGGAGTTACAAGAGTTTTTAATCCACCAATCCCGGAAAGATATCTTGAGGTGTGATGATATTATTACAAAATAAAACTGGTTGCCTAGGGTTAAAAATACTACTAGTGAGTTACAAAATTTGTTTGACTTACTGTAATTGTGACACTTTATAGTTGACACTGTCAACAAATTTAGGTTAGCGAAGGTGTCATCCGAGATCATCACAAGATTTCTATCCGGAAAACGTTTCGAATAGATTCGTGCTGCCTCTCTGGCGTTACCTCCACATTCTCCAAAAATTATAATCATTTCTAAGTAATCAGCGGCTGAATACATGGTAAGAATTTGCCTTTTTTATTCACCTTGCCAAATTTAATTTGACACTGACATTTTTCGAAAACTACAGTCGCCCACACATTATAAAGAAAATTTGATTTGTATAAAACCATAGTATCGTAAAATTACGGCAAACACACGTTAAAGGTGTAGGTCTCTGATTGGTCAATTTTAAGACATCTTTTCTCTAATATCTTTTAAACTAGATTTTTTTTTCTTCGAAATTACACATCCGAGTGCAGTCTCGTGTTTCCTCATTCGCTCTTGGGCACAAGTTGTGAGACATATATATATATATATATATATATATATATATATATATATATATATATATATGTTACCTAACCATATTCTGCGGACCTCAGCAGTTCCTGGTATCCGCCACGTTCCCGCGAGCGACAAGAAGATCAATTTCATCTTACCTTTGTACAATGTATATTCCATGATTTTATAAACTTTTATTCAGTCTCTATGTAGAATTCAAACAATAAACTTAGAAAATACTTTATTGTAGAAAGCAATAGTTTTAAAAGCTAATATCCAGAAATCTATCAATTAATTGGCGCAGTCTTGGCACGATATTGAGTGGAAAAACATCACGAACAATCCATCAGTGTCAATTGTTTACTCTGAAGAACCCAGGTCCGAGAGGTGTTCATCGCGAATCAACCCATCGGCGAGCTCATCTTAGAAGACATCCAACGCGGACAATCTACCTAGGATGAAGAACGGTCTCTACAACGCTGTATTGGTTATGTAAGTTGCTTTCCTTTCTATGTCAGACTCCTCGCGTTCATCCATTATTTTCATAGAGGATAATACTAGTGAAAACGAGTTAGAATTATTAGATTATTCAAATCAAAATAGTAATTTAGATCTTAGTTCAATTTTGTCAAATTTAAATATAAACGAAAGTGCCGATACAACAAATTTAGTTATGGCGCAACCACAAATACCAAAATTCGAAAATAAATTATTAGAAATAGTACCTAGATTTGATGGAAATCCATCAGAATTATCAGGATTTTTAGAAATAGCAAGTGCCGTTGTTAAAACTTATTGGGATCCAAATCCCGAAAATATTACTTGTGTGCAAAATATTACAGTAGTTTACGGAATATATGCAAAATTATCTGGCTCAGTACGCGAAGTTTATTCTACATGCACTTCAAAAGATTGGAAAAGAGTGAAAGATGCACTCATCGCGCATTTTGGTGATCAACGCGATGAGAACGGTTTATTATTTGATTTAGATCAGCTCCGTCAAAAAGACATTGAATCTTCTTTACAATTCTACACGAGAGTAATGTCTAATTTAAGTGCTTTGCATAATTATGTAGAAATCCGCGAAACTGGCTTAATTTTTAGCAGGCTTAAAAGAACCATTAGGCTCTACAAACCGAGCCATGAAACCAAAAGGCTTAGCAGGAAGTAGACAATTTATAATTTCTGAAAATAATATCAGACACTTACAAAAACCTACATACGAGAGAAATAAAACTTCTCTACAAAAACCACATCCAAACACATATAATTCGAGACAAATTCAATTTTCTCGCCATCCACCAGCATTACTCTATAACTACCTGCAATTTCAAAATTTTAATAGAAATCAATTTCAACAATTTCCTAGCAACCCCATCCAGCTACAACCACGACAAATACAAGCTCCACAAAGATTCTTTAGCAATCAGCAAGTATTTGGGAATAATATTCCAAAATCAAATACTATAAATGTTTGGAAACCCCAGGGCTCTGCAAATCGCCCCATTCATCCTAAACCCACTCCTATGAGCGGAATATCCCATGGAACTTTCCCAAGACAAGACACTAGGTTATAAAGATTTCAAAATCAAAAACCACCAAACTTTATTTCTGAAGAGTTACATAACGTAGAACAACCTGTACAATGTACACAATTTGTTGAGTCGACAGAATTTGACTACGACAACTACGAGACTGATAATACAGTGCCGTACTCACAAGAAAATGATTATTATGTAACTGACGATTTTGAAAATTATTATACCTTCGAACCAGAGTCTACTGAAAGTAGCCAAAATTTTCCCCAAACGAGTCAGTCAATGAACCCAACGTGGAATTACATTCAATATACGATAAAAAAGATTTACCATTTATTAAAATCTCGAACCCACCATTAAAACTTTTGGTCGATACAGGTGCGACAAAATCATTCTTGAATCCGGAATTAGCTGAAAAATATTTTAAAAACAATATAAAGGAAGAAAATTTCACGATCTCTTCTGTATTTCAAACAACAAGAAGAAATTCTTGCATCGAAATTCCAGCATTCCCAGAATTTAATGTTAACAAAAATATAAAATTTTATTTGTTTAAATTCCATCATTTCTTCGACGGTTTAATTGGTTACGACACCCTAAAAGATTTAAATGTACATTTAGATTTGAACTATTCACTTTTAAAAACCCTAAACACGACATTAAAATTATCTCATTACGAATCGAGAAATAAATTATTATTTTTCGCTCGAATAGAACCCTGCAGTTTAAAAACATTAAAAATACCGGTAAATGCAAAAAACGGAAATATAGTAATCCCATAAACAAAAATTTCGAACTGTATAATAAGAGAAGGAGTATCAAATTGTCAAAATGGATACGCCCCTGTTGATATTTACAACAACACATATGAACCCCAAGAAATTTATTTGTATGACCCAATCAATACTAACCCTTTTAATAGTACTGAATTTGAATTATTTAATGTCACAATTCATAATAATTGTAACGACAGTGACACGCCTAATAAAGCTGAAATAATAAACTCATTACGCACCGAACATATGAACGCCGAAGAGAAACAGTGTATTGAAAAACTTGTAAAAAAGTTTAACGATATATTTTACCGCGACGGTACACCATTAACTTTCACGAATAAAATAAAACACAGAGTTATTACAACTGACGAAATTCCTGTACACACAAAATCTTACAGATATCCATTCATACACAAACCCGAAGTTGAACGACAAATAAATAATATGTTACAACAAGGAATTATTAGACCAAGCGATTCCCCATGGTCATCGCCTATCTGGATTGTTCCAAAAAGGCTGATGCCTCAGGTCGGCAAAAATGGCGCATAGTTGTCGATTATCGAAAAATAAACGAAAAAACTATAGACGACCGTTACCCAATTCCCAATATATCTGACATTTCAGACAGACTCGGACGATCACAATACTTTTCCACAATAGATCTCGCGAGCGGATTTCACCAAATTGAAATGCACCCAGATGACGTGCAAAAAACTGCATTTAATGTATAACACGGACACTATGAGTTTTTGCGAACTCCATTTGGCTTGAAAAATGCTCCATCAACTTTTCAGAGAGTTATGGACAATGTTTTGAGAGAATATCTTAACAAAATCTGTTTTGTTTTTATGGACGACATAATAGTATTTTCTACATCTCTTCAAGATCACATAGTAAATTTAAAACAAATATTTCAAAAATTACGCGAAAGTAATCTTAAAGTTCAACTTGACAAATCTGAATTTCTAAAAAAAGGAAGTTGCTTTTCTTGGACATTTAGATACTTCAGAAGGAATCAAACCCAATCCAGAAAAAATTAAAGTCATTCAAAATTATCCAATGCCAAAAACAAATAGAGAAATAAAAGCATTTTTAGGACTACTTGGTTATTACCGGAAATTAATTATTTTTTTTTGCAAAATTAACAAAGCCAATGACCTCATGCTTAAAGGAAAGCGCTGCTATCGACATACATAATCCTGACTATATCAACTGCTTAAACACTTGCAAAAATCTGCTATCAAACGAACCAATTCTACAACATCCTGATTTTGAGAAACCATTTATTTTGACAACCAATACCAGCAATTACGCGATAGGTGCGGTGTTATCTCAGGGTAAAGTCGGATCAGACTTACCGTTGTCTTATGCAAGTCGTAAACTCAGTGAAACTGAAACAAAATATTCTACAGTAGAGAAAGAACTATTAGCAATCATTTGAGCCATAAAACATTTTAGACCATATTTATTTGGACGAAAATTTTTCATTTACACTGACCATCGCCTTCTGCAATGGTTATTTTCATTAAAAGAGCCGAACTCTAAGCTTGTGAGGTGGAAACTCAAGTTAGAAGAATACGACTACAAAATTATTTACAAAAAAGGTTCACTCAATAAAAACGCAGATGCGTTGTCCCGCATTCAAATTAACATCAACGAAGCAATCGAAAATTCAGGAGGAATATTCTATTACATGAAAGAATTTAATAATAGTTTTAGTAACACAAACGAAGCGGAAAACAAAACTTCTGATAACATGCCATTAATAGTCGAACCAGACAATGATAAAATTGACAATGACATATCAGATGACGAAACTGTTCTCACAAACAGAGAAAACCCAATTGTAGGAATCCCAATTTCTGATAAACCCGTTAATTTCGGAATAAATCAGATAATAATATCACAAGTTAATTATGACCCTAAGAAACCAAAAATTGTAAAACTTTTCGAAGATACACAACGTTTTATTGTTCAGCTTTCAAAAAATAATTTTGCTAAGGATATAGTCAATTTCATTAAAGAATATATTATCCTAAAAATTAAATACTGTTTATACTTCGCAGACCCCATTTACGAAGAATTCAGTTCAGTCATCCAAAAATATTTTTAAAATTCTGAAATAAATTTAGTAAGATACACTCAAAAATTGTTAGATATTGAAGACCCGTCAGAAATTAAACAAACAATTCAGAACTATCACGAAAGTAAAACCAATCATCGAGGTGTCGATGAAATAGAAAATCAAATAAAGTAAAAAATATTACTGGCCAAATTTACGAAAATCAGTACAAACTTACATTAATGATTGTGAAATATGTTTAAAAACTAAATACGACAAAGTCCCATTAAAGCCAAAATTTAATATAACTCCTACCCCAACAAAACCATTCGAAACTTTACATATCGATTCAATCACTTTAGAAAAACAAAAATTCTTATCAATCATTGATGCATTTTCAAGATATGCTCAAGTTTATAAATTAGACTCAGGCCAAGGAATAGAAATCGTCAATAACCTTATTAAGTATTTCACACACCACGGAATACCCGATCAGATCATTTCCAATAATGGTCTGAAATTTAAAAATTCATTAATTAAAGAATTATTAGAAGTTCATAAAGTGAAACTCCATTTTATTAGTACACAATACCCAGAATTGAACGGATTGGTTGAAAGATTTCATTCGACCTTAGTAGAACATATCAGATTACTCAATAATCAAGAGCAGTATAAAAAAGAGCCAATTGAAATAAAAGTTAATTATGCACTCTTAGTGTATAATAATTCTATTCACTCTTCCATAAAATTAAGACCTTGTGAAATCATATCAGGACATTTAGATGTAAATTCACCCCTAGATAATGAAAAGAAAATTGTAAAAATCAACCCCACTTTGAGAACAGCAGAAATAAAACCAGATCATGCTAACACATCAAAAGACATTTACTTGTCCAACATAAAAAGACCTAGACGAAAAAATTACAATTTTAAAACTAAGCAAAGCAAAATAAAAATAAATTCAAAATTCTAGAAAACACAATATTGAAAAAATATCCCTTGTTGCAGACTTGTGACTCTCCACCTGACAACAACACAAGAAGTTCAGATACAGAACTTAGGGAATAATCCCGGAGTTCTCCCATTTAAATTACGACATGCAAAAATTAAAACCGCTTCCCATAAATTCCTACTTTACATTGACCTCAAAACCATTAAAGACAGAGTTGATTTAATAAACGAAAATTTTTCGGAATTAAAAACAATAGTAAATTCTGCTACTCCCGAATTTTATCACATATTAAATAACTGCTATGGTCATTTAAAATACCAACTGAACATTGTAAATAGAAAATTAAACACTTTCTGCCCCGAAAAACGCCAAAAACGAAGATTAATTAACCCTTTAGGATCACTTGTCAAATTTATGAGTGGTAATATGGACAACGACGATGCTCAAGAAATTCATAACAGTATTTTAAAATTAGAAACAGATCAAAATAAAATTGTTAAAAACACATTTCACTTTCCAAAAATATAATGTGAAATATTAATTATACACTGACACTAATTGTTAAAAATCAAATCAATGTCGAAAATAAAACGAATGAGCTAATTCAATTAATAAATAAAGGAAATTTCGATTTTTCTCATTTTTACGACGCACAAGAAATTTTAGAACAAATAAAATACAATCTTGATTCACTGTTTAATTATTTGGAAGAAATCGAAAATGCTGTGACATTTGCAAATCTAGAAATTGTACACCCTAGCATTATATCTCATCAAGACCTAAAAGATATTATTAATGAATTATATTCAATTTACAATCATAAACAATTACTATTTTCAAATATTAATGATATATCGAAGTACTATAATGTTATCAAAATTAAAGTTCATGTTATAATTGAAAAAATTATGTTTTCCTTTAATACACCCAGAAACCTTCGATCATTATCATCTATATTCAATTCCTAACTCAAATCAATCAACAATTATCCCACCTGCTACTTACCTATCAGTAAGCGACAACGTATACCAATGTAGTAACGAAGAATGCATCGATTTGCAATCAGAATTCCTGTGCAAAAGTACAAATCTTCTACCACTACAGAGGGATGAAGAATGCTTAACATCAATTTTGTCACCCGACATTACAGCAACCAACTGTCAACAAATACTAACCAAGATAACTCAACAAGTTATATTGGAAATCAACGAAGCCCATTACATTGGAATATTTCCAAAACAACAAAAAATACAAACTTCGTGCAAACAGAATACCATTGCGTCCCTAAAAGGAACCTATTTAATCGTCGTACCACCAAACTGTTCAATAAAGATTTCATCATATGTCTACGCGAATAAATTGAAGACAATGCTAGGGCATTCCATGACCTTAGAAAAGATCAACATGCGAAACTCCCCCGTCACACAAGTAGAAAAACTGCAACTGGACAAGGTATCACTTGATAAACTTCACCAACTTCAACTTCAAGAATTAGAACTTTCCATCGAATCAATCAATCTTCATGAAAAATATTCAAAGGGCTCAATCATCTATGTCATCATACTTTCATTAATAATTTTATTCTATTTTGCAATAAAAATTATAAACAAACTTTTACAGAAAAAGCAAGTTCAGCGAAGTTCAAATGCGAGTCTGAGGGCATTCGACGAAACTCAGGTCGTTCCACCCTAGAGTTTCTTCTTAAGGAGAGAGGTGTTACTTAACCATATTTTGCGGACCTCAGCAGTTCCTGGTATCCGCCGCGTTCCCGCGATCGGCAAGAAGATCACATTTCATCTTATCTTTATATATAAGATTCATCCTTTCTAAATAAAGAATTTTATATTTTATAATATTTGTAATAATATAAATTTTCAAAAAATAATATTTAAAAGATTTTTCCAAAGAAACTACTACTTTCAGTTACCAAATTGTTACGAAAACTTTTAGACTCTTCCCAATAATGTCAGATTAAAGAATACAAAGTTAAATTGGTCTTTAGTGTTATAGAATTTGAGAAACTGTCCCTCCAACAGCAACACACACACGCATACATACACACACCCACACAGTCGTCATTCTAAAAATGTTAAAATCGGATTCTAGTGACCTTAAAACGCGCTTATTCACTAAAATCTGGATATGCGATTTTTAGCATGAAACCAATAACTCTCTTAGCGCGAAGAAAAATTGTTATTACAAAGACAACTTTAACGAAAGTACTGATGATAATGATAATTCATCAAACGTTGCTACCACTGCAAAACCGCTTGACAAGTCTGATTTTCATTTAAAAAGAAAATAGAGAGAATTGTTTAAGTATTTGTGTAAGTAGTTATATCTTTTTTTTGTTTGGACTAATATTATCTACCTATATATTTCCACATTACATAGTCGATTTGTTTACTGCAGGGGTGGGGAACCTATTTTTTCTGCCAAGGGCCATTTGGAAATTTATAACATCATTCGCGAGCCAGACAAATAATAATAATAATAATTTTTTTTTTAGTTTTTAGTGTTCAAAAAAAAAAAAACAAAACATAATTAACTCATCCTAATCCTAATGTGATGGCTGGAACTGCCTTTCTTTGCTGAGTCGTGTGATATTAGCTGATATTGATGATGTGGCTACTCGCAACTGATTTTCCAGATTTACGTCGGTCAATCTGGAACGCAGTCGATTCTTTGCGATCGTAAGTTTAGAAAAGAACTGCTCGCAACAGTAAGTTGTTCCAAATACAGATGCATATTTCAATGCATGTCTCCTCAAAATGGGAAATTCATCATTGCGTATGTAACGTTTATAGAACTCAAGCAGTGGGAGATTGTTGTATCTAGCTTTCAGCTCAACATTAGTTTGCAGCTGAATGATTTCGTGTTGGAGGTTATCAGGCACATCAGCTGGTTCCACATTGAACGGTGTAGCAAAGATGTTCAATTCAATTTCCTTACTTTTCACGTCCTTGAATCTTTCATTAAATGCCTCAATTAGTTTCGCACATTCACCAGCATACTCAAGTGTCGTAGAAGGCTTTTGTCCTTCCAGCGTAGGGAAATGCACTGTGTTATTCCTTTCGAGTTGCACCTTCCACAGCTTTAATTTAGCTTCAAATGATTTTACGTTTGAAAGCAGGGAGCTGAGAAGCTGGTTGGGACCCTGCAGCTTGACGTTTAGCTCTGACAGGTACTTAGTAATGTCCACCATGAACGCTAGATCACACAGCCACTTGATATTACTGAGTTCCCTGACCGGTTTTCCCTTCATCTCCATGAACTGCTTGACTTCATCACGCAGTTCGTAAAACCTCATTAGCATGTTCCCGCGACTCAGCCACCGTACTTCACAGTGATAAACAAGATCACCGTACTCAGATTCAAGGTCATTCAGAAATTCCTTAAATTGGCGGCTATTAAGCCCTCTGCTTTTGATAAAATTAATACATGACACTACTGTTGACATCACATTGTCGAGCCGCAACGACTGTGCACAGAGACTCTCTTGATGTATGATGCAGTGGCATATAATTAAATCACTTGGGTCAAGACAGAGACGATTCATTTCTTTCTTTACAAATGCAATTAACCCTTTCTGCGATCCAACCATGGCTGGAGCGCCATCTGTAGTAAGGCCACTTAACTTTTCAAAGGTTAGCTCAAGTTTCTTCATTGATAGAATAAGCCTCTCATACAAGTCCTCACCTGTTGTAGTGCCATGCATGGCTTCCAGTGACAGCAGTTCTTCTCGCGTGTCAAACTCTGCATTTATTCCACGAATGAAAACGGCCAGTTGAGCAGTATTTGTTATGTCCGTTGTCTCGTCACAAGCCAGAGAGAAAAATTGGAAATCTTCTGCAGATCCCTTCAGTGTGTTTTTAATATCTTGTGCTAAATCAGTAATCCGATCTGAGATGGTTCTCCGAGACAAACTAACACTCTGAAACAATTTTACTTTGTCTGGTGCTAACAACTCGGCAGCAGCCACCATGCACTCTTTCACAAACTCTCCCTCTACATGAGGCCTCAGTTTCTTTGCGATTAGCTCGCTCACTACATAACTTGTCTGAATAACGTTGTCATTGTCACCACGAAGCTTAGTGAAAACGGCTTGTTGTGATTTCAAACTCTGCTGAAGAGCTTTGATTTTATCCAGGCGCATTTGGCCCCCCAATTCATTTAATTTTGCATGTTTTGTGCTGCAATGACGCTCCAAATTAGCCTTTTTCATAACAGCTAACGCATCCCCACAAACTAGGCACACAGGCTTGCCATTCACCTCAACAAAAAAATAATCATGTGTCCATTTTTCTTGAAAAGACCGACATTCTGCATCCACTTTTCTTTTCTTTATACTCGCCATTTGTAGGATATATAAGTTTTAATTTCTGAATCACTCACGTTTGCGCACGAAGAACCAAAAAGAATGACGAACAGTCACGCATGTGCAACAAGGAAAAATTCACAATCCCCTCAGGAATTGCAAAATACGCCAACACGATATCTGTCAGCAGTCGGCGTATTATCACTGCGTGAACTAAACACTCTTCTGCTAAACATAGAGAAGAACATAACTCTTCTTTTATTTCCGGAATGCTTCGTTTTAATCACAAAGAAGTTCATAAATGCAGTATTTAATTATTTTATTATAAAAAAAACAGTATCTCAATAATAAAAATTCCCATATTCCAGAGACAATTCCCTAATTCCCATTTGAGGCTTAAAATTCCCGAAAATGGGAAAATTCCCACGAGTTGGCAACACTGCTCGTGGGCCAGATCAAATGACTTCGCGGGCCGTATTCGGCCCGCGGGCCGGAGGTTCCCCACCCCTGGTTTACTGGAATATTTAGACATACCTTGGACCGTCGCTTTAACTTCAATAAAACAATTTGTTTTGAAAATCATTATCATAGATAGAAATTTTTATATTCTAATCAGAAATGCGGATTTGCGAAATTAATTGTCAAGAAATCAAGATTTCTTGACAAGAAATCTTGATTCTTGATGTTACTATCTTGTCTTGTCTTGGGAAATAAAAAATACTTCTTGTCTTGGTCTTGTTTTGCTTTCAAGACAAGATCAAGAGTATATCTTGATATTTCTGAAACACTAAAATATATGATATAGGATTAAAATAATAGAATATATAATATTGGAAGAATTCGACCTGTTCTGCGCTATTCGGTTCTGATATGGTCTGCGTGGGAGAATTCAAGCAATTATAACTTTTTTGTTCTATGTCTATGTCGATAAAAATAGTAGGATCTATGTATGTTTTAACATTTTCATTATTGCAGTGGGTCACATAGGGCTAATCGGTCAATCGATTTGTAACAAATAATGCTACGCTATAAAATATAATATGAAAGCAATAGACTAAAACAGATATTTAACAATAGGCAAGAACTTTGTTCTAATTTCATTGTTGCAATCAAAAAATATTTTTAGAATCAAAAGATAAAAACAGGGGTATATTCACAAGAGTTTTATATTAAATATTTAAATATGTTGGCCCCAAGCAGACGTTAAACACTAATAAAACTATGCGCAAAACTCAAAATATAGTGTTTCTATTTTACGGTATGATTGGAGTTCTAGTCACTGGGACGTCGTCCGCCCCTTGTTACTAACTACATAAATTTGTTTAATTACCATTTAATTCCAAAATTATATTGCTATTAGTCAATTTATCTCCAGTTTTCGCGTCAGACCCTACAGCTTGTAACCCTTCTGTTCTACAGTCAATTTCTCTCATTAATATTTCTTCGTAATCTTAAAATAAAATTATTTTGTGGACCCCCGCCAGTAATAAATAGTTCATTTTTCATTTCAACATTTTTCTTCCTATACTCGCCGTCAAATGATTATGGACTGATATTCAACTTTTAGCCCTTTCCGCACCCTGTCCCTTGCCCAGTAACTTGACATGACCAGGGGGTCTATTCTAATTCATAGCCACATGTGCTATCCGCTATATAAGTTCCACTACTAGCAAACAGATGGGAGTCCCCATCCCGCTATCTTAAAGTCACTAGATAAATAAAGTACCGCAATTGGCCGCCATATTGTGTCGAGCTTCGGCGCCAAATTTAAAATGGATTATCTTGAAATGAGTGCGTTATTACAAAAATAATAATCGGCAGTGAAATAAATCTATGAAGGCAAGTAATTAATATTGATTTTATGTTCATAATTTTTATAATATGCGTACATATAAGTACAAAACATAACTGATCAAAATTATAAAGAAAATAAAAAATAAATATAATTAAGGTTAATTTTCTTCAGATCGTTTGACATGATGACAGGATTGACGCTAAAGTCCCCAGATATAGTGACTTTTATAGGCACAGCCAACTACAACTAGATCCTGATGTGACCCTGATTGGCCTGATTCCGCCATAATGGCTCGTAGTATGATCACGGTTTTAACTTAAACGCTGTTTTAAGAAATGTCAAATTTCATTATTTAATAACAATAATAAATAATATCAAATTTATCAAAATATGATTTTGAAGCAGAACATAGTTTGTACTCAAACAAATATTTTAAAAAAAATCTTTCTTAAAACATGCGGGTGAAATTAAATATTTAAATTTGAATTTGACATTTCTAAAAACAGTGTTTTAGTTAAAACCGTGATCATACTACGGGCCATTGTGTCTAAAAAACGTTCTTCTCTCTCTAACACATTGGTACAATGAATTGCGGTACTTTATATATCTAGTGACTTTACGCTATCTGACTTGAATCCATCTGTTGGCTAGTAGTGGAATTTATTAATATTGCCAGATGTCAAGTTGACAAGTAGTTCGGCTTTTCAATTTTGTGATCAAATACTTGTGTTCGTGTGTTATATAAATAATATTTGATTAATATCTTTATATTGTAAGTACCTATTTAAAGTATAATAATTATTTATAATTCTAACAAATAGCACAAGTGGCTATCCGACTTAAATCCATCTGTTGGCTAGTAGTGGAACTTATACATCGGATAGCGGACAGCACATGTGGCTATGAATTTAGAATAGACCTCCAGGAATGAATGCAAATGTCATATAATACATTTAAAACTAATTCAAATTTTTAATACATCGTAAATGAAGAAAATATAGCAAATAAGTAAGGTAAAAGAGTAATACGTAATATAAAATATAAAAATTGTCTGTGGAAAATTTAAATTTATATTTTAACCAAAGTTTCCACACATCAAGCTAAGGTTGCGTTTGCGTTAAAATACGATAACCGGTGAAATCTAAATAAAAAATAAGAATAATTGATTATTAGGGGAACAGTAGATCTGCCAACACATGCTTCTGCAGTCAAATCCAAAGTTTTCATGTTATTTAATAAATTATAATTTTTTCAGGATGTAACATCAATTTTTTGAAAAAAAATGTGTACATTGGCAATAATTGTTTTTGCCTGCCCAGTTAAATCATATTTTCCTAAACGTTTTTTTATAAGAACCAGAACTATTTACTTCATGAGTTTCACTCATTTTCTTTTCAAAAGTCTAAATATATTGCAATTTATAGGACTGGGAATCAAAAGCGCACTCAAGTTCTAACGAAAATATCAGAACATAAAATGACATTGACAGATTACAGATATTTGTACAGGTAGACACTTAAAATATTTGGCATCAGTGTAGAAATATCCAGTCCATAATTATTTGACTGCAAGTATAATAGATTTTTTAACTATTTCACGATTTGTTTATTTTCATTTACATTTTTATTCTGAGTTACAATAGTAACTAAATGCCTAATTTCGTCGTTTGTGAAATTAGATGATCTTTGTCGCTTTTTTATTATCATCCATATTCTGTTAAATTTAAAAATAATAGTTACAAAGTATATTACATAAAGAATTACTTATATTCCCTTTAAATTAATATTGTTTGTTTGATAATAATTTTTCTGACATTTGTCAAACACAAATGCAAATAAATATGGAACTATAAGGAAACAAAAATTCTGCTGAAAGCTAACTTGAACTTGATGTAATCAGAAAATATATACCTTTTATCCTTGTCTATCTTATTATGTTTACAATTTCTGTATCTTTTTCTAGTTATACCCTAGATATTATACACATTGATAGTGCACATAAATTACTTATCCGTCGGATAGTTATCCGTCAGATAAATTTGTATTGAAAGACAGAAAAAAGTTATCCGCCGGATAAAGTATCAGATAAATGTATCTGGCGGATAGCTATCCGGAACTTTATCCGAAGGTGGAAAGACCGGCCCTTAGTGAATAACTTTAAATATTAAATTATAAAATAAATTTATTTTTGTAAATCATCTTGCCTATGCATTAAACAAAAACATAATATTTTAATAACAATTTTCACATATTTAAACAAATGTCACTGTCAGGAAGCAATTACATTAAAATTAATAATGAAACCGTGTTAAGAAGATTGTATTGAGGCTAATGAAATTAAGGTTAGTAAAAATAATATATTTTCCATCATACATAAATATTAGATGCACCTTATATCCGATATAAATTTGATATTTTTGCAGCACTATTAGTAAATATGTAGTTATATATTTAAATTAATTAAAATTAAAAAGCGGCAGGTATTGTGTTGACCACATCTGATTTTTATATACCATTTTGTCTATGCATCAAACAAAAACAATACCTTAAAAACAATTTTCACATATTTAAACAAATGTCATTGTCAGGGAGCAATTACGTTAAAATTAATAGAGAAACCGTGTTAAGGAGAATATATGTATTTTAATCTAAAGAAATTAAGGTTTGTAAAAATAATATATTTTCCATCACTACTGATTTGCTTCATAGTCTTCTAGGGAACGGCTCTGAAAAGACTTGGTGTAAAAATACAAGTACTATTTTGAATTTTTGTTAAGTTTTTCTATTAGTTTTGTCAATGTTTGTGCAATTTATTTTGTGTATGATATATTTGTTAAATTTAAAATAAAGTTTGTTATGAGTGAATATGAAAATATTTGAAATTAATTATTGTTTTATTTATACTGCGTGATTAAATACCGGTTATCTCTATAACATATGTTATAGGGATCACTGTTAAATATCCAGCGGGAGGTTATGGGCTGGCCACATCAGATTTTTAAATTTAATTAAGCATTATATTGATTAACCATAAAGTTTCTGTTTTATAGTTACAAGATAATCGTTATTGCAGATCGCGTAGGCTAACAAAGTAGTACAATTTCCACACGACGGATGAAACTGCAAAAACTATGTATATAAAATAAAAACTAATGCTACAATTTTGAGCACAAATCGTATTTTCTTTTATTATCGTAAAATCGTAAATACGATTAATATATATATATATATATATATATATATATATATATATATATATATATATATATATATATATTTATATGGGAGTAATATTGTTGTCACAGTCAAAATTAATTTGTCACTATCAGAAGTTAATTATGATGTAGGACGTGGCACAAAATTATAGCATTAAATGTAATATTTTGTTAAAAATTTATTAGAATTTTTACATTATAAACAGAAATTAATGTAGAAATTCAGATGTTCTGCAATAAACATTAGCTTGTGGGAACTTCGCATGGAAAGGCTGCGAGTAGACGATTAACTAGGATTTTTATAAAGCTCCCAAAATATGTGGAACCATATACTGCGAAATGAACTGTCTCTTCAATTTTATCCTTTATAGTTAAAGATTTCCTTCAAGTTTCTAAGTTCATCTTTTTGATAAAATGAGACCGATTCCATTTCATTTGAAGATATGTTATTCTGCAATGTCGCAATCAATGACGCCGGATTTTAGAGAAGTAATATTATAGATTAATATAATTAGAGTACAATATGGCAGGACTTTGTGTTGGTTGTATTTTTCAGACAATTTTACGTTGTTTTTTTAAAAAGTGAGTGGAACTGTTTACGGGGAAGAATTTGTTAATAGTAATAATAATTTGGTATTGTTTGTATTACTTCTAACTCCTTAGCCATTAACCTTCCACTGGTCGCGCCAAGTTTCATAGACCACACCAAGTTTTATTTATGATTTAATAAATGCTAGGTGAGATGTGATGCTTGCCCTGATGTATAGCTTTTCAGTTTTTGATTTTGCGGAACACAGTAAAGTTTGACGTCATTACGTTTAATCGTTTTGCAAATGTTAAAGTTTGACAGATCCGGCGCGACCACTCGTGTTACTTTTCCAATTTTGTAATTTATTGGTTACAGGATAAGGTTTATTTTATTAATAAAATTGAATGTATAAGTAAACTAATATTTTAGATGTATGTATTATGAAACATAACTATACTATATTCCAGATAAGAATGAAGGAGAAGATAAGGCTTACGATTATAGCTTTCTGATTGGTCTAAACGCGAAGCAAGTTTACAATAGCGAAAAATTTATACAAAACGTTTCAGTCAGTTGTCAGCTGTTAACTGGAGTTCTGGGCAGTGCGACCGTCGTAGTAGAAATTAAAGACAGCAATATGCAAGGTAGACGAGCAATATCGATGTTAAATGTGTGATCAAACAATATGAAAAAGATAAATATTGAAGTTTCGAGTTGTGAAGTATATCTTACACGAAAAAAACTAATTCATAAGTTTTATGTCGATTTTTTTATTTCTAAAAGAAATAGACATTCACCAAACCAAGCAACTTGGCTTGAAATAAAAAGGCTTGGTTTGTCTTGAAAATTCAAACTTTAAAAATTTAAGACTTGGCTTGATTTTCAAGCATTATCAAGCTTTTCCAAGCTTTTTCAAGCTTTTCCAAGATTTTTCTAGCTTTGAAGCTTTATAATGCTCATGCGCAAACTCATTTTCGCACGCACTTATAATATTTTTTATATATACGAGGGGAGTTTTTTATGTTATCTACCTAGCTATGAAAACACCGAGTAAGAGAACAAATAAAATTTTATTTTTCAACGTAAGAACCGTTAACACTAACACACTTATTCCAACGTTTGTCTAATAAAGCCTACGCCTGCAAAAAAAAATCTTTTGGTAATTCTGCAAAATACGACTCCACTGCGTTTTCCAAGTCATCATTCGATAAAAAGCGACTCTTTCTCAAATGTTTTTGAGTTTTGGAAAGAAATAATAGTCGGACGTGGTCAGGACTGTAAGGTGGATGTTGTAATTCGTCAAAGCCGCAGTCACTGACTACTGCTTGAACAATTCGTGCTTTTTGCACCCTGCAGTTGTTGTGCAGAATCAGCATTTTCTGAGCATAATTGTGGGGTCTTATTTTCGCGTATAGCTGGTTTCAAGTTCTTAATTGTGTCTTTGTAGACATGAAAAGGTCACAGTAACTTAACATAAGAAAATTGTCGCGATAGCATATTGTTTTCATAGCTAGGTAGATAACATAAAAAACTCCCCTCGTATATATATAATGGCTCTTGATAACTTAAACTAGTGTACGTGAAGGTTTGAGTATTAATATTCGATGAAATTGTATTAAACAAATCGATGTAAACCTATTATTCCGATGTATCGATGTATTGAAATACGATGAATAAATCACATTTTGTTTTACATAAATTAATTGTGGTACAACTGAAATAGTTAATTAAGCTTTAAGTGCATTAAGTGGATCATACCAGTTGATGATGATTTTTAAGATCGAGTCGAAGTCGAGATCTCCAATACATCCGGCACCGGTAAAAGACCACTTACTGACCTCAATGCTTATTTGGTTTTTCGCACGATTGATGTAGAAGATTTGAAAATTATTTTCATATATTAAAAAAATTTGGTTATCATTTTTAGAGTAATCTTTGATCGGTGTTTTTTATTTTCTTACTGCCTCCGCTTTCTGACCACTAAATGATTCACATCACTTACCGTTCAATAATAAATACAAACATAAATATATTATCTTTTATTACTTTTATAATTTTTATTGACTGCATTCTTTCTAGTAGGTTTATGCATTAGTTTGATTTGACTTTGTTATATTTCAATAACTAAAATGAATAGGATCTATTTTCATAATGACATTTTTACTCCAAATGATCTGCCCAAGAAACTGTAAGTTTATTATAATATATAGTTAATATTTACCCTGTGTAAATAAATAAAACAAAACTACACCCAACACTGAACCGAAATATATAATTCTGGAATCTACTTATACAATGGGATGAAATTGCCCTGTTACGTATCCCTTTAATTCAAATATATCTGGAAATAATAAAATGTTACAGACAGGGATTTCCTCGAAATTTTATTTGTTCGTGAGACAAAAAATTGTCTCTTTCTATTTTTAACACTATAAAATTTGTTGTGATTTTTCAGAACAGAATCTCTAAAAAGGAATAGCATTAACTAATAGAGGAGGCTTGCATATTTTTCAAATCTATCCCTAAATGTTCATGACAGGCAGAAGTGTCTAGTTTAGATGTCATGAATAACCCATTGGTCGACGACGTTGTCATTTTGCCCAACAGAAAGTAAAATAACATATTATTGCGACTTGTTCTAAAAAATTGTTTGCTGTGTCCAAAACCTGTAAATGTAAATATATAAAAATTATTTAATAACATTTATTTGTACTGACTTCACCGATTTTTATATGCCAAAATATTTTAATATTTATATTTTAAAAATTTTCAACATTAAGTATTTTTGCAAAAATGTGAAGATAAAAGGGCAAATAAAACAGAAATAATAACGACGGTGAGTATGTGTGAATATAATAAGAATATTCTGGAAATTAAATTTTATCGAGAGTACCGTTTTGTCTATTTTTGAATTGTATGGTGTTTCTATAGGAAGAGGGGTACGAAGCCACTTCCGGCACACGAAATAAATATATATTATGCCTATTACCTTCTCATTAAACTGTATAGATTTAGTTGGTTACAAACTAATTTTTAATTCTTATTCATTAGTTATTGTTGTAGTGTATTCAACCTACTAATCTTTTGAAGAATATTTTGATTCGGTATTATCGCTACTATTAATAGTAATCTTTATAGGCGATTTCAATATTACGAATTATAATTTCAATGACAGTGACAATAAATGTAATATACTTAATAATTGTCGTAGCTTTTCTAATCTTAATCAAATCGATAATGTTACAAATTCTTGGAATAAGCTTGTATATTTAATCATAACAAACATATTTATTGAAAAATTTGAACTATATAATGTACATGTGAAAATGCATTAGTTGAAGGTACTTAAGCTAAGCACCATCCTCCAGTAGAAATACAAATTAATATAAACTTTGAAACTGAGCTATATTTATCCTTTAGCTAAAGAAAAGAGATATTCTAATTTAAAAAAAATGCAATTTTCCACTTAAGTAATCGATTGGTCTGACACTGTCAAGTACTACCGTAAATGATGTAAATATTGCTTTTAAACAACCATAAATGAATGCTGCAGTCATGACCCTCTTTAAAATGGAAGGATAAAAACTAAAACATTCTCCTCCTATCAATAATATAAAACTTTTAATAAAAGAGAAAAATAAAATCAGGTGGAAACTGACCATCAATTGTAATAATTCATATAAAACAAAATTTCAACGTTTACGCAACTTAATTAAATATTAAATCAAACTAGCTCACTAAAATTATATTATACTTGACGTCAAATAAATATGGACTGGTGACTTTTACAATGTTGCCAATTCCATTGGTCATGTTGAAAATGCTAAGTTATGAAGAAGCGGCAACACCGCAGGGCAAGAGACAGGGTAGGGAGAAAGGAAAATATTGAGCTTCAATCCATATTTATTTGACGATGAATTTAATAACATCGAAAACAACATCCAAATGGTTTCTCTTAATTTTCGGTTATTTAAATACCAAACGCAGCCCTTCCCGAATACGCGAATCAGTTAAACACCAGTGGAGTTACTCCACGATGTAGCGTATAGCAGCCCTCATTCTATAGAAGAAGCCTTTAAGAGTGTGTACACTACTTCAAATCAATTTAATACCTATATATGTCTAATAACATTCCTATTTTTGAGAATTATAATTGTAGGTATAAACCTTAACAAATATTTCGGAATCACATATTTTTAATGCGTCTAATGGCTTAATTTTTAAACGACCTTTAAACAAAAAAATATGATGTGGCCAGCCCATAATCTCCCGTTGGGTATTTAACCACGCAGCAAGCAATCGTTGTTCAAATATTTTTATATTTACACATAACAATCTTTATTTTTCCATTTAACAAATATATCGTACACATAATAAAATTCACAAATATTGACAAAACTAATGGAAAAACTTAACAAAAATCAAAATAGTACAGGTATTTTTACAAAAAATCATTTCAAAGCCGTACCCTGGAAGCCAATGAAGCAAATCAACAGTAGGTACTTCTAATATTTAAGTATGTTTGAAAAAATATTATTTTTACAAATCCAAATTTTATTAGATTCAAATACATTATATTATTATTACATTCTCCTAACACTGTTTCATTATTAATTTTAATATAATTGCTTCATGGTTCCTGACAATGATATTTGTTTAAATATGTTGAAATTGTTTTTAAAAAATTGTTTTTGTTTGCCGCATACACAAGATGATTATACTTAAAGTTTAGAGTTATTTACTAAATGGTATTATCGTAGAATTGCAGATTGCACCATTATATTCAATTTGTATTAGTAAAAGTTGCTGAAAAATTATATTTAATGTATTTTTTTTAAAGAAAAACTGTTAAAAGCTTGTATAAGGCATACATCCGGTTATCCGATATACACTAAAAACTAATGAGCTCTTTCCGCATTAAACTTCAAAATTTTCTGAATGATGGTATTTGAGTAATCGGGTCCACAGGATTCACATATCCATATACAAACAAACACACACACACACACATACATACATACATACATACATACATACATACATACCCACAGACATCATTGTAAAAATGTTAAAATCGGGTTCTGGGGACATCAAAACATGCTTATTCACTAAAATCTCTATATGCGATTTTTAGCACGATCCCTATACCTGCCTTACCTACGGTAGCGGGAGGTAAAAATGCAAATCGATATGAGCAATGTAAAATAATTCATTTGCAATGTTGTCTATAAGGAACGCATAAAATTTAAGTTATGTTGGTGCAACTGGCCAAAAGAAATTAAAAAATAAAGTACCATCAGGAGCAGATCAAGTCCCTTCTTTCATTGTTATTTATTGTATCTATTCTTTTATTATAATAATTCCCTGTCAAATATTTTTAATCTAATATTAAAAACAATATACCGACATATAATATATAGCTAGAATATGTCCCGTATTTAAAAAATCTGATGTGGCCAGCACATGATCTCCTGTCAATTCCGAGTTTAAAATAGCAATGAGCTTTAAGTAAAGAATCATTTCCGGTTTCTAAACAAAATCTACTGTCCCAATAAATAGAAAAGTCTGTAATAATAAATTATGTATTATATTTTATTTGTCTTCGAAAATCCAAAAGCTCCAAATTAAGCACCACTTCCAGTTTATTATATATAGACTGTTCATTTTTAAGTGGCCACCATTGCGATCTCGAAAACTATAAGACATACGAAGATGGTTAAATTAGCAAAGAATTTCTATTTTGATAGGTATTTCAATGGTAAACTGAAAAAAATTTCAACCAATGTTCTCACAATATGCACACCAACGTTTTTTTATTTGTTCATTCAATAGAAGTCTTTATTCTCAATCCAACGATATACAATTTTCATATCCTTACATAAAAAATGAAAAAAAAAATAATAAAGTTCATAACATTTTTTAATAAAAATGGAGAAATTCACACACGACGAAAAGAAAGATATGTTCGAAATTTACATTTTGTGTCACAAGAATTATCGTGCTGCGGTTAACATGTACAGGGAACAATACCCTAATAGGAATATTCTCAGCCGCAATTTTTTAGAAAATTAGAACGACGGCTGCGAGCTAATACAGACACTTTTAAAAAAGGACGTACACAAATTGAAAATATAAATGCTGAGACTGATGTGTTGGCATATTTTGCAGCACATCCTAGAGCTTCGATAAGAATGGCTGCAATTTGAGTGTAGGAACCGTGCATAAATACTTAAAGAAACAACAAGTACAAGCCATACAAATTCCACCATGTACAGCATCTCCAAGAGAGAAGATTAGAATTTTGTCATTGTTGATAAATGAAAAATTTAAAATTAATGATATGGAGTGATGAATCGAATTTCTCCAATAATGAAATGTTTAACTTAAAAAATAACCACTATTAGAGTGATGAAAATTCCGTATTAGTTCGCGATAGATGTTTTCAAAATAAATTCAGTACCTATAAATGTGTGGTGTGCGATTTTAGACAATAATGTTTATTTTCATGAAGAAACTTTGACTGGTGATAGATATTTAGCACTTTTGCGAAATATGCTCGAACAAATTCTGGATGATGTACCACTAGCTACAGTACAAAATGTGTACTTCTAGTAGGATGGGACCCCAACTCATAATTCCCGCCAAGTACTACAGTATTTAAACACATTTTTCCCAAACCAATAGATTGGTACTAGATCGCCCGATATAAATCCATTGAATTTTTTTCTCTGGGGTTACTTAAAAGATCAAGTGTATGGCAATGTGCATCCCGGCGTACAACATTTAAAAGATTGTATTGAAGAAACATTAACAAGAATTGATGGAAGAAAATTAAGAGAAGTAAGGAGTAATTTAACATGGAGACTTCAATTAAGTATTGTGAAAAATGGAGATAATTTTGAGCAGTTTTTATCATCAATTAATCATTTAATTGAAAATAAAGTTCTTTTAAATATATTCAATTTTTTCAGTCATGGAACACTTATCAATATCATTTTTAGGAAGAATTAATTTAAAATTTATAATTTTTTTTTTTTTAAAGAGTAAAATAGATATTCTTTGTTAATTTAACAAACTTCGTATCTCTTATAAAAATGAACACCCTGCATAGTTAAAATCTAATATGTTATTTCAAATTATATACGAGTTGCAAATACCAAATTCGAGAAATTTTAGATTATATTTGAATAAAAAAATTCAAGAAAATTTGTTTAGAGTTTCCAGTAAAGTACCACTTCCAGTTTATATAAGAAAAAATCTAATATGTCGTTCTCATTAATACAAAAGTCTTAAACTCCAAATTTGAAAAGTTTTGGATTATATCAATATATTTTTTTACGAAAATCTGTTCAGAGCTTCAAATAATTACAACCGGTTTATTAATTTGGTATTTTTTTTGGTCAACTTTTCCAATATATTATCGTCAACTCGAATTTGAAAAAATAAATGTAGTAATAATGTTTTGTTTAACAATTATGTAAGATCCAAGTTGGAGTATGGTGCTATCATTTGATATCTATTATACCGGGTGTTTTTTTTTTTTTTTTTTTTTTTAAATACACATGGAAGATTAACATGGGAAATGGATTGACAACGATGGTTGTGACATCAACAGAAAAATGATATTAAATGTAAATTATGTAATATTTTAGTCCTATAAAGAAATTATTAAATTTAACGAAATTCGTTATAACCTATAGCTTTGCAAATTTTATTAATTTAATGTTTGTCAATCATTTTCTTATTTGAAACACAGTTATTTCCATTGTTTCATTAGCGTGAAATTTATTAAAATACAATGTAGTACATGATAATAACTATTTCAGGGAAAATTAGCTGGACTTTACTTTTTATTTTTAATGTGTTAGTTTTCCAACTTAAAAGAAAATCTTTAAAAGTAGTTAGTTATAAACAAGTACCCATTTACATGAGTACAAGTTTCCTGACATACTGCGTAAATGGACAAAGTTAGGCAAGTTTGCGATGTTTATGTAGGGTAGGTTAGTTATAATGTATGTAATATACAAGTAATTTAAACCGAACTTATGAATTTTTGCATGAAATGAAATTTTAAAATGATCTTATTTTGCAGGTACATAGCATATTGAAGTGTTATTAATACTCCCAGTCAATACTTTATGATTTTACTATTTGAGTTGAGGTGCAGATTAAAATGCAAAGTAGATTTTCCAATAGGGCAGGTAATTTCGGGATCCCGATAATCCAGGGATTTGTTCTTATTTTTATTCCTTGTCATCCTATGGCAGGAGTCGCAAACTCAAATGTAGCAAAGGGCCAATAGGTTAGATGGATAAGTAACTCGGGCCGTATTTAATTTTGCTAAACTAAAATCTACAAAAAAAATACAAGTAGGTATATAAAATATAAAAATTTAATTATAAATAAAAATAACATTACACCGTTACTCAATTAAAAATAAAATCTCAATTTTTCTTTAATTTAATTTTGATCCAGAGACCTAACACCTTTTCTTCTGCACTAATATATCAAAATTCGCTTCAGTAAGTGTAGTGCTGTGTAGTACAGAATTTAATCTGGAATCCTTTATTAGGGAGCGGTTTTTTGACTTATTCAGTTAAATAGAAAATAGCTGCTCACAAACGTAAGTACTTCCAAATATTGATAGCATGTAAGCACAATGGTTTTTATATTTGGGTACTTACTCCCCAAGTATTCATAAAAATCTGGTGTGCCAATATCCTTAAACTTATTTCTTAATTCTGTATCGCATTGCATTTGTAATTTCTCATCGTCTAGTCTACTCTCTAGTTTTTAGCATCTAGTCACAAGTAAAAATTTTAAAAAATATATCGTTAAGGCTGCGGGCTGTTTACAGATCTCTGGCGGGCCGTATACGGCCCGCGGGCCACCATTTTGCGACCTCTGTCCTATGGTAATAATATTAGAGATATACTGTGCTTTTCGATATACTTTTGAAATATGCAGTATGCAGACTATCTCACTTCAGTGGTGAACTTTATGCAAAAAAGTGTTTTAAAGAGATGCATACTTAAATTCAATATTATATTCACATATAGAAATTATTCGTTGTTAGAAATTTATTTTTACTATGTTTGGTAAGACTGTCGCGACGAGGCAGTTAGTTATGTTTACCTGTTCCGGTTGGGTTTGTAAGGAAAGGAGTGAAGTGTATTCTCAACAAGACAAGATGGCTGAAATTGTGTTGTAGAATATACATCAGTTTATTCAGTTTTTATGTACACAATAAATAGTTAGAAAATAATTAGCAATTATTCAACATTTTAGGTCCTTCGAGCCGGATAATAGTAAGAGTAAAACAGTGCTAAAGTAAACAGTGCAAATTGCCGGGTGACCAAGCAGCATCGCATACAAGCAGCGTATTTGTCAGATAACAGGTTAGTGAATTCCTTATTTCTCCAATTTTTATTTATTTTAGTATTATTTCTGCAACAAATAACCATAGTGGAAGAACTAAATGGAAAAATAAAACAAGGTAAAACTAAATTAAGCAAATTCAAGACATTTATAGGCAGGTATAAGGATGAAGGTATTCAGCAAATTAAACAAAGATTAGAAAAAGGGGAAACATTGTTAAAAATGTTTGATAATATTCAATCAGAAATAGAGTAACAAGATGAAACAAATGGAACACATCGCACCCCGTTTGAGACTACATACTATGATGTAGTAGCTAGATCGTGCGAAATCACTTTTAATCTAGAACAAGAAACATTAAATTCAACTTTCAATTGTCAATGGAATGCAACAGCTCAGCTCAGTGCACAGGCAATATACCAAAATCAAAATACGGTAAAGGTGAAATTACCAACAATCAATTTACCAATATTTGACAGCAACTATGGAAATTGGCTCATGTTCAGCGACTCGTTTTTGTCCATCATTCACAAGAAAGCGGAATTAACCGACCTACAAAAGTATCAATACTTGAGAGTAACCTTAAGTAACGATACTAAGCAGGTAATACAATCATTGGAACCTACAGAAGAAAATTATGAAGAAGCATGGAACTTGTTCAAAGGCAGGTATGAGAACAAACAGCTCATAACAAATACACATTTAAAACAGTTATTTGAGTTGACTGCAATCACAAAGGGATCTCACAGAAATTTACGAACGTTTGTTGACAGTATTCGAAGAAATGTAAGCGCGTTAGAAGCTGTCAAAGAGCCAGTAACCGAGGATACCGGATACCATATTAATATAACTATTTTTTAGAAAATTAGACTGCCGCACTCGATATCTGTGGCAGGAGAAAATAGCATACTTGGAAATTGCAGACAAAACAACATTAACAAAATTTTTGAATTTTCTGTCCAGCCGATGCCAATCTTTAGAAATGGCTCAATGTTCGAGCAAATCTGATAGTCAGTTTAAACCGACATTGAAGAGGACGTCACTTGCAGTAACTAATCTAAGAGCAATATTGAATTCAGGATTGGATTTGTTACCCGAAACTTAATCAAAAAATTAAATTTAACAAGCAACAAAATCAACATGTCAATTTATGGTATGAACCAAAAAGTGAGTAACATTTCAGAACAAATATATTTAAAAATCAGGTCAAATACGTTTGGCAACTAATCAACTTATATTACAAAAAAACCTCTTTGATTAGATACTTGCAGGAGCAGTATCAGGAATAACTACTCATACTAGATCAGTAGGCTTAGCTATAAACAAACTCAGCAACATCAAATAGAATAGTTTTGGAAGCAAGAAGTTATTGAAGAAAGAAAATGGACAACGGAAGAAGAACAGTGTGAAGAACATTTGTTAATACTATAACAAGAGACGAAAAAGGTCTATTCGTAGTAAGCTTACCAAGAAAAAAATCCGTCGAGTTAGGCAACTCCTATGAAGGTACTTTATCACGTTTTCGTTCCTTAGAAAAAAGATTAGTGCAAGATAAAAATTTGAAAAAAGATTACATCAAGTTTATTAAACTATATGAAGAATTGGGTCATATAAACAAGGTTACGGAACATCAAGATTACGAAATTAATTTTTACTTACCACATAACCTAGTGGTTAAGAAATACAGTGTAACTACGAAACTAAGTATTGTGTTTGATGGCTCATACAAGACTACAACAAACCATTCATGAAACGATTCATTACAAGTTGGTACAGTTGTCCAAGAAGAACTTTTTAATAACATTTTACGATTCAAAAATCACCAATATGTCTTAAAAGAGGATATTGCTATGATGTATTGAGAGATATTAGTCAACTGTGAAGATAAAAGCTTACAAAAAATTATTTGGCGTGAAAACTTCAATGAACCTTTACAAATATATACACTCAATACTGTACTTACGGTATTTCATCAGCGCCATTCTTAGTGACGCGGTGCTTAAAACAACTAGCTATGGAAGACGGTAATCAGTATCCATTAGCCAAACAAGTAATGTAAACAGATTTTTATATAGACGATATTTTGACTGGACCCAGTACCAAAGAAGAAGCGATTGAGTTACATAATTTACTAGAAATGGGTAAATTTCAACTAAGAAAATTGAGAGCGAATCACAAAGATATATTGAGTCATTCAACAGAAGAAAAAAGGGCCAATGAAGTATTTATTCTAAATCTAGATTAACAGATAAAAACTTTGGGTTTATACTGGAATTCACATATAGATGTAATAAGCTATAGTGTCAACGTGAAAAATCATGATCGAATCACAAAAAGAACCATTTCCTTCAGTATCGTACAAACATACGATCCGTTAGGATTAATCGGTCCTGGTGAAGGCGAAAATGATCATGCAAAGAATTTGGCAACTAGGTATAGGTTGGGACGAAGCATTGCCGCAAGAATTATACACGGATTGGATAAATTACAGTGAAACATTGAAGAAAATTAGTGACTTACGAATACAAAGAAATGTTAACCCAGGAAATCAAGAAATTTATGTTGACATACATGGATTATATGACGCATCTCACGCTGCGTTTGGAGCATGTATGTATGTTTCAAGCATAAACGAACAGGGAGCAAGAATCAATAGATAACTATGTTCAAAATCCCGAGTTGCCGTTAAAAACAATATCAGTTCCACGTTTGGAATTCTGTGCAGCTATATTGTCAGTAAGATAAATTGTGATCGTACGTCAATCTTTAAAAGAGAAAATCACTAAGATACATTTATATAGTGATTCTACAATTGCATTATCAACTATTTTGTAGACATTTGAATTTGTCAAGTGGTCTCCTTAGTGCCTTAGCCTCTGCGATTAGTTTATTCTGTTCTTCACTATTAGTAGTAACAAAAATTTTAAAAAAATAATATTTAGAATTTTTTTTTAGATAATACTACTTCCGGTTGTCCAATTGTTACCAAAGCAAGTCTTCCCAGGAATGTTAGATTCAGGAATTTATAGTTAAATAGGTCTTAAGTCTTATAGTTTTTGACAAATCGTAACTCCAACATCGAGAAACACATACACACACATACACACATCCACACACACACACAGACATTTTAAAAATGTTATAATCGGATTCTAGGGACCTTAAATCGTGCTTATTCAGAAAAATCTGAATGAGATGATGAGAATTTTAGTATAAATCCAATACCTCTCTTAGCGAGAGGTAAAAAGCATCCAAATCTCTAGGTTTCATTATTAGATTCACAAAAGTATTTATTAATTTAGATTCCATAAAATTATTATAATATTATTATTTGGTAAGAACAAAATGAGAATACGGGTCACTCATATGGTTCCCTATATATAATACATCAGTTAATAACCTAGAATCAATTCAAAAACGCTTCTTGAAAACCTTCGCATTAAGATCAGTTCATGTATACCCACCACAAGGTATAAATCACAACGAGTTACTTCTTAGATTTGATATAGAATCATTAGATATCAGAAGACAGAGAACGAGCACAATGACATTGATTACCCAGAAATATTAAGCAAAATAAACTTTTTAGTACCCCGACCATCTTCTCGTTCAAATATTACTTTCTGTTGTACTATTGAAGAATGAATAGGGTACTAGTCAATGTAATGTGCAGAAATTTTAACAAATTTATCCAGATATAGATATATTTAATTCTCGCAAGCATTTTCTACATAATCATTTACAGCCCGATTCATAAAAAAGTTTAAGCTGATCCTCATTTTTGGATTAGCAAATTCTACTCTAATTTTGACAGTTTATATTTTAAAAAATAGTCTAATCTGTTCCTAGTATCTACCTTTATTGATAGTATCATGAAAATTAAATTTTAATACTCCCAATATTTAGCGCATTTTTCTTATTATGTTGTCCTGTAATTGGTTGTACTACTGTTGGGCAATAAAGATATTATTATTATTATTATTATTATTATTATTCTTTTTGCTTCTTTCCATTTGTTTTCTTGTATATTTCTATCTTTGTTTTTCGTATTGGAATAAAATCCTTTCTCTATCATAGTTCTTTATTTTATCTTTATATTTCATAGCCCTCATTCCTGTAAATATTCTCATATTGTCTCTGTTTGTTTCCTCCATTACAATGTAATGGGGTGTGTGTCTTTCTAAGCTTATGGTCCATTTTAAATATCTAGCCTGGATGTTATCTATTTTATTAATTTGTTTCCAGCGCCATATTCCATCTCCGTATATTAAAATGCACTCTGTACCTGTCTTACAATTAAAAAACGTTGTTAATAGTATAATCTAGAAATTGTGTGGAAGGTACAATTAAGAAACATTGTGAATAGTATAATCTAGTAATCGTATGGAAGATACAATGGTATATTGGTAATACATTAAATTGACACAAATTATTAGACTTGAAAACTTACAGAATATATTTTATGCACTAAAACTGTATGCTGCCCACATGCAGGACTATGGCAATGGCAATATAGTAGTACGCTATGTTTACCACCTGCTACGCAAAGAATTACAAGAAGTTTTGTTTTGAGAGTTTATCGCTCGGGCGTCGGGACCACATTCATAGCAACCTTTACTTTATTAGATACATCGTAGTTTTATAATTACTCAAATACATACTATTTAGCATATTCGCGACTAAAATTATCTCGTAGCCACCTAGCGAGGAAAGTCGGGCCCACATTCATAGCAACCTTTACTTTATTAGATACAATGTAGTTTTATAATTACTCAAATACATAATTTAGCATATTCGCGACTAAAATTAACTCGTAGCCACTTAGCGAGGAAAATCGGAAATTCTCAAAAACATACTCAGCTTACAGCTGATTCAGCCAGGTAGTGCTAGATGAATTGATTTGTTGGTTGTAAATACATGCATATAGGTATTCTGCAGTTTTTGTTCGGTAAATAATTGAACTGATTTTTATTTATAATATTTACATTTTGTTAAATGTACTATTATTTAAAACTTTCACTATTCACTAATATATTTTTAGCGACCTAACCTGTATCATTGTTTTAATGTGGAACAACGTTTAATTAAATTAAATAATTATACGGCTGCTCTTCTAAGAAATGTAAAGACAAAAATCTTCATAAGTTTTTTGGCAACATTTCTTAATGTTAAACGAAACTTTACAAATATTTTCTAATAAAGGATGTACTTCATCATACTGTACTACGGGTATATTTAATTGAAGGTTTAGGAATAATTTTTCGTTTTCTACACCTATAAATAAATATAGTAGGCACGCTAACAATTATAACAAAAACGTCTATATACTTATGAATATTCAAGGCAGAACTGGGGTTACATTTAAAAAAAATTCTAAAAGTTCTTGCTGTACATCAAACGTTTCGAATTTATCTTCTTCCTTTACTTTTTTTTAACATTTTGTTTCCAACATTGGCATTTTATATCTGTCTGTGATATTATTTCAATATCATTTATTTTATTCCTGAAACACAAAAGAACAGACAACAAAAACGAAACCTAGAGAAACAATGTAAGAAAAAAATAAAATAAAAGGTACTCATTTCAATCTGCATAAAACAGAAATTAAACTAAAAACACCTTGTGAGATATATAAGTACAGCAGCAATGTGTTTACATCGTCCACCTTTCCCTGCTTTACATGAACATAAAAAATACAATTTTTTTTATTTTCATACGCTAATATACCAGTGATCTCATGTGGATCTGACATTAGAGCACTAGTTTGTAAGACCAGTGCAAAAATATAATATTTTTCCTCGGTCGTATTTGTAATACCGCATAAAACCACCAATCCACTATTTATGACTTCTTCTCCTTCCAAAACATTCCTTGAGGCATTCGTAGCTTGTAAATAAGAAAATAATTCCGTCGATATTAATCGAAGATTTTTTACTTCAAACATATTCATGATTATCTGCAAATAAAAATTTTATGACATGTATAATCAAATAATAAACCATAAACCCTTCAGCTAAAAAACACTTTAAATAACAAATTATGATTAACGCCGTACAAAACAGATGTTTTATCATATACGGACATTTGCAGCTGTCCCTGCAGCTGTCATTCAAAGAGTATGTTTTTGAGCGGCCATGTTGAAAAGCACACTAGCGCTGCGGTGGAAATTTTAGTCGCGAATATAACAAATAAAATAAGTACAGCATTATAATAGATATTTACACACCAAGTGAGCTAAGGTAATGTTTATTCATGAGAAGAAAGTTTAACTCACGAGCCCGAGGGGCGAGTGAGTTAAATTCTTCGAGTGAATAAACATTCTTAGCTCACGTGCTTTGTACAATATTTTATTCAATTTTGACGAAATAATAATAAAAACCATTATAATATTTAATTTTGACAAAATAAAAAATTGATCAGTTAGTAGGCTAAGCATGACAATCGTCGCTGATAGACGTCATGTCACATATTTAAAAAGCTTCATTGTATGTCATTTATGTCGTAAAAAATAATGAAAAGGGCTGATAATGTCTGATAAATTATGTGGTAAGTGTTATTTTCGTTCTTGATGTTATTTTTAAATGCATTTTTTGTTGCAGAATGCCAGAGTGAGATAAAATTTTGTGAGAGTGACTTAAAAAAAATTTAATTCACATGTGCAAAAAGTGTTACTTATAGTTGTTGCTATGGAGTTAATAATGACAGTTTAAAACGTCAAAATTGAATAAAAAAAAAAAATCATTAAGTTCGTCTACGGGCCCCTCGATGCACGAATCTCCCCGCAAAGCGCGGGCTAGCGGGGACAAAATTCCGGCACTGTTTAATTCAATAAAACTACAGCTCCGAGTATATCTTCAACCAAGAACAGTCGATCATCATAACTATCAATATATATAAAGCAATCTGTATTTGAAGAATGCTTTTAGTAGTTTTATAAATCATTAATAAGTAGATCCGATCCATCGTTTACTTATCAGAAATTTCTATAATTTCAATTAAATTTTGAATATTTTGTACGTTTTCAGTCGTATTTATATCAATCGATTCTATTAAAGTATTTATATATCTGGTGAACGGCATATTTTCAATATTACCTGCGTTTAATTTTAGCGACCTGACAATTTATCTAAAAGTTTCTATTATTCATTAGTTAAACACTCTGTTTTGCATAAATCATTACGTGATGCAGTTTAATCAGTTTTTTGTGTGGGCGATGAACGTAAAAACAGTTTAGTGTGTTTTTTCTTTATCTTCGGTTTAAAGTTATAGTTTTCTAGAATCATCACTGGCTAATGAATCGCTTATAACAATAATTTTAACATTTTTATCTGCCATTTTATCACTACTCAAAACTGAACTGAAACTATAAACCTTTAATCTTCATGTTTGTTGAAATGACAGCCGCGTGTATATGTATTTGTTTACTATTTTTAGGAATCAATATTTTGAAAAATAAGTCATATATAATTACACTACCTAGATGTTATAAAACTTGTACAGCAAAAAATAAAGCTGGTTTAAGTTAATTTATCAATCTGGTATTAGATTCGGGTTTAGAAAAATTATATTTGTTCACATTTGTATTCTCTGCATTCAGTTGCGGCAGTTTTTGGTAGAGAGTAGAAGTCTATCGTTTATTGTTTGTTTACGATAGAGACCTTCATGGCTGCTAGGTACCGTTATTTAAAAAAAGACCATCCATTATCCCATCTACATTACAATAGGCACCGACACCGCACAATCATAGATAAGTAACTGCGAGTAAACCGCATTCGTAATTTCTTAAAATTTTCTATAAATTTATAGCAAACAAAATTTGGTAAATTACGGTAATTTATTTGACGAATTAACCTGGAGTTTACACTTTTACATCTCTGTATATCTTTGTTTTGACCAAAAAATGTTAAATGCCTTTGAGAATTACAACAATATTGACGTAAAAATAATTAAATAAATATATTCGTATCTAAAAAACTGAAATTGTAATGTTTAAAATTTGCGTTCCCGTCGTATATTTAATAGCGATAAATTCCAACCATTAGTTTTTAACTAATCATGATGCAAAACACTTGAAAATTCAAACAATTGGAACAGTATTGGATTGATAAAATTCCGTTACCGTTATAAAATTCCGCTAGCAAGTGATTAAATAGTTGTTATAGATTATAACTGTTAGTGTGACAATTAATTAATATTTCAAGTTTAAAAATAATTTCTAATATTACATTGATTCATTTTGCGTTGTCTTTGGAATTTATCTTACCATATACCACACGACGTCTATGATTTTTCTCAGATAAGCTTTTACTTTAAGCACTTCTCTTTCCGAGTCGGGATTAACCATGCAGTTGCTTTCATGTTTAAGCAAAAAAATCGTGCAAAATAAAATTTATCGATAAAATCTGGAGGTCTTGTTATATTACTTCTCATAATTAAAATGTTGTTTATTGAAATATTGTTTATTAATCCTTGTAAAAATAAACTTTTTAAAGGTTGATTGTATTGTAAATATACAGAGTGCAGAAGATTTGGTAAAACATGGAATTGTTATATTAAGATGGTAGATAATATAATTAACTGTCAAACATCAAATCGTTCATTTGCAGCAACACTGACATATCTTAAAATTTGCCACTTTTGAGTTATCCTTATAAAACTAAATGTTTCTGATTAAACTTTCAGCTTGTTGTACGGCATAACTGAGTTATTAAAATCTACGGAAAGAAGGCATTTATATCACCAATTTGTATTAATATTTAGTAGTTTCAACACTAATCTACCTCATTTTTAAGTTGAATAATGTCACTCTACTTATTTATTTATTCGTGTCTAATCCATACAGAATATTGTGTATAATTCAAATTAGAGCGTCAATACAAAGTATACATAATTTAACAATCGTTAGATTTAAAAAGTTCAGAAATAATTTCTTGCTTGACAGTGGTTATAGTCTCTTCCACATTCGCAATGATGGTGGTCAATGGTTAAACGAGGCTCTAATAAGAACCGAAGGTTGGCGCTGTTAGTCATTCTTGAGATTTTTGAGAATTAACCGTCAAAGTTTAGTATGGATTAGTTGTAATTCTACTAATTTATAACCAATGTAATCTTTTTACATTTTTTAATACACAGTTATAAAGATCAAAACTTTTAAACACGTTTTTTATCAATGTTGCAGCAAATGAACAAAATATATTTATAATCGTAATAATATGTCAATAAATATCAATACTATGGGTCGTACAGCAACAGCAATTAAAATTAGTAATAACTCTAAATTCAAGATAAAATAATACAGATAATAAATCTGTATTCCTCTAGTTTCAGGATTTGTTTCAACTCAATAACGATATTTGCAGAAAAGTATATTGAGATGAAATCTCTATACAAACGTCCGATTGAATTATAGATAAGTTAGGAATAAACTATCACAAAGATGAACAAACTGAAGAATAAGTTTATTGGCAGTTATCAAAGATTCTCAAAGAAACTTGAAGGTAAAAACAATATGATAAACAGTTCTTTATGATTCATAGTTTATTATTACCTATTTCAATCCTTGTATCCAAAACTTAAAATAAATATTTATTTACAATGAAAATGGGAGCAGTATTATTTCAAATATTTAAGATATAAATTTCCATAAGCTACTGTATCTACTAGTCACATTTTAGTTCCGGCACGGGTTCATAGCTAGCTAAACAGTACAAACGTGATTAGAGACACTAAAATACCTTATGGCCGCATGTCTTTAAACATGATAACTCGATATTATACACGACTTTCACATTTTGCACTGCAGTGATTTGTATTTCGTAATAAAATAAATTACCAGCAAAATAATGTCCCCCTGGCTTATTACCTGTGAATATTTTATTATTTTTAACTCTACTTTTTATGTTTCCAAACATTTTTTAATGAATTAAAAATAAAAAAAATTACAAAATAATTCATTTTTTGCATTCTCATTCCTCGCTAGTTTTATGCCTTGTTTCACCATTAATAAATACATATTTTATTTATCAGTCGGACTGTTCGTCAAGCAAAATACTATAAGATACTGCAAATACATGTTTGAATTTAACTCATACATTGAAATGATAGAATACTTTGACTATAAATGACACATTTCAATTTTGTTGTAGATCTTACTTACCAGTCTCCTAAGTACATGGTCTGGGACATTGCGGGAGCTATTGCAGATGGCGTGCGCTGAGCTATGGCTGAAGATAACGGGCGCACGACTTGTCGATAGTGCGTCCAACATAGTGGGCACTGATACGTGCGATAGGTCCACCATCATGCCAAGGCGATTCATTTCACGTACTACCATCTACATCATATGAAAACATATATTTAATTAAAGTACTTACTGCAATTAAATATTTGGTATTTTTTTTAAACTGTTTCTACAAATTCTAAAGGCCCTAATAGCCGAGCAGATGACAAATAATGTTAATCATAATTAAAGCCTAATTCTTAATTTAACATTTCGTGTACTTCAATTATATTTGAATCATGATCATTATAAATGTAATTTCATTTGTAATGATCATTAAGATACGATGATCCTTTGTGTAGCTGATCGTAATTATTCGGCAATAATCGCCACACTGATACTGTCAAAAGCTCGTCATAATTTATTGTAACCTCAAACTGGGCCGTATTCAGGATTTCATTTCGGAGGGGGTTCTGCGTTATATAATTATATTATTTTTCAAGGAGATTAACATAGGCAATTTTTTCAGACTCAGACTGTTACTCCTTGTTTTGACTGATAACCATGGTTGCGGTATCAAAGAAAAATTTCTGCATCAAATGACAAATTTAATAATTAATTTATGGGACTAAAATATTACATAATTTACATTTATTTGGTGTCATTTGATATAATTTTTATCTTTTTACTGATACCACAACCACTATTGTCAGTCAAAACGGGGGGCAACAGTTTGCAAAAAACTGATTTCCCATTTTAATCTTCTATGTACACCTTTAAAAAATATCCGGTACACAATTCTCAGGGAAATAATAAAATAAAGGTGTCTACTGCACTATGTCCAGACAGAGCAGCAAAAAAAAAATCTGTTGTGGCCAGCACAAGACCTCTCGCCATTTCCATATTAGGCTATATAAGTATTGTATTGCACTTTCTATTCAAACCGTCGTTTTATAACAAAAAAAATACAGAACTTTATCCAAATATTGTTTTTTATTGTATTTAACATGTCTTCTGCACACATATAATTCTAATTACATATATTTTTCATTGTAAGAGGAAGTTTCTAAATGTCACAGATTCTTCCAATTCATTAACCAGATTGGCGGTATTTCTGATGGATATATGCAATTTAACTTATAATTTCAAATATTTAATTAATAAAACAATAAGAAAGATTAAATATACTTCCCAGAAAAAGCTGTCAGAATGTCACTAAAACTGTTGATATTTGACACTGACGTGTGTCATTTAAAAACTATGTTATAAACATTGGAATTTGTCAACTGGTTTCCTTAGTGCCTTGGCCTCTGCGATTAAATTACTCTATATATTTATAGTGTCTTTATCTCTAAATCTATACAAGATATAATAAAAATTTTAAGTGTATTAGATGGAGAATTTTATGTTCTTCAATATTTAATAACAAAAATTTCCAAAAAATTATATTTAGAAGAATTTTTCTCAGAAACTACTACTTCCGGTTGTTCAATTGTTACCAAAACCTTTTCAGCTCTTCCCAGGAATGTCAGATTGAGGAATCCATAGTTAAACAATTTTTAAGTCTTATGGTTTTTGAGGAATCGTGTCTACAACATCCAGACATACACACATACACACATACACACATCCACACACACACACACACAGACATCATTTTAAAAATGTTATAATCTGATTCTACGGACCTTAATTCGTGCTTATTCACTGAAATCTGGATATGCGAATTTTAGCATGAATCCAATACCTCTCTTAGCGAGAGGTAAAAAATTAGTGAACTGTCGCACATGCGCAGAGCGCCCACTTCTCGAACAGAACTTAAAAACCGCTTTTTACCAACTATGAATGACAATTCATAGTTGTCAGTTAGGTATTATTATCGTTTGTCTTAAAAAAAAAACAACCAAAACATTACCTGACAATCGTTTTTAGGTAGATTCGAGAAGTGGCCGCTAGAATTGTCCGCTAGATTCCGTCTGGTCCAGGTGCGACAGTTCACAAATTTTTATTGCGGCTGTGTCTGGACAGTACAGTAAACACTTCCTAAGATAAAACAATATTTTGGCCTTTACGTATACCTTTATTTAATTATAAAAAGCAATTGGGAATGTTATACTCGCAGTTTGGGACGCGTGCTATGATAGTATTAACATCTTGGTTAAACTTTTTTGAATATTTTAGTATTTTATTTTACATTTCAGGGGAGGTTTGAACCCCCAAATCCCCCCCCCCCTTGGATACGGCCTTGACCTCAAACTTATTAAATAATATTTCATGATACGACAACATTGAAGCCAAAAAGGTGAAGTGTTATAACTTATAAAACAACAGAGGCGCAAATATAATTTGGGCATGTGTATTAAATTGAATATATATACTTAGAATCCGTTATATAGGAAATACAATGTTATTTTTTTCATTTTAAAATTGGGAATATTTATTTATTTAAAAGTTTTTAGTTTCTACAAGTCAGTTGTATTCTGTCTTTCTGCTATAAAACATAAAACAAAATCTACGAGAGAATAAACCAAATAGTTAATCCATATCAAATCTTTTTATACATAAATATAAATCCTAACTCCTCAACACCTGAACTGGCGACGAGGATTAAAATTTTAAATAAAAATAAATAATAAGATTTAAAAATGAGTAATAAAAGTGGCGCGGTTGGACATTTACGAGAGTTCGATACCACGTGCGGCGATTGGAGCAAGACTCGAAAATTATTTCACTGCAAATGAAATAACGGCAATAATAAAAAAAAGCGTGCAATTCTTTTAAACATTTTAAGTGAGAATACATGTAAATTAATATATAATTTATAAACCCGAAACAAAAACTTACGATGAACTTATTAAACTAATGAACAAGTACGTTAAACCAGCTATTCCCGTTTTCGCGGCCAGATGTACATTTCACTGTGCACAAATGCAAATTGGTGAATCCGTGAATAACTGGGCAGTGAGAATTAAAAATCTTGCAATAGAATATGTCTTTGAATCGATGGAATTTCAGACTAATTTGAGAGACCGTTTTATTGTAGGATTCCTGCCAGGGGGATCCAAGACAGACTTTTCGAAGAAAAAAAGTCAGTGACTTTCAATGATATAGTACAAATCGCCATCACCAGAGAAGAAACCAAATCCATCTCAATATAAAATTGTTAAAAGTGTAATATAAAATGATGCAAGAATGCTATTTTATCATAACTTTCAAAATTAATTATTAAATAATAATGTGTCAGAAGTTTAATGTCAAATAAATTCAAATACATCAGTAATTCAATGGCACTCTGAAACATGCTGTAAATTGCGAATTTTAATTTGAGTTTTTTCTTAAAATAAAAAGAAATTGTGATTAATTTTAGTCTTATATTGTTTTAATTCTGAACAACTTTTTTATTTACAAATTTTCTCTAAAATTAATAGATCAGAAACTACAGCAAAATGAAAAAAATAACATTGTATTCCCTATATAACGGATTCCAAGTCACGTACCTTGATAAGAATGAAGGTCAATTACTTTATTATACTAACGATCAGTAATAGTTGTCGTCTCTCTAACGGTAAATGAAATAATAAGTTAAATAAAAAAATGTTAAAAGATGGATTACAAAATTTAGTACTTGCATGGTAGTAAGTAAATTAAATAAAAAAATGAAAAATTATGAGACGCACTATGTTTATATACAGGCTGGTGACTCGAACACCCGAGCATGGGAATTTAACATGTAGAATCATATTTTCGTAATTTCCTGCTCCCCTAATTAATATAGGTAAAATAGTTTTAAATAAAAGTTATAGAGCATAAAATTTTGCATTTGATTCAATAAACAATATTAATTTTGTATCCTCAGAAATTAGGTATGAAAATGACTTAAATCACCCCAAAAATAGCGATAGCCATGGAATTGAAACAAAAATTAACATAGGTTAATTGTTAATAGTGGGATTCTGAAACTCGGCGTTAATTAACTTCTGGCGTTAACGCGAATTAACGACGATTTTGACACTTGTGGTATTCTGACACTCTGGCCGGCGTTAATTCGCGTTGGGAAAATTAAAGCGTGAACCGTCGAAACGGTGACTTACATGTGCGTTTTATAGTATGACTAGCCCTAATATTTTTTGTGTACTGCTTTAGACACTTGAAAAATGTATTTTATTAACAGTGAGTATAGTTATTCATGTTATATATAATGATTATTATTTATATATTACACATTGTTAACATAACCTTGTTACATAAAATTTTCAAATTACAGTATTCCAATTATAAACAATAGTATCAAGTTTAGAATTATCGGTACAATGCACCATAGAAAATAACTGCTGAATCCAAGGATGTATCTATGAGGAAAACTCACATGAAGAAAAGCAAATTTATATTACTTGCAAAAAATGTAAACCTTTTGATTGTAATAATCATTTATGTTTTAATACAACAATAAATACTTTCAGGGAAACTAATTTTTGAGTGAGAATTATAAGAAGGAATTCGTATTATAATGAACAAAATTATGTGTGATTACAACAAAGAATATACTTAGGCAACTGATTACAACAATACACCATTGGAATAAATTCAGAGAATTATTGATTTGTTAGAAAAGTAATTGTTTCCTGGTACCTATACTAGAATAGTAAATGTTTCTAACTAGAACAAATATTTTAAACAGGTTTGTCTTCAGTAGTTATTGGAAATCTTATCCGTAAATTCATTAGGTAGTTTCCTATTTCAAATGCAAAAGTAACTTCTTTCATAAATGTACTGACTGCATATTGGCTAATATTATTTAAACAATTCCGCAAATTTCCAATCATGTATATTCTAAAATCTTAGTTAAATTATTACATGATTGTTTCTATTTTTTGTAAAATACTTTTATCTTCCAAAATATGAAATAACCCTGTTGTTCATCATTTTTATCAAATAATTGTATTTTATTAATATACCAGAAATATGTTTTTAACACAAAATACACGTAGGTTTATTTGACGTTTGACATATACTTTTTAAATTGACAGGTAAGTTTTTGTTATGTTTTAGTTCATTAAGTGGCAAGTGTGTGAAGCTCAAATTTTCACATGAGGGTGGAGATTGCGACACGAGCCGAAGGCGAGTGTTGCAAACCACCCGAATATGAAATAGGCTTCACACACGTGTTACATACTATACTTTTTCTACGACCTTGCAATAAAATATAATTTTTTTTTACATTGTCACTCTTTTATGGTAAAGCTTCTGTATTATAGACTTTTGTAACCATGGTTACCAAGGTTACGGGGGTTTAACAGCTATGTTTTATTAAAATACAATTTAGTTTGTAATATTTAAAATAATGAACGCTGCGTGAAGTAACACTTCACGCACAGTGTTCAAAAAATCAAACTTCACACATAAAAATCGATACGTGAAGTACTCACTTCACGTATGGGAGTAGAAAAAATAATTTTTTATTGGTTGAAAATTCAAAAAGGGATAGATCACACGAATGTATGCAACGTGAATTAACGCTGGCGTTATTAACGTTTCACGTTCAAGCCAGAGTTTCAGAATACCAGTTTAAATTACACTGTGCTAGTTTATTTTTATTATTAAGAACTCGTAATTAATGTTGAAGTGAACAATAGTACATAAAGTAATTTTAAATTTAAAAAAAAAAACAAAAAAATGATATCATTTTTGCATTTTTTACCGATAATAATGTAATTAATTTTTTGAGGAAAATGAACGTTATTTCGTAATGTCAGCATCACCACAATCGTAGTTTTTGTTATAGTATGAAAATGTCGCTATAGCCTGGACTATGCATATTTTGCCATTAAATACGGAATTATTCTCATTTTTAATAATTGGTAATATTGGAGTACCTACTACTACTACTACTACTATTAAGAGCAGAAGAAAATTTAATTCTTAAATCAATTTTATTATAATTTGTAGTTTAATTATTGTAATCAACACATTGTTGTAATCAGTTATTATTACAAGGAAATACGGTATAAATGTTAAATTATAATTTATATTATTAAAAATAATAATTTATATTATTAAATAATTTGCATAAATATTTATTTTTTGTAAAAATATTGGTGGCCCTGAAAGGGCCGTTGTTGTTATTGCTAATAAAAATTAATTCATTTTTAATTTAAATTAAATTAGTAGGTAGGTAATAGTAATAATCATATCTTTCAAATTAAATTCTCAAGTAGCTCTCCATGATTTGCTAAACAAAATCCAAGCTGATTATAAAAAATTCTTCTCATATTAGCTATATGCCGGTTTGTAATTATTGTCCTACATTCTTCTATTATTTTTTGTTTTATCGAGTCTACATTTGCGTGCCTAGTTTTATAGATCTTAGTTTTCAAATGTCCTCATAAAAAGAAGTCATTTGACGATAAATCTGGGGATCGAGCTGGCCAAATTACTGGTCCATAAACTAACGCAGCGTAACTTGACAGATAAACCGTTAACATTTGTTAATTTTCGTTTCAATTCCATGGCTATCGCTTTTTTTTGGATGAATTACGTCATTTTCATTCCTAATGTCTGAGGTTACAAGGCACGCAAAATTGATTTGTATATTGATTCAGATGCAGAATTATGCTCTATTATAACTTTTATTTGGAGCTTTTTTTACCTAAAATAATTAGGGGAGTAGGATATAGGATAATATGATTTTACATGTTAATTCCCTATGTTCGGTTGTTCGAGTCAGCACCCTCCATATGAAAAATTACTCCCATTTTAGCTCGTTTGAAGAAATGCTCAATTTCATTGATGTCTAATAAAAGTACGTATAAAAATTATTTTTTTTTGTAATTTTTATATTTTCTCTATAACAATTTAAAAAACTAATATTGGTAGATTTCAGTTTCTATTACTAATTAAGAATTGAAATTTAGCATGTTTTCATATAAAATGGAAATAAATATTTATTAATATTTAATATTAAAATTGCATTTGAATCAAGATGCCAAATTTTAATTCTTAATTACATATTAATAGAAGCTGAGATCTAATATTTTAAATTTTTTAATTGTTATAAACAAAATATATGTACACAAATCATAAAAATTAACGTTTAAATTATTCACAAACATATTACAAAAATTCAGTCATTAATATTGATATTAGACATTAATGAAGATGAGCATTTGTTCAAACGCGCTAAAAATGGGGGTCATGTATCAAATATATTGTCATTATTTTTATATAAAGTAATTTAAAAATATGAAAATTAGTATAATTATATAGAAATATATAGTTTATAAACGAAACTGTGTTTCATAATTTTTGATATTTTTCATTTGAAGAAATGCTGTCTAATAACAATACGTATGAATGAAAAAAAAAAATGCTGTAACCATAACCATAGGCTTTGCGATTAATTTAAACATTATTTTTTCGATTTATATATTTGTTAAAAGAATTGTTGTAGGCTTTTTGGATCTTTTGTTTATTGCAAAATACAATTTAGTTTACATTTATTGGACGTTTCGATTGTGTTATCACAGTCATCATCAGCTAAATAAAACATTTTTTTCAATAATAATAAAATGAAACAGAATAACTAGATTACATACCTATATGTTTGATGTTACATTTTTATAAAAATTAGTTGAACATTAAAACGAAAAATTTTGTAATACATAAAGTCATATTTTTTGACTACATTTTAATTTGGCTAGTCGTAGGTAAAAGTGTTGTTCCGCCAGAGTATGGCAGTAAACTGCGTGTATAGAAGAATTGTGAGAATAATTACCTGTTGTCTTTGTTTAACAGCTGTCTTTCTAAATTTAAATTTGGTAAGATTGAGCCCGCGTAAGTTAAAATGTCTCTATAGTTAGTTTGGCAGTTGACTGTGTTACGTTAATTAAAACTGAAAAAAATTACAACAAGCGACTAATCTATGAATCTTTATACATAAATGCAAATGATCTACCGGATCCATGATTTGTGGATCGAGTAATTCAGCCGGTAAATGAAGAATCTAACCTCAAAAAAATATAGAGATGCCAAACGAAGTTGGAATCAGAAGTAGGTTTCAGAAGTTAATTATGATAATACAAAAGACGAGACGAGATAGCGTTTAACTACGTCAAATTTCAAATCTGTTTCATCTTTCAACTGCTTTTCATAGGTTTTAAATCTACCCTGTTTATCACTTGCGTTCTTAAAGTATTTATCCCGGTAGCTATAACCTGATGAACAGCTGTTTACCGGTATATACCGGTAGAATTTTCGTAAATGCTTAATATTGTTTATTTAACTTTAATATTCTAACCGGAGATTGTAAAACTGGCCCTTAGCTTAGTAATAAACTCAAGCGTCATTGTTTGACATAAATAAAATTCAAAGTAAAATAGACACTTATTTTTGAACTAGTTTACAACAAAATTTACTTAGGAACATTTTCAGTATCTACTGAAATAAAACTTCAATAAAATCGTGTGTTGTTCTAAAAGATGCACTTTTCTCATTTTGAATCCCGTCTTACTTTGTTAAAAGTTAAATGAATAAATAATTGTTCACTTGAAAAGTTATACCAAATAAAAATAAATCAATTTTGTTTCTTAATTCAGAAGCAAAAATTAAAGCTCTACTTATAATTATTATAAATGTGGAGAATTTGTCAACTATGGTGTCGAAATCACAGTTACACAGCATTTCTTCTTACATAAACTACATTTCGGTTCGGTATACTCTTATACCTTCATCTGGGTAAGTAACATAATTTCTGTAATATCTTACTTATCTAGATGAAGGTACAAAAGTACTCTAAAATGTCGGTTGTTAAAAATAAATTCTGTATGACTGAGATATCAAGGAACCGTTGACATCTAATTTATAACTTATATTTCAAGCTTCTTTAAAATTATTATTATTGTTTTCTTTGTTGTTCGTACGAGCGAAAATTTAAATGTCAAACATTTTTACGACGGTGTACGTTGTGCAACAGTACAGGAAAAATACGTAATATAATAAGGTATAAAACTAACTAGACAGACATAGTTACTTATACACTTTGTTTCTTTTGTTAATATACATATGTATTTTAACCTGTTTTTTCTTTCTTTCATATAATGCAAATAAAAGCCATTTTAAGGACTTTTTCATTTTATTCTATTTTATGTAAATCACTCGCGGTATAAACTATACGTAGCTCGTAGTCGTACAATTGCTTGGCGTATAAGGAATTTGGCGTATAAATTACATCCCGTATAAATGTTTTATCGTAAATGCTGGCGTATAAGTTTCCGCATACGAAGTACGTAATCACTTATTGCCATTTTTTCCAATGTTACTAATTTTTAAGCATTACTGAAATAGACAATAACGTATCGAATCAAGATATGAAATAATTGCTGTAAAAATTTCAATTTGCATTTTTACCTCTCACTAAGAGAGGTAGTGGTTTCTGTAAGTGTCTACTGAAAGAATCTCTAACATTTAGAAACTTCCTCATAGAACAAAAGAATAGATATAATACAAGTATAAGAAATGTTAAATACAATACTTATTGAAAGCGTCACTCCTTAGGAGAAATAAATAAAATTAATCTGCTACGTACGACTGTTATTCAGAACCAGGGAACACCGAAAATTTTCACTCGAATGGACGGCTTTTGTTAAAATTAACTTATGTGAATATATTGGGTTAAGCTAGTATTTGGAAATATGTACAGGACGGAACAAAAACTTATATGAAAAACTTTCTTGTTATTCAGGCAACAGTTTTAAAACTGGTGATGTGTGCGCGATTTAATCCCGTTGTCATTTAAATGTCATTTTTATACTTTCTTGTAATCATTAAGAGTTAATGTGTAAAATAAAATCACGTTACTTGTATTTATATGCTTTACAAAATAACAAATATTTTACGCTCTATTTACATTTTGACTGCACTTATGTCCAGAAAAATAAAATAACAAAAAAGTATAGGTAACAATATATAATAATCATAAAATTCAGAGGAATATATATATATATATATATATATATATATATATATATATAAATAGAAAATTTCCACGTACATGCCATTGAATAATAAATTAATCAGTTTTATACGAGTATAACACATTTTTATAAACAAAAATAAATGTATAAAATTTAAACAAAACATGGGTATAATAATGAACCTATTACGTAAATAAATGCATAACATTTTTAATTAAGGTACGCAAAAATAATGTAATATTCATTTGTGCTGAACAAAATTTTAAATGAAACAAGTAATTAAAAGTAAAGCTGGAAAACAAGCATATATAAATAGTAATAAAAAACTTTATGATTGTGCTAAAGTAAATATCCTATTGTTTCAAATTTAAATATTCCTACGGGTGAAGAAATACGCAATAAAAATCACGGCAATCTTGTAACATATATCATAACAAAAGGAGGGAAAAAATGTAATTTCCGATTATTCTCCCGAGAATAATTATCAAAATAGGTCAGAAGGAATTAAATTTCGGGTCAAGCGAGGGAATTCATCTGATAAAATTTTCCATTGAGTAAAATAACTTGCCGTTTGGATTTTCACGGACAAAACCTTTTTTTGTAATTCTACACAAATAATCAGATTGTTGCTTTACAAGTATAATGACAGGAATCCCACATCGACTACGCCAAACCTGGTTAAAAATGTAAATTTTTAATTAAAATAAGAAGAACTGCTGTCTTCCCTTGTTATTGAAAGTTATTTTTACCGCGACAAGATATACCTTAAGTTGTTTTCCTAAAATTTGCGTACTTATTAGCAGGATATGTGTGTGCTATTTATTATTTTTAGATACATTTATAATATTGAACGAAAACATTTTCTATTAATTTATGCATAATATGTCTTGTATACTTTTTTTTAATGAAAATTTGTAACTAGTATTAGGCAGTTAGCGAACCTTAGTTACGTATAACGTAACGTGACGTACAGCTCAGAAAAATGCCGTTTCTACTAAGCTACGTAGCCCAATGAGGTCATGCAAAAAAAATAATTGCACCTTTTTCTGTTTAAGGTCCGGTATTTCAATCTCCTGGTAACGTGTCAAATAAATTTAATCTGTCTGGTAAGTAAATTTTCGGTATTTCAATCGAGTAATAAGGTTTCCCAGCAACATAAATTTACTTGCCAGACAGTTATTTTACTTGCCACTTGAAGTGACCAGTAACGGCTTAACTGACAGAAACGTCAAAAAATTATTAATTGAAAGTCAGACGGTAGGATGGATTCTGATATAGAAAATATTATAGAAGATGACGATGAGGAGATTGTTGATTGTTTATTTTTAAGAAGACCATATTATATAGATTTTTACATGAGATTTCTTTTACCAAAATTCACTGTGCAAATTTTTTTTTACGAAAAATTTAAAATAATATCGTACATATAACAAACAGGTTCGTGATGCTTTATTTTAATTTTAATAATTAAATCTTTATAACTAAAATTATTCCAAATTTTAGAAATATTGGAATTTCATCAGCTAATCAATTGCTTCCTTACGATTTTATGCAACTGGATGTTTTTATATTGTTAGTGGTGCTTTTCTTGGGGTACAAAAATCTACTGCTGGGCGCATAATACAAAATGTTACGTCTGCCATTAATTATTTGAAGCAAGAATATTCTTTTTAAATCTTTTTTAATACTTTCATATTTTATTTTCAATGTTCTAACATTTCTTGCTACTAGTTCGCTTTTAGAATTAAATAATTTTTCAATTTTGAGCCATGTTTTTTTCTTTCGTTTTCCACGTGACTGCGTCTGTAGTCTTATTTTCTATGATGTCTTTATGCACCAAAATAAGGTCAATAAAAAGCAAAATTTCTTTTTTTTGTAAAATTTACAGATCTTTTTCTGTCGCTCATTTTATTATCTTGCCAAACTATATTTTTTATGACAAATGGTGACAGAAATGACAACACGTCAAGTAACTACCAAACAGATAAATAACGATTGAAAGACGGAATTATTTACTTGACAGATCTTACCAGACAGGTAACGTTACTCGGCAAGTAGTTACTTGACAGAGTTACCAGGAGATTGAAATAGCGGACCTAAATCGAAGAAGGGTAGTCTAATTTATCGTTCAGTATGATTAAATTATTTTTATTTACATTTTTTGTTATATGAAATCGCTTTAAAATATGATATTTTAAAAAGTTACAAAAACCAGCCATGTTGCGTCGTCACAAAGTTCCGAACCAATTTCAGACTCATTTCAAACAGACATTTTATATGACACATAATTTCTAAAAGAAAAATATATATAAACTATAAATTGAGGATTATATATCTAAATATACTATAAGCTATAATATATTAATATAATATCGTTCTATTCATTTTTATAAATATAATTTTCATTTGGCGTGAAGTTATTCACTCGTTACATCAGCTATCAGCTGTTTCATTTTTGATTTGAGATTAGACGACGCTAGAAGGTTATAAACACACGTGAGACATTGAGAATATTATTTTATTCTTTATTTTGGTAAGTTAATAACATACAATATTTACTGGCAAACTTATTATGAATGTGTTTCATTCAGGAAGCATTTTGAGGAACAAGATGAGTGGAAACGTTCAAAATTTTGTTCAGGCACGTCTGATAACTTACCGTCTGTTGACAGTAATATTATTTCCGACTTTTTCTTAGAAAATATAGACTATATTGGTGCAGAAATTAGAGGAAATAAAGCATCAAGGTAATTACTTATGAACTATTTGTATTTAACTTACAATAATATAATTATTTTTTCTAGAGCTGCGAAACAGCATTACGGCGATTCTGCAATAGGTTTTGTCCATTTGTACAGAGAAAGATTTTTATGCCCCGTAAAAGGACATATTACGCCGGAGCATCGTGTGCGTAATAAAGATTACAACGTGACGGTTATAATAGATGAAGAAAAGGAACAAATTAATGCTCCTTCATGTTATGATTGTGCTGCTTCGGCAGGTGGTTACAAACATCGCAAAACTGAAGAACCTGCACGTACGTCAGTAGCATGTTACTGGAAAAAAAGTGTCCTCTCCAACGTAGGAAAGACAAAAACATTTATGAGGGCCAGTGATATAGCTGAAAAAACTATACCAGTTTTACGACCCACTCTACCAAATTTTGCAGACCAGGTTCTTAGAGTTGGACTTCAGAAGGGAGCAACAAGCATGTTTTTTGATTCGCCACTTGAATATCTCCTAGATACCTCTCTGTGTTATCTAGGTAGGCGATTTAGAGAATAGTTACAATATAAATTTCGCGAATTTTGAATCATTTTGTTCTTCTAAAATGACAGATGAAGTTTGTTCTAAAATTGAAATTCTTATGGTGGGTTTATGCTCGCAAAATTTAAGAATAAAAATAAGAATAAGAATAGTGATAAAGTTAAAACACTTATAACATACGACTCGGTTTATGCTGCAGAAATAAGAATAAGGAATAAGAAATAAGAATAAGGAATAAGCCAAAGTTCGTTTACTTTTAACTTTACGCCTTATTCTTATTCCTGTAAGCGAAGAGCGCATGCGTGTCAACTGTCAAATATTTCAAACAAAAAAAATTGGTCATTCACATTGACGTATTATAACTAACGTTAGTTATAATACGTCAATGGTCATTCATTATTCATTTATAATAATCGGTGTTGGCGAAACATAATTATGTCAAATTTAGTGATGGATTCTCTTCTTTCCCAATTAATTGAATTAGTGCAGACAAAATAATATTTTGATTGTACTTCATTTTAACAAATTAAATAATAATAATAATAAAATTATAAATCTTATAAATGTCAAATCAACGCTGCTACCACTATGAGAATAATAAATGTAACTACTTTTCACTAACCTAAAAACTTTAATATCACTACTCTTATTCTTACGCTTATTCTTATAACTGGCAGCATAAACACCACTTATCGTTATGTTTAAAATTATTCTTAACACTATTCTTATTTTTATTCCTATTCTTAAATTTTTCAGCATAAACCCACCTTTACAAAGGACCAACGCATGAGCTCCTTGTGGGAAAAAAAAGGAATGGGAGAATAACTGCATCACGGATCTATGAAGCATCAAGATGTAAAACGTATGATGGGTGCTTAACCGAAATTGTAATGGGAGCAACGGATCCTTTGAAGATGGATGTAGTGGTAAGACGGCAAATATTAGAAGAAGTCCTGGCTGTTAGAAAGGATGTGATATATGAAAAAAGTGGTATTTTTATTTCCAAAAAACATCCATTTTTTTGGAGCATCGCCGAACGCTATTAATGATAAATATATTTTTGAAGTGAAATGTCCGAACAAGGAAGGCAGTCTGTCCAAATGCCAAACATCTAATTTTTAATGACAGTAACGAGTTCTCAATCTTCACAACTTGTTTAAGCGTAAGCTAAGAATAATTGTCATATTTACAATAATGGTAGTAAAATATTATTTGGCCGAACAAACGGATATTACTAATTTTAAAACATTGCGAAGAAAATTTTTTGTCAACCCATAAACAATTGTTACTGTCATTAAAAATTAGGTACTTGACATTTGGATAGACTGCTAGATTAAATTTATTTTAAAAAATTCACGGTGCAGTCACTCAGGTTTTATTATTTCCTGTAAGAACCCTAACAGATATCACAAATTATACAGAGAGAAAAAAGTTTACTATTGAATGTATCTTTCTGAAAACAAAAAAATTCACGTTATCGGCGTGGCCATTTAAAAGTTATGGTCGAATCAATGTTGGGACACCTAAGTTTCATACACTAGTGGTTCACTAATCATAACAAGAATTATCTTAAAAGATGATTTAGAACAATATAAGCTGTCATTTCAAAATTCATCCAAATCGAATAAAGCGTCCGGTTATTATAAGTAAAATTAATTTTTTCGAAGAACTTTGAAGTAGAATACTGGCTAAATGGTACACTTTCCGGTAGAAGCAAGTTTGGTTAAATCGTCTTATTTTAGCCTCAGGAATCTGTGGTTAAGCCATGTCCCCCTATTTGAGAGACATCCTGCATAATCTAATAATGATATACCGTGAGTATCTTTTAACGTGAAACATTGGGTTTGTCATATCCATGGTTACGACTTGATATTTGAATGACAGCAATGTATTTGCCCGTTCCATTTAAAATGAAACATAGGGAACGAATCTGACAGAAGTATTATCTTTAAATATTGTAAGAAATTTAGCGGAGTCAGAAAACCACTAGAGAGAACTAAACATATTTCGAGCACAAGTTGCACACAGTATTTTTTCTACATCTAAATTTAATTTTTAGACAACAGGTACAATTATTTAAACAAAATTAACCTCTAATGACATCTTGTCAATATGACAGATAACCGTTGAATTTTTTCTGATTTAACATTTGATTGACAGCAATGTATTTGTCTGACTCATTTAAAATGACACATGGGGAATGAATTTGACAGAAGTATTACGAGTATATTTAAATATTGTAAGAAATTTAGCCGAGTCAGAAAACCATTCGGGCACAAGGTGCACACTATATTTTTTCTACAACTAATTTTAATTTAGAATGCAGGTATAATTATTTAAACAAAATTAACCTCTATTGAGGTCTTATCAAATGTCAAACTCGATCCCTATTTTTCATTTTTAATGGAACGGGCAAATACATTGCTGTCAATCAAATGTCAAGTCGTAACCATGGATATGATAAACACAATGTTTCACGTTAAAAAATACTCACGGTATACAGGGTGATTCTTGACCTATACGCATAAATGTGAGGAATAATAGTTTGTGATAGGTAATAACAGATAATGAAAAAAAAAAAAAAATTAGTAAAAGTTGTTTATTTACGGAGATAACGAATAAAGTTTGAAATTATTTTAGTAAGTAGTAATTAACTAGGGTGCTGTGCATTAGTGTCATAGCAATTTTTTTCAATCGTGTCTGTCATTATTTCGTAATCTTTCATGTATTTGAGTTTTTATTATGGCGCATCATTTCACCAATGCAGAATTTATGGATATGATATTAGCGTACGGAGAAGCAGAACAAAATTCAGTAGCTGCATCTCGCCTTTATGCACAAAGGTTTCCCCAAAGACATCATTCGGGCCAAGAAGTTTTTCTACGAGTGGTGCAGCGTGGTAGAGAAAGTGGTCATTTGCAACCGAGGCTCGAAGAATTGCTATGATACTAATGCACAGCACCCTAGTTAATTAATCTTTCATTAGCTTATTGCTACTAAAGTAATTTCAAACTTTATTCGTTATCTCCGTAAATAAACAACTTTTACTAATTTTATTTTTTCATTATCTGTCATTACCTATCACAAACTATCATTCCTCACATTTATGTGTATAGGTCAAGAATCACCCTGTATTGATTATGTATTAATGCATGAGGTTCAAGCATTGCAATTTCTCGTACTCGGCCTATTGCACGTTCAATATGTATTCTTAAAGCTGCAATACGTTTACTCTCTTTCACTTGCATTTTCGTTGGTGTTTCATTAGCAGAAACCGAGAGCGGACGTATTAGATGACAATTTCTTAATGCTAAAATTGATGCAATGTTCTTGAATCCACGATCAGCCATTACATCTGTAGAGACATCAAGCTACCCTCGTCGCCTTAGGTTATTGTTATTCTTTTTTCCCGAGTTTTCTTAACGACAAAAAGAAAAATAAATAGCTAGTTGTATCTTGTCATTACATGTAACTATCAGCAAAATAATTTCAGTTCAAATAAATATTTTATATTTCTACAATTTGAAGTTCCCATCGTTTATTTTAAATTTGGTAGCGGGTGATTCCGCTCCACATCTGTTCCTTCTTTGAGCACATCCAAAAATCCGCAGTTTTCAAATAATTTATTTGATGTTCTCCCTCCAAATCGGCCTGAACAGACATTAATAAAGCCGTATGGTGTATGGGGAAATTAAATATTTTAAAATCTTACACTCTTTGTATTCTGACCAAGTAGCCCAGGCAAATTAGTCCAGAAAAAGACCGTGCTTCCCGAAAAATATTACAAAGCTGGAAATGATTTTAATATCCTTTGAGCATCCCAAATAGAAGTTATATAAGTTTGCGACAGTTTCTGAGGTGAGCTTAACGTTTGGGAGCCGAAAAACCACGAAATTTTGGGACATTTTTCAGTTTTTTGCTTATAACTCGAAAACGGTGCAATCTATAGAAAATTGTATTCTTTCTAAAATTTTGCGTCTAAAGAGCTTTTAATCGTCAAATTCTGTTTAGTGGTTTAGCCACAATCGATAGTCAAAAATCAGCAATCTTTACCAACTTGGCTGAAAAGTGGGTTATGCTCATGTTTACACGCCTTTAACTCAAAAACGGCTACTTCATATAAAAAATGCCAAATTATGGAAATTGTTTTTAAAATTCACTCATTCCTGCATACAGATACCCAAAAAAAACCGAAAGTAGTCCTAGCACTGAATTTCCGCTGAGAGCTATTTTTGAAGTTAAAAGACTTTTGAACCCGAAATCATCCACATTCGTCCAATTATTCGAATTTAAAGGCAATTTCATAAAGGTCTATTTTTCAGACGAATGAAATTACCATGGCAGTCCAAATGATAATAAAAAGTTTCAAAAATGAGAAAGCCATATCAGCAAAAAAGTTGTATTAAAGGAAAAAGTACTTCAATAACAAAAAAGTTAATTAATTAATCAGTACTGAGTTTTCCAAGAGGTAATATTTCAGTGAAATAAAATCAAATTAGATTGAATTTAACAATCATATTATTAACGTACGTAATAATAATTATGTAGTTTAAATTGATTAATAAATTTCCGACAAACATAATCCCTATTCCAATCATTTTCTTTGTTTCGATGTTCTTCTTCATTTTGGAGAAGATTGTTTGTGGAAGGAAAAATCGATTTCTAGTTCTTCGCCTTCGTCAGAGAAGGGATCCTGCTCAGTTTCTTTTTCAACTATGTCGATTTCTTCGTCGTACGGAGCGGCCTTAAGTAACACTTCATCTTGAGTAAGGGAATTCCTGCATGTGTCCTTTGCAGTGGGCACATATGGCGGAGCATTTGATGCCAGCTTTTCTGCAGGAACAAGCAGTTTGGCATCCTTCTGTGCAGATGCAGGATATGATATTTACTAGTTTCTTGGACGCTGGGGGTTGGGCTGTTGGAATTGAAATTAGACCGTATTTGGTGGTCTTCCATCCCCTCTGCTGTGGATCAAGAATGTTATTTTTCCATACATGCCCCCAGGGGAGAGTGATGGTGAGCAGCCGCTTCAGTAGGAGGCAAACATGTCAAATTGAAATTATTTTCTGATAGTGGCCCGTCGTTTGGCTCTCCTAATAAAACAGAATTCCTCCATGGCCAAAAAGGGGACAACTGAGTGCCAATTTGAAACCACAATAAATTATAAGGAGACCCTTCAGTAATAATATACATATCTTCAAACAGCACCAAATGCTAAATTAACATTAAAACTAACTAGGCAACTAATTTACCTTTAAATAATAACTGGACGAATGTGGATGATTTGGGGTTCAAAAGTCTTTTAACTTCAAAAATAGCTCCTATCGGAAATTCACTTTTTTATATGAAGGAGCCGTTTTTGAGTTACAGGCGTGTGAAAACCAAATTGGTAAAAATTGCTGATTTTTGACTATTGATTGTGGCTAAACCGCTGAACCAAATTTAACATTTAAAAACTCTTGAGACGCGAAATTTTGTGCTTTTTAATTTTAGATAGAATAAAATTTTCTATAAGATGCATCGTTCTCCAGTTATAAGCGAAAAACTGAAAAATGTCCCAAAATTTCGTGGTTTTTCGGCTCCCAAAAGTTAAACTCACCTCAGAAACTGTCGCAAACTCATATGACTCTTATTTGGGATGCTCAAAGTGGATTAAAATCATTTCCAGTTTTGTAATATTTTTCGGGAAGCAAAAGTTTAATTTGCCTGGGCTAAAATGTAAGATTGTTTTAATGGATCGGACGGTTTCTGGATCTCTACTTCGAAGCAGTCAATTAATGCCTGGACATTTTTGTATCTAAACCAGAATGGTGTAGGTAATTTCATTTGTATTTCCTCTGAATCTGGCCAAAATAATTGCAGCAAACAACTCGCTAATGCTGGTACAGTTTTTCTAAATATTTGCCCAACATTTAAGGTACATATTCGATAATCATCAGCTAATCGTTGATAAGGATCATTCAGCCTAATTTTTTTAAGGTCAATAAAATATCTGATTTCTTCAAACAAGACCAGTGTAAAACTTCTTATTGTTTTCTATTATGATTTACAAATTGCATTTTCAAACGATCTGCTGGCATTAAAGATCCGGAAGATGATGAAGAAAGGGGTTTAAAATCAGAATCACTTGCTTGCTTTATGCTACTACTGCTGCTACTGCTTCGTGTAGGCGATAAATTTTTAATATGTTTTGACAGGTTCAGTTCCTTTATCTTCTGTATTTGTTTTATGTGTTTTAATATTAACTTGAACTTCCTTATGTACTGTATTAACACTTTGAACTTCAAATTTTCCGGACGGAGATTGTACATAATGAATATTTAACTTTTTAATGGGTGTTGTATGTTATTCAACAAATTCTGAATTTACAGAAGATGGCTCATCGATTTAAATTTCTTTTTCTGCAAATGGTTTTTTCGCAGGTATTTTTTCTCAGCAAATAATTCCCGGCTACAAATCGTTTTGCTTTCCTCTAAACTTTTCATATTTTCCATTTTTCGTTTTTTCGAGGATAGTGATATTTGAGATTGTGGTGAAAATCTTGCCCATGTCAAATACAAATGAGGAACAACATTCTCTTTTAACTTTAAAATCTAGCCCATCCTTTAATAATACATCAAATTTTCAGTATCGTTCTTTAACTATAAAACAATAAACAATTAGAACATAGAAAGTACATTATAAGTTAAAAGTACTTTCATCAAAATGATCCTCGCAACAATGCGCAGCTGATTTTGAATATTGGTCTTTATTTATTTGAGCAAACAATTTTTTTCACATTTTTGTCAATGTCCTGAAGAAGGCACCAGTATATGGTGCCCGAAACGTTGGGTTTTAATAATAAAAAATACAGACCTTAAATTAAAAAAGGTAGTATTATTCCAATTGTACAAATTTTTTTTCTAGTAGATTATCAATATTATCGGTATATTCTATATTCAACGTCTTTCAGAGTTATATTTTATTAATATAATTATATCATTTTATAATCTATAATATCTATATAATTTTCTGTCACTGTCATCAACAAATATTTACTGTTGTAATTCATATATTCCATTTAAGTTTTCAATTTTAATTACTTTATTTATTATTTTAATGTGCGGGCAATGAGTATTTACTTTTCAAATTAACACTTTAACATGGTTTACCAATATGTTTCATCTTTATCTGGTGTATAATAGAGGGAGAAAAGCAGTAATAAACTTTTTTATAATGTTTTCCTTATTTGAAAATCATAGTAGGTATGTATTTAATCGCAAAATAATTGACTGGTTAAGATTTTATCCTAGTGCTATTTCGAAATTTAGTCGAAAGATTTTTGTTCTGGTGCAAAATTTGTAAGAGAAAGTTGCAACGGAACAATAAGTGCAACAATAAATGGATTAGCAATAATGTCCGTAAATTCAACGTCTTTCAGTGTTATATTTTAATGATACACTTATGAATCAAACTATTTTATTTTATAGTGTATATAATATCTAGTCACTAGTCACCAACAAATAATATTATTGTTGTAATCATTATGTACCATTTGTGTTTTCAAGTTTAATTATTTTATTCATTATTGTAATTAACAATGTATGAAGGAACATTGTATTTTTATTTTTAAAATTAACATCTTTATTCGTTTTACCTGTCAATATATCTTAAACGTTAACGTTATCTAGTGCTTGTGCGGGAACATAGAAATCTGCAAAAATGATAGATAACGTATATTAAAATTTTGGTATTTAATGCTTTCGTTTTTTGAAAAACCTGTATATTTACTGCTTTCTTTTTTGCGATGTACATTTATAAATCTGAAATAATATTTAAGTACTGTATTTTAGATTAGATAAGGGATATAAAATTGTGTTAATATTTTTTAAGTTAACATATTATAATATATGTAATTAAAATTAATACTACATATGTCTTTAATTAATTTTGTTCTATATTAATAAATTACATACTTACCATATTTAAATTAATTATTATATTTATTACATTTTAAGGGAAAAAAAAATTCGGATCCTCGAAATATAACTGGCGCAGTCGCAGGTTGATTTTCGGGCGAATTTTCACATCGAGTGAAAATCGTGTTCGTGTCAACGATTCACCGAAAAAAACCACAACCCCAGGGAGAAGAAGCGACTTCGTTCAAGTGCAAGATCACCCAGTTCCTTCATCTGCGAGAGAATATCGACGACGAAAGAACAAGGCGCTGTTGAACACAGACCACCGGGAATCAATGCATCCAATAGAGAAATTGCTTCTGTTATTGTGAGTACACACATGTCACACAACTATCAGTACCATTCTGACTCAGATACAGGATCGGATACACATTCAAACCCAGAAACTTCCTCTGACTCCGAGTCCACACTCGTAACTTTCAAACCTTATAAAACTAAACGTAAAATAACAAAAAACAAAGTCAAAATGTCACACCCACAAGCAGCAGGATCAGTAGTACAACCTACACGTCTTGAAAAACATTATCTTGACATGATCCCAGATTTCTACGGTGATAGTAAATTACTATCTCGCTTTCTTGAAATTTGCGAAAAACTAGTCAACAAATTTTATAATTTGGTCAACGAAACAGACTTCCAAAATGAGTACCTTATGTCGAGCATTTTAGATAAAATAAAAGGCGATGCAGCAATACACATTGCCAGTAGCACAATAAGTAAATGGGCAGACGTTAAACAAGCATTGTTGAACGCCTACTCAGATAAACGAGAGCTATACACGCTAAGTATTGAATTAACCGAATTGCGACAAGGCAACGAAACGGGATTCGAATTTTACAATAAAATTCAGGACATATTGAATCTCCAAATTTCTTACATCTCTAATCACAGTTTAGCACTTGCCAAGCCTTATCTAACAGAATATTGTCAAAATTATGCTTTAAGAATTCTTCTACGAGGACTAAAAGATCCTCTAGGAACTCTTATGAGAAAAAAGAACCCCAAAGATATGAACACCGCGTTAAACATGCTGACAAACTATTTCCAACTAGACACGCAGAGTCGTCCGCAATATAAAAATATCACCCATACTCAACACAAACAGAAACAAATAATTCACAATACACAAAACAGACAAACACAATACCCACAACTGATGTACAGACCAAATCCATCTACCAACCCATTTTTAAACCCATCACTAATCAATTTCCTAATCATCAAATAAGGAAACCCTACACACAAAATCAATATCCCTCAAATCAAGGAAATAAAACATTTAACAACCAATCCCAAAATGTTTTCAAACCTAATCCTAATTATAAAGCGCCCAAGCCTACGCCTATGAGTGTCAGTACAGACAGTCAAAAACACCCAGGCCAGGAACGAGCCAGTACCGTCCGCAACAATTTTATAACAAACAAAATAGACCTAGTTTTATAGCGGAAGAACTATTCAACACTGAAATTGACGAATACACTGAAAACGACAATACTGAAGAACAAAATTCCGATTTATTATGTAACTGACCACAATCCTGACTATTAAGTAACAGAACCAAATTCTGATGAAACAAATGAGTTTTTTCGATAACAGCCTCGGAACAAACGTCGAATTAATGAATGTAATACACAACCACAGTGAATTACCATTTGTCATCTTCCCAGAATTAAATTTAAAAGCTTTAATAGACACAGGAAGCGCACGTTCCTTTATAAACACAGACATTGCACAAAAATATTTCAAAGAAAAAATCAAAAATGACCCTTTCAAAATTACAACCGCTCACGGAACATCATTAGAAAATTTTAGCATCATAGTACCTGCCTCTAAATTATTTAATTCTCCTAACACTGTATTAAAATATCATTTATTTAATTTTCATAAAAATTTCGACATCTTATTAGGACTAGACAACTTGAAAATTTTAAATGCAAATATCGACCTAACTAATGACAAAATAACTACCCCTACTCAAGAAATTAAGATCCACTATCACAGAATACTTCCAAAATTTAATCACTTTAAAACATCTCTCAAATCTGAAAAATATTCGAAAATATTTGTAAATAATATGGAAAACGACGAGGCATTTATACCTGAAACCAAAATAAATAATTTAATTATTGTCAGCTCCGGTGGCTCAATGGTTAGAGCAACGCCTCTTAGTCATAAGTGCGCTCGGGGTTCTGGGTTCGAATCCCACTAAGGCATGGATGTTTGTGTATGTAAACCTACTCAGTAATTGGGAGTTAATCCTGTTGAGAGGTTTTTTTTTTTTTTAAAAAAAAAAAGGTCTAGCAAAAATTGAAAACAATGAAATTATATACCCAATTATAAACCTAGGCGAAAACGATGAAATTATAAATTGTGTAGATTGCATACAAGTTCAGGCATTAAATAACTTTGAAATTAATAATATTAATTTTAATCAAAATGAAACAAAATTTAAACCAGACATGAATAAAATCAGAACTGACCTCATGAATAGCGAAGAGAAACGTGAGATAACAAAACATTCTATTCGAACAAAAGATGAAATTCCTGTATACGCAAAAACTTGTAGATACCCCGAGGTACACAGGAAAGAAGTGGAATCCCAAATTCAGAAAATGCTAAACCAAAATATTATACGCCCCTCTCATTCTCCTTGGTCATCCCCCGTCTGGATCGTACCAAAAAAATTAGATAAATCCGGAAAAAGGAAATGGAGACTCGTAATTGACTATCGTAAATTAAACGAGAAAACGATCGATGACAAATATCCAATACCTAACATCAACACTTTATTAGATATACTCGGTAGATGCCAATATTTTACAACTTTGGATTTAGCGTCAGGATTTCACCAGATTGAAAAGAATGAATCTGACATACAAAAAAAACCCCTTCAGCACAGAAAACGGTCATTTTGAATATTTAAAAATGCCTTTTGGATTAAAGAACGCGCCAGACACCTTTCAAAGAGTGATGGACAATGTTCTTCGAAATTTAACGAACAAAATTTGTCTCGTGTACCTCGATAATGTAATAATTTTTAGTACATCTCTCCAAGAGCACATTCAAAATTTAAAATTAGTTTTTAACCGTTTGCGAAAAGCTAATCTCAAAATTCAACCAGATAAGTGCGAATTTTTACGTACAGAAGTCTCATATTTAGGCCATGTAGTAACTCCAGATGGTGTCAAACCCAATCCGGATAAGGTCCATGCTATTAAAAATTATCCCATCCCAAAAACAACCACAGAAATCAAAGCATTTCTAGGACTGTTAGGCTACTACAGGAAATTTATTAAAGATTTTGCCAATCTTACTAAACCCTTTACGAAATGTTTAAAAAAGAGTGCCACTATTAAATACAATGATCCCGAATATATTAATTGCTTTAACACCTGTAAAAATGTCCTAATAAATGAACCCATCCTTCAATACCCGGACTATAAGAAACCTTTTAACTTAACAACTGACGCAAGCCAATATGCCATCGGCGCTATATTATCACAAGGACCTATAGGATCTGACTTACCCATCGCATATGCGAGTCGAACTCTAAATAGCTCGCAAATAAACTATAGCACAATTGAAAAGGAATTACTTGCTGTCGTATGGGCTACCCAAAAATTTAGACATTACTTGTATGGTAGAAAATTTAAAATTATAACCGACCACAAACCTTTAGTATATTTACATTCACTAAAAGAACCCCATTCAAAATTAATGAGATGGCGACTCAAGCTAGAAGAATACGATTATGAAATAATTCATAAAAAAAGCTCTCTGAACAAAAACGCAGACGCTTTATCACGCATTGAATTAAAAATAAATATTTTAGATCCAGATTCACAAAACCTTTACGATCTCATTGAAAATTTTAATGAAACTTATTTCAACCCCGACAATGACAAACAATCCTTAATTGTAGAACCAGACGAAAACGAACAGCAGGATCCCGAAACTGACCAAACAATTCACTCAAATACCGAACACCCTATTATAGGCATAGAATTCACCGAATCACCTGTAAATTTTGGAGTTAAACACTCCCCTTCTAAACCAAAAATACGAAAATTTCATTGCGATAAAATAAGAATTCACCTCCAAATTTCTGAAAAAAATTTTGAACAGGACACAGTAAATTTTATAATAGTATATTATGTGGCAAGTGTGTGAAGCTGACATTTTTACATGAGGGTGGTGATTGCGACACGAGCCGAAGGCGAGTGTTGCAAATCACCCGAATTTAAAATAGGCTTCACACACGTGTTACATACTATACTTTTTCTACGACTTTGCAATAAAATATATTTTTTCTTCACATTGTCATTCTTTAAACGTAAAGCCTTCGTATTATCGACTTGTGTAACCATGGTTACCAACGGTACGGGTGTTTAACAGGTTTGTTTTATTAAAATACAATTCAGTTTGTAATATTTAAAATAATGAACGGTGCGTGAAATGTTACTTCACGCACACTGTGCGTGAAGTAGCACTTCACGCACCGTGTGCAAAAACTCAAACTTCACACATAAAAATTGATACGTGAAGTACTCACTTCACGCATGGGAGTAGAAAAAAGAATATATTGCACCGAATGTAAAATACTATCTATACTTTGAAACACCCATTTATGAGAAATTTAGTAACGCACTACAAAATTATTTAAAAAACTCAGAAATTAAATTTGTCAAAAGCAACATAAAATTAATAGACGTAGAAGAAAAGGATGAAATCTTACAAGTAATAAAAAACTATCACGAATATAAGACAAACCACCGTGGAATGAATGAAGTCCACACCCAAATTAAAAAACGATATTATTGGCCGAATCAGTTAAAAACCATTACTGACTCTATAAATTAATGTGAAATTTGTTTAGCTGCTAAATATGAAAGAAACCCTATCAAACCCAAATTAAATATTACTCTAACCCCCAATAAACTATTAGACATCATCCACATTGACACATTCTCTCTAGAAAACACCAAATTCCTTACTATAATTGACGCTTTTTCTAAATATTCTCAAGCATATAAAGTTACATCCATAAATGCTATAGAAATTGCCAATAAATTGACAAGATTCTTCTCACATCACGGTATACCCAAATTAATAGTAGCAGATAATAGGCTCGAATTCAAAAACAACGTCGTAAAAGAATTATTAAGCCTGCATAAAATCGAAATTCATTTCATTTGCTCACAAAACCCAAATTCCAACGGGTTAGTCGAACGCTTTCATTCAACTTTGGTAGAGCACATTCGTTTATTCAATCTGCAGGAAAACTTCAAAAATTAACTATTCAAGATAAAGTAAATTATGCAATCCTGGCTTATAACAATACGAATCATAGTACGACAAATCTAAAACCAGTCGAAATTATTAACGGACACTTAGATACAAATTCCCCACTCGATATAGAACTTGAGAAACAAATAATGCAAGACTACATTCAGAAACATAAAGAAAACAAAATTAGAATTAGTTTATAAAAATATTAACAACAAACTGCAGACAGATAAAACTAAAACTATTACTAAATTAAACGAAAATCGCGGGGAACTTCCCGACATACCCAGAACAGTTTACGTTGAAAACAAACAAAAAGTAAATAAAACAAAAAAAAAAAACCTAAATTCAAAAAGGAAAAAATTAAGAAAGTTAACAAAAACTTAAAAACTGCAGAAATTGACACAGAAAATAATGATAAAAAACAATCTAAAATTCATCTTTCAATAAAAACAGACTGAGAAAATTAATTAACACATATCCGGCTATTCCAGGTCCCTCTATTTTACGCATACACTTGGAATAAATATCCAAGATATTACCCTAAACCCAGGACTACTGACAATTAACCTTGGACAAGCAAAGTTACAAAAAACGAAACATACATTCGTACAGTTTTACGATTTAAACCCATTATGGATACAATATGAGAGTTTAAATATGCAGTACACAAATCTCAAACGCACTATCAACGCAGATAACACTATCGCTGCAGACTTTGATAACAACAACAAAATCATAGAGTACCTGAAAAATAATATTAATGAAAAAATAATGTTAAACTTGTGCACAATTATAAAAGTTTAACATTATTTTAACAAAATTGTTTGCTTTATTAGTTTGTAATTTATCAATTTTACTGTGATAACTATTTTGGCCAAAAATTTTAATACGTAATTCAGTTATTTCGACTCATTATTTTACTAAACCATGCGCGTGTGCATGTTCAAAATTACATGTTTGTAAATGCTGTATATTCTACAAAAAAATCTCAACTAATTGTCCTGAGGATGGTTAAAAATATAACCGAAAGCTTGACAAATTAAAAAGAGTGTATTACACTTAAGCCTACAAATTGACTGTCAAACCCACTATCCAGTGTCCTATTATATATATATATATATATATATATATATATATATATATATATATATATATATATATATATATATATATATATATATATATATATATATATATATATATATATATATATATATATAGGACACTGGATAGTGGGTTTGATATATATATATATATATATAGGATGTAAATTTTAAAACGGGTCATAGTGCTATAATATAGAAAAACAGTTTTTTAGATGCCAAAAGTTTCGATATTAATTTATTGAAAAAGAATTAGTGCGTATTATAAAGAAAAAAAATTACGAATATTTTAATACCAAACACATTACATTTCTGTTTTATATATAAAGCCAGAAAATAAATTTAAATATTTTCACAATTAAGAAAAAATATCAACAGTCGTGAAACTGACAGAAACAAAACAATTGTTAACCTGAGACGCTCATTAATAAACGTTTCATACAAATTATTTGTTAAATTATTATTTTAGATTTATTAAGAAGAAATCATGGATAATTTGTCTCACGAAGAAAAATTACAAATTATTAAATGGTTTTAATTGTTCCCTTGTAGTTTGCAGTTTTTTTCGTTTCTTATAACTTATTACTTATTACCTGTAGATCATCTTTAATTTGTAAGTACCTGTTGTAATAAATAATAATTGTTTCTTAAATAAATATCATAGGCTGGTAGTGCGAGCTCGTTTTAAACTAAAACGATGTTTTCAGAAATGCCAAATTCTAATTTCAATATTTAATTTCGCCCTCATGTTTAAAGGATGACTTTTTAAAAAATATTTGTTTGAATACAAACCATGTTCTGCTTAAGAATCGTATTTTGATAAATTTAATATTATTTATTTTTATTATTAAATAATGAAATTTGACATTTCTTAAAACAACCGAGCTCGCACTACCAGCCGTAGTGTTTACTTTATTTTGTGTTATTTTGTATTAGATCATAAATTACTAACTTTAATCTTTACTTGTCACCTATCATGTTAGTAAAACGAGACAATGTTTTGTTACTGTCAGTTTCATGGCTAATGATATTTTTTCTCAATTGTACAAATTTTTAAATTTATTTTCTGGCTTTATATAAAACAGAAATGTAACGTGTTTGGTATTAAAAAAATTGTAATTTTTTTCTCTATATAATTAATATGCACCAATTACTTTTTCAATAAGTTAATATACAAACTTTTGGCGTCTAAGAAACTGTTTTTCTATGTTATAGCCCTATGACCCGTTTTAAAATTTACTCCCTGTATATATATAGATTTCTGTTCAAGCGAACAATTGCCTCTTTAAATTACGAGATGATACCTAATAAAAATAAACTAACTTAATAGATAAACCGTTAAATTCTTAATTTATTTGTTTCATGTCCAAGGCTAGCTTTTTTTGGAGCTATTTTCCACATTTTTTTTAATCTAATTTCTACTATTACAAAGCAAGCAAAATTAATTTTATATTTTGAATTATTTGAAAATTTTTATGCTCTGCAGCTTTTAATTGAAGCATTCTTACCTAATATAATTAGAGAAGCATTACATTACGAAAGAATAAATTTAAATGTTAAAATTTTATGTTCAGTGTGCCAATCACAACTAAATATGAATTAATTAATATAAAAAATGTCATTGCATTAGTGGATACTGCGCTGCGGGTGCCAATTTGCTTTCTGAAGATTATGGTAGGTAATAACAATGTAGATGTAGTTACAGTCAGTTATTGGATGCATTCAGCCATGCATCCTTTAATTATAATTAACGTTAAGATTACATGAACCGGTTTGTTCGGTACGGTTAAGCGAATTATTCTAGCAAAAGCAAAATCACTAATGCGGCGATTGGCGACATTACTCAGCACAATATCAAAATACTTAGTTTTTATTAATTTATACAGAAGCAAATTGATATAATTTCTTTTCTTTACAACAGTGAGATTTATTAACAAAAAATCTACACTTTTGAGACTTAAAATTATGCTAAAAATACTCTATTACTTATTTAACTATCAAGTGTGAATATGGGCGTTTAATAACTAAGCATTAATTTTTGCAATTATTAATAACAAACGTTTGAGTAATATTTTTCTGTTGATCGTCTATTGTAATTACTTATTTTAATCGGTAATAGAAAATCAAAATCATTCATTATGGGACACTAATAAACGTTTTTGTATATAGGTATGAGTATTATGATCTCATTAATAAACTATATATGGCAAAACTTTTTTATCCCACGTTACAAATGGCAACATACAAAAAAATTTACAAGTAGCATTCGATTTGCTGAAAATCTTACCTCAGCTCACTTCATCCAAGCTGAGATTTTTTGAAGAGAGTTAATAGCAAATAAAACGGCTTGAACTGAATGATTTGTTCATATTTAATGCTACCAGTGATACATTAAAAAATACTAACAGTATAAATAAATACATTCGATAATATTATTTTATCTAATTAATATTTATATCGTTGTTTGTAACAGATTAATATTTCATAATTTGAAAATATATTACCGATATCTACATATTTTTGCATGTTTTATAGAAGAATCCTTAAACAAGTTATCTCATTTTGCTTCAGTTATGCAGATGTCAAAAACGGCTGTCATTCAATCTGAAATGAGCTGAAATTAACTGAGATTTGTTGCATATCGAATACAACGAAAAACTAATACACTAGCGGCTAGCCGGTGTACTAACTTTTAACATAAACATGCGATTTAGGCGCGTATAGTGTTGTAATGTGTATATTTTACACTTGGATACAATAACAATAACCTCACCCACCGCACGAAAATCACTCTTGCAATTAAACTGAATATAACAACAAAAAATTCACCTAACATAAAATTCACTACGAATTTTCCAAGAGTAATTTTTGTGCGTTATAAGATATTATTGTTATTGCGTTTGTTTGAGTTGCATAACGACCAACTGATATTGTTTTCTTCGTTTCGCGATCAAACCTAGAACATTAGCTAGACGCCACTACCACGAGGTATTACTTAGTCCAGTCGTAGGGTATAAGTATATGGCTTCATCCTACAAAAATATGGGTATATTTGATTTGTAAATAAGTTTTATATTTAGGTATTAGAGCAACAATAGTTATTAACAATTTTGTAGAAGACAAATTCCATACAAAATTTTATATAACAATAGATAACAAGGTACAGCTTTTAAAATCAGTAGAGTTTTTGGCAAATAACTTCCATGTATGAAGAAATACTGAATTTTAATTTGGCATTTTTCTTCTTCTTCTTCCAAATGGCGATGCTCAATTGTTTTTATCAGTTTTAGACAAGACATGAAAGTTAGAATTTTTATATAGACCCTAAAGTAGGTATTATGAACATTGAAAAAGGGAATTTAAGTTTTCAACTACCTACATATAATATGTGTATGTTCTTTTGTTTTAACCTGTTAAATTAATTAATAAGACTAAATAGTTAATGCTATATTCTTGCTGTGTAAAACAAAAGAACAAGTATCGAAGATAGATACATTGTTGATAATAAGTTTAAATAAAGTAAAAAAAAGTCTCTGGGGATCGATCCTGACCGAAGCCACATATTTCGAATTTTAAATAGCACAAAAGTAGAGTACTCTCCACACCAGCAATGAGTGCCCGTGAGGGGACGCCTGGTAAGTGCCCGCACGGTATAATTATGTCATCATCATTACCGATATCTGTGATAAAGTAAAAAAGTGGCCCCGGAAGAATACGAGTACACACTTTTAGCAACTAATTATTGAATTATAGAGACAGTCTAAGAGAGGAGAAAGTCTGAAGGGAAGTCAGTCTGAGAGAGAAGACAGTCAGTCTGATAAGGAAGTCGGTGATATAGATATTGTAAAGGCAGTTGACTCGTATGGTGAAATAAATAGTGATATAAATAAATAGTTGTGAAATAAATAATTGTAGTGCATAAGTTAAATGTCGTTTAAATAAATAATCGTAGTGTTAAGGCTTTAATAATAATCTTAGTCTTTAATTTGTGTATAATATTAGTTTATTCGCAGTGTTAACTATCTTTCCGTAATTATTTCTTGTCTAATAAACCTTTAATTTAATTATTAATATTTCTTTGACTTTCACACTTCACTCAAATAAATAAAACGTTACATTATACTCCATTTAGTGAATCCACAAAAAAAAAACTTAATTATTTCTTGTCTAATAAACCTTTAATTTAATTATTAATATTTCTTTGACTTTCACACTTCACTCAAATAAATAAAACGTTACATTATACTCCATTTAGTGAATCCACAAAAAAAAAAAACTTTGACAGTTGTATGCCGTAGGGTCAAGACAATCAAATTATATTCAAATATATGAAAACTATGTCGGCAGTACGGCAGTGTGGTTAGAGTGTCAGCTTTGTGATCGGCAAGTCCGAGCAGGCTACACAGCGGCGAAATGCTGGATGGGTGAACGCTCAACAACAAAAAATTATCACCCTGCGGCACGGTGCGCCCGGCACCCTTACACCGAAAGGTACAAAAAGGGTTACAGATTATTATTATTATTATTATTATTATTATTAAAAAGTCCTTTAAACTTTTGCCCTACCTTGATTCGTCTTCAAGATACAGGGTGTTAAAATTTTTAAAAATTTTCGATAAAAAAGGCTTTATTTTATAACATCTATTATTTTATTATTATTTTATTGAAATCTAATATTTACGACAATTGTTCAAAGTGACGTCCTTGCACTTGAATGCAGGCTTCGGCTCTAGGTAATAGTGATCTCCGAACTCGTTCGAAAAATCCCGAGGTTTCTGAAATTGTTCTACAACTATGCTGTATAATTTTTTAAGTTAACACAATAAGTATTAAGCTTAAGCAAACTGACACTTGTATAATAACTTGGATTTTATTTTCATGGCCTACCGGATTCAAATGTATTGGAGCTCGAGAACACAATCCGCTTTTATCGAAAAATTTTAACACCCTGTAACTTGAAAACGAATCAAGGTAGGGCAAAAGTTTACTGGACTTTTTTTCTTGTTTTTGTTACTAAAACACGTCCACGTATTTATGACATATCATGTTGTTACACCCTATATATATATATATTTATGTATAAGGAGGAAAATATTGTGGGTGTGTCAGTGGATTGTGGGCTTTAATTAAAGTTGACTCTTTTAAAATCTGTCAAGGTTTCGTGTATTTAGTTTTTACACATCATCAGGATACTGAAGTAAAAATACAAATAATTTTACAAGTGTATAAAATAATTTGATTTTAAAAAAACTTACGTTTTGGTGAAGATGTTTATAAGTCATTGATTTTATAAAACAGAAGAATTTTGACATTATTTTAGTTAAAATTTACAAAAATAAAACTTCATTATCGTTTATTGTAATTTTTTTCTGTATCTAATATGTCTGTATTGTCAAAGTCCATGGTATGTTTGTTTGTTACGCAATGTTGGGATAAGGATGTTGCATGAGGTTTTCTTTTTATATCGCTTTTATGTGAAGTAATTCTACCAGAAAGTTGTCTGGATGTGTGCCCGATATAACATAAATTGCAATTTTGATATGGGATTTTGTATACGATGTTAGAATTTTGCATTTTCGGTGTTTTTTCTTTTAGTTTACTGAATATTGTTTTAACTGTGAGACAACTTTTGTTGGCCATGCGTACTGTGTCGTCCTGGACTATGTTAGTTATGTTTTTGGTAATCTTGTTTATGTATGGAAGTGAGCAGTATTTTATATTGTTATTGTCGGTCTGTATGTCGTTATTGTTGGTTTCAGTATTAGATTGTGTGTCGGTTTGTATTGTATTGTTGTTCATTGAACAGTAACACGTTCAGCAAGTTTTTTGGGTAAGCATTTTTGATTAACACTTCTCTAAGTTTTCGTAAATTTTCTTGGTGATACGAATGATGTGAGATCTTCAGTATTCTGTTTTTTAGTGCTCGAACGACGTTGATTTTCATTTGTAGAGGTTGTTCAGAGTTAAAGTGGACATAACCTTGGGATGATATTGGTTTTGTATACCAGTTTAATTTTAATAGGCCTTGTTGATCTCTTGTTATTAATGTGTCTAGAAATGGCAGAGTATTATTTTGTTGTAGATGGTTAGTATATACATATTTAAATAATAAATATGTATATACAGGTGTCCCATTTAAGGTACGAATGCATTGGTATCTCGAGAACCGTAAGAGCTACGAGGTTGGTTAAGTTAGACAAAAGTTGCCCCATTAGGAGGCTATTTTAATGGTGTTTTGTTATTTGCGAAAAAATGCATAGGTCACTAGATACAGGCGCAAATGTAAATTTAGCGATTTTCTTTTTTTGCTTATAACTTTGTTGTATGGTGAATTTGCAGAAGTTCTCAAATTTTTTTTATATCTAACCATTTACGAGTTACTGATAGCAACTTTTATTTTTCATATGGAGGTCATATTAAGCTATGGCATTTTTAAATAGAGATTTTTTTTTAGCTTTACAATGATATAAAACAATAATAATTTATTTTTATAATTAACAGAAAATTTGATTGTTATTTATACTAAAATTAAATTGAAAAAAGTAAATCGAAGACTGCTATGGAAACAACGAACAACGAAAAAGTGCAACAATTGAATTTCTAATTTTTACTTGACAATAGTAGATTATTACGAGTAATAAACGAACTTTGACAACGAATGTAACAACTCAACATATCATATTTTTCCCAACGAGAAAAATTCATTTTTATTACTCGTAATAATCTACTATTGTCAAGTAAAATTCAGAAATTCAATTGTTGCACTTTTTTGTTGTTTGTTGTTTTCATAGCAGTCTTCGATTTACTTTTTTCAATTTAATTTTAGTACCTATAAATAACATTTCTTTTTAACAAAATGGATATTTTAATTTCCAAATGAATGTTTTGCTTATTTTTCAAGGTTGTAAATTAATTCATAAAAATAATCCCAATATCTGAGTGAGAGTGCCGCAGAGGTGGCTAGCCCACGTTGTGATTCGCAAAGAATCGCACGTACTCGGAGCACTTCGTACCTCGCGTTTCGCGTAGCAAGAGCAAGTCTCACACAAAGCACAAAGCACCTGTCTCAGGTCTCAGTCGTATATAACTTGCGTTACTCAAAGCTTTAATGTGTAGTACTGTAATATTCCAATTTTACTACTTATTCTTATCTTGTTACTTCTACTTCCTTCTATTGTAATATATATTTGTATCGTTATCTCTTGTTTTTGGAGGTCTTCTTCTAGTTACCTCTCGCTAAGAGAGGTATTGGATTCATGCTAAAATTCGCATACCCAGATTTTAGTGAATAAGCACGATTTAAGGTCCCTATAATCCGTTTATAACATTTTTAAAATGATGTCTGTGTGTGTGTGTGTATGTGTGTATGTGTGTATGTGTGTATGTGTGTATGTGTGTATGTGTGTATGTCTGGATGTTGTAGCCACGAGTCCTCAAAAACTATAAGACTTAAAAATTGTTTAACTATGGATTCCTCAATCTGACATTCCTGGGAAGAGCTGAAAAGGTTTTGGTAACAATTGAACAACCGGAAGTAGTAGTTTTTAAAAGAAATTCTTCCAAATATTAATTTTTGAAAATTTTTGTTATTACTAATTTGGAAGAACAAATTTCTAAACCTGATACATTTAAATTTTTTATTATATCTTCTATAAATTTAGAGATAAAGACGCTATAATATATAGAATATCGGGATATAACAAGTCGAGTAGGCGAAACTACACTAAGGAAACCAGTTGACAAAGTCAAATGTTTATAATATAATTTGTAAATGACAGATTTCAGTGTCAAATATCAACAGTTTTAGTGACATTTTGATAGCTTTTTCTGGGACGTACATTTAATCTTTCTTATTGTTTTATTAATTAAATATTTGAAATTATAGGTAATATGCATATATCCATCAGAAATACCGCCAATCTGGTTAATGAATTGGAAGAATCTGTGACATTTAGAAACTCCCTCATACAATGAAAAATAGATATAATTAGAATTATATGTGTGCAGAAGACATGTTAAATACAATAAAAAACAATATTTGGGTCAAGTCCTGTAATATTTTGTTATAAAACGACGGCTCGATAGCAAAGTGCAATACAATACTTATATAGGTAGTCTAATATGGAAATGGCGAGAGGTCTTGTGCTGGCCACAACAGATTTTTTTTTCTATTGTATTTATTTTTGTTGATAATTAATATTAAAATTGTTAGTAAGCAAATCGGATTTCTAAATAAAGTTCCATGACCACAGATTAATTTGCCCCCCCGCTCCAAAATACCACGAGCCGCCACTGCTCTATTGAGATTTGGAGGCCTATATTAGTTATTATTTGATTAATCTGGGATATCCAATTGAATTCTACTTTATTATAGTCTTTACTATTTAGGAAAATAAGTCTATTCAATAATAATTTAGGGTATCTCGTATCGTCCATATTGTTCACCTTTTGCAACCATTTAAGGGCACGGTTTAATACATGTACTTCGCTATGTGAAACACCTGTTTCAGCTCTAAAGCCGGATTTATAGTTTACATAACACAACAAAACATAGCATAACATAGCGTAACATAACATAAGAATTTTTTTAGATTTTATAGTACGAAACATAAGCATAAGACATAGCACGAGAAAAAGAAGAATTGTTCTGAAAAATGTTCATAATGTAGTATTATTACTATATTCATTACTGTTTTCACATTTCATTTTGTCATTCTTTGTACACGTTAAATTTTAGAACTTTTCGCAAAAAAGTGATTTGTTTAGATAAAAATGGCTGATGACGATGCTATGATAGTAGCTGTTGCAGTATTATTATTAACTCTGCACAATAATTTAACTATTTATTTAACGTAAATATCTCATCAGAAACAAAAACTAACCTCACAATTTGTTTGTAAACAACAAGCAGATGCGAGCACTCCAACGCTCCAAGATTTCGCTGCTCTTCCAATAGAGCTGAATTGAGCCGAATATTCCCGAACACCATAACATAACATAACGAAATAAAATATGGTCATTTCTTATGTTATGCTATGTTATGTTATAAAACTATATAATGCCATACGGACTTATGTGTTTTCATATTTTCCCTATGTTATGCTATGCTATGTTATGTAAACTATAAATCCGGCTTAAGCCTCTATAGCCTGGTGTAGAGCGAGAGCATAAGAGAATACGTTTAATAAAGTTAGTATAAATTTTTTGGGTTTTGTCCAAATACCTTAAAGCCCAAATTTCGGCACCGTATAACCCTGTGGCTTCTACAACAGAACGGTACTGTTTTTCTTTTCCGTTCCAGTTTCTTGATTTACCGCGTGCAAGTATAGTATTAACACTTGCAATTGCAAGGTTAGCTTTTTTACAGGCTTCATTAGCGGCTGAAGTAAATTTACCAGATGAAGAGAAGTTAATCCTAAATAGTTAAAATTGGGTACTATTTGGATACTACTCGTACATCCTTTATATTTGAAATTAATGTTACATATTAAAAACTTATAACAGCTTCAAGTAAAGTATCACTTCCGGTTAGACTATTTTAACCAAAATCTATTATGTTATTTCCATTGATATATACCAAATTTGAAAAGTTTTGGATTATATTTTAATACCGTGAGTATTTTTTAACGTGAAACATTGAATTTGTCATATCCTTGGTCACAGATCACAGACATTATTATAGATAGGAAACTGTAATGCTGCAAACCGGTACTATAAGTACAGCGCCCCCTGGTCGGAGGAAGAAGTTTTATGTATGTATAGGAGGCGGGAAATTTGAATTGATTCGAATTCAACAATTAACACTTGGTAATAAATTTGAAGATCTCACAATGAGCGTATATTGTATATTTATAATAAAAATGTGAAATAGTAAATTAATACAAATTGTTTTACTTGTTAAAGTTTTTATTTTTTAATCATTTTTCGTATTTCTTCTGTGCTATTTTTTATTACCGCTAATTTCACAATTTTACAAAATTTTCTTCCCATTTAATATTCGGTGTTGAACATTTGTATCTAATTTTTGGGATTTGGAAATCGATGTAAAGTAACATCTGTAAAATATATCAACAATTAATACCGAGCTTTCAAAATACTAATTATGCATCTAAGAACTAATAAAGTAAACATATAATACATACCTGTCGCAATGCAATCTGGAATACAGTAATTGATGTACGGCATGATGTCTTTTTCACAAAAGTTTTTTCACACAAATCAAATATCTGGTGATAATTTGTTTACTGTTTATATCACAAGTAATCACAAACAACCACAAATAAATGTATATATATCATAAATAAACAAAACCACAACTAAATTAAAAAATATATCAACCAATTCAATAAGAATCGAGCTGTCAGTAAGCTGTCATTTTCAAATTTGAAATAAAATTTTATACATATACTAACGCCATCTAAACGGGGGAAGAAAAGTTATAATGTTGGCCCACTTTGTCTAATAAGAGATTCCACCGCATGTCCTTGGTTAAGACTGACATTTGATTGACAGCAATGTATTTGCATGTCCCATTTAAATTGAAACATAGGGAACGATTTTGGCATTTGACAAGACGTCAATAGAGGTTAATTTTGTTTAAATAATTGTACCTGCTTTCTAAATTAAATTTAGTTATAGGAAAAGTAATGTGTGCACCTTGTGCCCGAGTGATTTTCTGACTAGGCTAAATTTCTTACAATATTTAAATAATGGGTGTTTCAAAATGAGAGCAAGATTTGAATTGGCTGGCATTTTATTTTAATCAAGGGTGCTGGACTAAAAAGTTGATAACTGTCTAGTAGACGCATCGCGATTATTAATCATGGAACGCTACACGAACGAACAGCGGATTTTAATATTGAAAACTTATTTAAAATCTGTTGAAAGTTTTGCGAAAACAGTTCGCAGAATGCGTGCAATTTTTGGTCGACTAAATGCACCAAATTGTTCGACAGTTAAGAGACTGGTCGAGAAATTCGATCGAACTGGCTCGGTTGTGAACCAGAAATCATCAGTTCGTCCTCGGTCAGGCCAGTCCATTGAAAATATTGCCTCAGTTTCTGCAAGTGTTGGTGAAAATCCAAGCACATCGATTCGCTGCCGTTCGCAGCAACTGGCCATTTCGACAAGCAGTTTGCAGAGAATTTTAAAGACAGATCTCCATCTGCATCCTTATAAAGCAGGACGAGGCAACCTGTCACACTGCGCGAGAGACAATGCAGTTGTTGCATGAGAGATTCCCTGGCCGTGTAATCTCACGCACTGGCGACTAGAATTGACCACCGAGATCATGCGATCTAACGCCGTTCGACTTCTTCCTGTGGGGTTTTGTGAAGTCTTCCGTCTATGTCAACCAACCAACCACAATTCCTGAGCTGAAGGAAGAAATTCGACGTGTCATTGGCGAAATTGGAGGGGCAATGTGCGAAAATGTAATCAACAACTTCTCTAAAAGAGCAAGAGTGTGCCAGCAAAGTCGAGGCGGCCATTTATTGGATGTTCTCTTCCATACATAATCGCCATATGTATACTTCATATAAAAATAAAAATATTTGCAATTTTCGAGTAAATTATGTGTTTTATTGAAAAATTAAATCTTGCGCTCATTTTGAAACACCTTTTATAATACTTCTGTCAAATTCATTCCCTTTGATTCATTTTCAATGAGACAGGATGCTGTCAATCAAATGTCAAGTAGCAACTTATAGGAAAATTCAGCGGTTATTTGTCATTAGATGTTATTAGAGGTTAATTTTGTTTAAATAATTATACCTGCTTTCAAAAATTAAATTTAGTTTTAGAAAAAATGTTGTGTGCACCTTGTTCCCGAAATATGTTTAATGCTCTCGAGTGATTTTTGACTCGGCTAAATTTCTTACATAAAATATTTAAATATAAAACTTCTGTCAAATTCGTTCCGTATGTTTCATTTTAAATAGAACAGGCAAATACATTGCTGTCAAACAAATGTCGAGTCGTAACCATGGATAAGATAAACCCAATGATTCACGTTAAAAATACTCACGGTATAGTTTTTCATTAAAATCTATTATATGCTTCAAGGAAAGTACCACTTCCGGGTAGACCATTTTGACTAAAATGTATTATGTTATTCCCATTGTTATATTAGTCTTGTATACCAAATTTGAAAAGTTTTGGATAATATTTTAATTTTTTCATTAAAATTTATTATAGGCTTCAAGGAAAGTACCACTTCCGAAAGTTATGTAATGTAATAACGAAAAAGGGAGGTGCACAACCAGATGTTATAACAGTCCTAAATACAACATTTTGACTTTTTCCGGTTTCCCGTTTTTCAGTTATGCGAGATACGTACAGACGTCACGACGAAATTAGTCAAAATGGATTCTGGGATGGTCAAAATGGATATTTCCGTTGAAATCTGGAAACCGGAATTTTTCGCGATTACAATACTTCCTTTACTTCGTACAAGGAAGTAAAAACCAGAAGGATATCCCAAAATTACATTCTGGATCATCCAGGGATTCAGTAACATATTCAGACTTAATAATACAGAACAAAACTTTCTACTGCAACACGATATAATATGAATCTGTGAAACATGGGTCAATTACATTTTAAAAGAAAACATTCCGAAAAAAAAGAAAAAAATACATTAACGGTTAGCAACAAAAAACTTTAGCACAGGAAGGAGGAATTATTATATTTTCAAACAAGAACCTTACCGCAAGTTCCTTAATATTAGGAGTAATTACAAAAAACATAATTTTAGAAGTTGGTTATTTCTTTCACTGATATATGATTACTCTACATTACTCGAATTATTTTTAGAAACAGAAAATATAATGAGTGAAAACACACATATTCCTTCCTAGGTGAAACAGCGAATAGAAAAGGCAAAGAATTGATTCAGGTAATGGAGGAGTTATACGATTACACTAAACGGAAAAAGTCATAGTGATATGCCAGAAAAGTATACTTTTATAAGAAACATTGGACAAAGCACTATCGACAGTGCTTGGATTGACATTAGTGCAACTCAGATAATTGTAGATATTTCCATAAATGAAGAAGTATTACTCTCTGATCGTATGATTTGCTCTATTGAAATTTTAAATTTATTCAACTACGAGGGGCGTTTGAGAAATAGTTGGAGAGAATAGAGAAAAAAAAACAACTTTTTGAGAAAATTCGCTTTTATTTTTCAACGTAATCTTCTTTTAGCTAGACACACTTCATCCAACGTTTTCCCAGTTTTTCGATCCCCTCTTTAAAATACGTCTTCGGTAAGTCTTCAAAATAAGCGTTTGTTTGAGCGATGACCTCATCGCTCGACCCAAATATCTATCCGGCGAGCCATTGTTCAACTTTGGAAGTAGGTAAAAGTCGCAGAGGGCCAAATCTGGTGAATATGGTGGTTGCGGAATCAATTCGTAACGTAATTGATGTAGTTTTCCCATTGCGATCACCGAGGTATGAGCTCGTGCGTTGTCTTTATGAAAAAGGATTTTTTCTTTTCGCAGCATAATACTCTCCTGTGATGATTTTTCCAAGTAGTCAATAAAGATTATACCGTGACATTTCCTTAATTTTCGGTGCGTGATGATGGATCCATGTTTCGTCAACGGTTAGGAGTCGATGCAGAAAGTCTTATGGATTGCGCTTGGAAAACCTTGAATTCTGCTTGGAAGTGGTCATACGAACGCGTTTTTGGTCGACTGTCAGCAATCGCGGTTCCCATCTTGCCGACACCATTCTCATGTCCAAATAATTTCGCAAAATAGTGTGCACCCGTTTGGTTGAGATGTTCATAGTCTCAGCAATCTCACGCATTTTTACTCGCCGATCGGTCAACACCATATCATGAATTTTATCGACGATTTGTGGAATAATGACTTCTCTTGGGCGGCCTGGACGTTCCTCGTCAAAAATGCTCGTTCGACCTTATTTAAATTCATTTTTCATATACAGCGTTTAATTCGGCGTTGATTTCTTCCTTAGTTTCATTTTTCAAATACAGTAGAATCCGCTTATAGTGAACTTCAAAGGACAAGGTATTTGGTTCACTATAACCGAGTGTTCTCTATTAAGAGAGTACACATTTTATTTTTTAAAATTTTATTAACATATATTTGCATGCAGGTAAATGTAGAAAATATTTTTTTTTATTTTTAAAAATAATCAGTAATTTTTGTTTGAACGTCTTTCTTTTTCAAGAAATAATTTTCTAATGTCATTTCTAATTTATTTAGATGAACATATATTTCTTTACTTGTTCCTTCGCACTGAAAATAACGTTATTAAATATTAAATTTATCATTAATTGTAAAAGAACACCGTTTCTTATTTTCAGCTTCCATTTAGGAAAACTTCGATTTTCAAACATTAAACTGAAACAATACACGAACCAAAAATCTGGACTAGACTAACACACATACATATTATGAAAAATGGCGGAATATGTACCTCGTCTGTTGTAAATATAAACATCATAAACTTCATTCAGTATGGCCAGATGATAACTTTGAAATTTTACCAAAAGATGGCAGAAAAATCGTTGTCGAGTTCGTATATAGTGAACGCAAGAAGTAAATTTGGTCCATTATAGCCGAAAGTTCACTATATACGAGTTCATTATATGTGTTTTGATTTACATTGGGTGAAATATGTATTTAGTTGGGACTCAGTATATGCATTCATTATAAGCGAGTGTACATTATAAGCGAGTTCACTATAAGTGGATTCCACTGTATAAGTATTTAATCACTGACCGGTACTCATTTTTTTTCATTCTTGTAAAAATACAAAAGTTGCTCGCTTTCGATAACTGTCAAATAGAAATTAAATGTTGCAACTAGTTGAAAATTTGACAGTTGTGTGACAATTGATGATATTTATGAAATAAAGCATTGTTTTGACGCTGCGACTTCACTTGTTGCCAAGGCTAACTATTTTTTAAACGCCCCTAATATAAAAAATAATAAACAACGTAATTATAATTAAAACTATAAAGACGAAATAGGATGAAACAAAGAGAGAAATATTAAAACAAGATTTAGCAAATCGGTTCAATATCGATACAGATTATGGGAATATAGAAGAACACTATTCATATATAAAAGAAAATATAAAATCAACCTCGAACAAAGTAGGAAACACAAAATGCATACCAATTACTTCCAATAAATATCCTCCTATCAACATGGTATGACAAATTATGTGCTGATCTCTAAAGATGAATGAGAAAATCGTTAAGAAAATATAAATTCAAAAAATATGAAAAAGTTTTATTGACAAATATATTGAAGCAAAATGAAAAACAATATACCCATAAATATACCTATAAAACAACAAGAATGGGTCACCATTGGGATCTCGGAAACTATAGGAGCTACGAGGTTTTAAAATTACTCCGTTATTATAAAAGATACAAAAAAATGTTTCGTATTAAAGTTACATGATTTGATGAGAGAAACTCAAAAATGATGTCAGAACAAAATTCAAGATAGAGGTTTCCAAGACAATAATAGTAACTTTCTTAGTTTAAATGGGCGCCATATTGGATTTTTACATGATTTAACAGATTTTTTTCTCTTTTCAACGATGTATTGCAACGTATGTTTGAAGTAAAATTTATTAAAGATATTAATTATTTTAATTTTAAATCAAATCAAGAAGGCTCAAAAACAAATGCAGCTGAATAACCAGGTAACAATAAAACAAATTTATTATAATAAAATTAGTTCTTACTCAAGTGTTAAGACTATTAGTTACTATTATTTATTTGTTGAATTTAAGTAGTGAACTTTTTTATTTATTATTATTTAAATTTAGAAAATGCCGAATTTTCCAATATTACAAAAATATGATATGTTTTGTACATACATAAAATGTTACAAAAACTTTCGTCTTGCTGCACAAACTTACTATGACAATTATACTGAAAGAAGGCAATCCAATTATAAAATATTTAGAAGCTTTTATAGTAATATGCAACAATATGGAAGTTTAAGACAACCCAGTCGTAACAATATGATAGCGATAGATGATGAAGTTGAAGTTGGGGATGATGTGTTAACTTTGGCATGTGTGGCAGCTGATCCCAATATTTTAACTCCCGAAATAGAAGAGCAAGTAAATGTATCGGAGACAAAAGCATCAAAAATACTCAAAAAAAATTAGGTTTTAAACTGCAATTTTTCCTAAAATACATTAAAACTATTGTCGTAGGGAGACTTTTTTATATGACTGTATAAATATATAAAATAATAAGTTGTAAATGAATCTGGCAGCCCATGGGAAACAAGTAGAAAAATTCAAATATTTGAAATTGACAGATAAATGTGAGTGTCAAAAAGCCAGAGACATTATTTAAGACTTTTTCTGGGAAGTACATTTAATATATATTTCTTATTTTATTATTAATTAAATATTTATAATTATAGATACATATATTACATATACCCTTCAGAAATACCGCCAATCTCATTAATGAATTGGAAGAATCTCGAGCATTAGAAGACAAAGAGTGAATAGAATGAATTAAAAAATATAAAAAAAACATAAAGAAGATATTTGTTTTTGTGTGTATCAGAAATGTGATATATATATATATATATATATATATATATATATATATATATATATATATACAATACTTATATAGCCTAATATGGAAATGGCGACAGGTCATGTGATGGCCACAACAGATTTTTCTGTACCTAAAATTGATTTTACTTTTTGTCCTAGTGGTCATTCGGAGATATCACCATTTTTTTTATATTCTTTGGGCGTTGTGGTCTTATACATTTAGTTATGTTACTTTTATGTTATTTTAAGTTTATAAAGTAAATGTACCTGTATTTTATTAATAGAATTGTTATTTGAACCTGAAAGGTTTAACAACTAAATGGTTCGAAAAGTCCAGGAACATATGGCACAGTCACCGGTCAATTAAAAAACTTACCAGAAAAGTACAAAATAATCCACAAGAAAGGGAATCGCGGCGATATGGATAACTATAGAGGCATTAATGCCATAAATACTATTACAAAACTTTTTACATTTATCTTATATACCAGAACGATGAAATGGATACAATTAAAATACTAATGTTCCGCCTGAATCCCAATCAGGCTTTACGAAAACTTTTACCTTTTTACCTCCCGCTACCCTAGGTAAGGGAGGTATAGGGATCGTGCTAAAAATAGCATATAGAGATTTTATATAATAAGCACGTTTTGATGCACCCAGAATCCGATTTTAACAGTTTTACAATGATGTCTGTAGGTATGTGTGTGTGTCTGTGTGTGTGGATCATGTGGACACGATTACTCAAATACCATCAATCAGAAAAATTTGAAATTTTGTATACCCATTCTATACTAATATGGGAAGAGCTCATTAGTTTTTAGTGTATATCGGATAACCGGAAGTATCATTTATACAAGCTTTTAACAGTTTTTCTTGTAAAAAATTCATTGAATATAATTTTTTAGCAACTTTTACTAATTAAAATGGAATATAATGGTTTAATCTTCAATTCTACGATAATAACATTTAGTAAATAACTCTAAATAACTTTAAATATGAATATATAATATAATTTATTTCCATGTATCACCTAGCCTATGAATCAAACAAAATCATAATTTTAATGACAGGTTTGACATATTTAAACAAATGTCACTGACAGGCAGCAATTATATTAAAATTAATATTGAAACCGTGTTAATGAGCATATAATAGTAAAATATTTTATTAAGGTTTGTAAAAATAATATATTTTCCATCATACATAAATGTTAGATGAACAGGATGATCTGATTTAAATTTGCTAATTGCTATTTTTGCAGCACTATAAATTAATATTAATTTACAACTACACATTTACGAAATGGATTATGTACGGTGTAGAATTTACAAAGATTGCGTTTTAGAGCACCTTGAAGATGATGCTGATTTTTATAAGAATGTAGGTGTTTGACGATTAAAATATGATCCAAAACTTCTCAAATTTGGTATTTAAAACTCATGTATAATTTGAAACAACATTTTAGATTTTAACCATATATGATAAATCGGATGTAGTACTTAATTTGGAGCTCTAACAAATTTTTGAGGAAAAACAATAAAACAATCCAAAATTTCGTATTACAGACTTTTCTATTTATTGGACAACAAATTAGATTTTATTTACAAACGATTAACCGGTAATGATACTATACTTAAAGCTCACTGCTATTTTAAACATGGAATTGGCGGGAGGTCATGTATTGGCCACATCAGATTTTTTTATCATATTTTTAGCAATGTAAGAGTATGCTATTATTATATCGTTGAATTCAGAAGAAAATCATATATTTAACGAGTTAATGAAAAGTATATAATGACATTTAAAAAAATGTAACATTGATCCATAACTTGAGTACCAATGGTTTTAAAATATTAGTGGTTATTCCAAATGTGTCCTCCTTAAATCTTAAACACTTTTTTGTGTAACTTGTCATGTACACGAATAAAATGCCCTATTCCATTATCTTGATTCACCCTGTATGCCATCTTTGTAGATCTCAAAAAAGGCGTTTGATATTGTATCCCATAATATGTTATGGTAAATTATTTGAGTGTCAGTGGAAAATTTGTAAAAATCTTACAAAAAATGAAATAAATTTTACTAGGGGCGTATTGCAAGGGGAATATGTTAGTCCATTACTTTTTGCACTGTATATATCAGATCTTGAAACCTGTTTTAGGTCAAGACATTGTTATTTTCGCAAACTCTCTTGTCGACTTTCAACACAAATGAACAGTTTTGGAGATTTTTGCAGTCAGCTGTAATTAACAATTAATCCTGAAAAACCCCAAATAGTTCATTTTCACCTTAAATTTGGGGCTTCTCTCAAGATAAACTTGTCGAAAAAGAACAATCACATTTTTTATGGCAAAGAACAACCCAAACTATATAATAAGACGAGAAACTGGACAACCGAAATTAGAATAACTAATCTTGCAAAAGTCATTAAATTGGTGGTTTAAATCTTATTAATGCCTAATGCCTGATTACAGATATGCCAAAATTTGTTATGAAAACTTGTGCAATTAAGACCTTCTTTTTTTTATTAATATAACTGAGTATATAACTTAGAATTGGCTTTATCCGCATCTTGTCATTCATGAGTATGGAAAAGACAAAGCTGCATCATCTTAAAGAAAGTGCTAAACCAGTGTTTTCTAAACTGTGCCCCCCCTCCCTCAAGGGGGGCGCGAAATTTTTCAAGGCGGACGCGAAAGAAAATTGAAAATGCAGTTAACTATGATATAATTTTTAAATTTATTGAATAATAGGTACATGTACAATAATATAGATGAGAATATACATATATGTATTATTATTATTATTAACATTAATAATGATTCCAAAATAAAATGAAATATATTATTATGAATGAGGTTAGTAATTTATATTAGTTTTTCAACATTAAACAATTCAAAAAACATACTGAGTTCCCGATATATGCTATTTTGGTATCTACTTTATAAACTTGGATTCAAAAAGAGAAGAGGGAGAGGGGGGCGCAAAGAAAATTTGTAGTCTGAAGGGGGTGCGAGGGGAAATACTGAGCTGAACAATATTCCAACATCACATAATGAAATATTATACCAAAAAGATACCAATCAAATAAAAAAAAACTCTTTCTCCAATTGCAATTACACAGTATATCAAACAACTCAGACCATCGACGTCGAAAATACAGAAACGCAAAACTATCCTACGATTAGAAAAAAAAATATTTTAAATATATTTAATAAAATAAAAAGCAAACTGTTCAATATAATCTTAAATGTATTCCAATAAATAAGTAATAATTGTTATTTGAATATATTTTAAAACATTCCAATAATACAAGCAAAAGTTACAAAGTGAAATATTTGCTTATAGTTATGTATTTTTAAGTAAAGCTACTTATTGCTGGTAAATATTTATGTTATTAAAATGAAATAATAAGGGTTGAATGATTTTTGTCTTACTGATCCATGCATGAAGATTTTTTTATTTTAGGCGTTTCGGATATCCGTGTAGTTACCGATACCCAAGTTTCATAGAACAATTAAATTAATATCATCCTTTGGACTTATCGTGGACTATTGCGGGCCACTACTGATATATTTTGAGATTTTAATTTAAAAAAAAATATTTAAAAAATTGTTTGGGTAAATATAGCTTCCTGTATTTTTACCCCGAGTTATAATAAAATTCCCGTGTAGATATAACAGCATATAATTTATAATAATCATTTTCAAATTTCGGGCTTTCACTTGAAATAAATTATTTTTTAAGAAATGGGTAAATAGAACTTCACGTGTATTTAACCGAAAGGGCCCAAAGTTTCCTTAATTGTTTAATAATATAGAATATGATATTGGCTACTAAGTGCTATCACTTTCAAATTTTGGGCTTTCATCCAAAATATTTTTATTATAACCCTTTTCTAATATGTTTTTTTTTACGATTTGTAGGTTGGTTTTATGGAATTTAAACTCGATAACAATATTGCTCTGCCAACTTATGATAAAATAATATTGATTTTGTATGAAGGGTTGGGTTAGTATTAGAACGAAAATTAAAAAATCGCCCGGAAGAAATTGGTTTACGGAACCAATTAGTTAAAATTGTGTTCTAAGATTTTACATGGGTGAAGTCTAAAAAATTAATATAATTCTTTTCTGTTTCAATGGTATATTGTATGCGGGGATGGAAAGAATTAAATTTATTTAAAATAGTGTTAACTTATCTGTAAGTACGATTAAGGATAAAATCATCAACCTAACTTTTGTAATAAATTATCTGCAGATACCGGTTTATCCCATTGGGGAGCCTTCAAGTTGTATGTATATAGCGTTGTACTATGAGAAAAAGGAGGCTTCAAAACAGAGTTTAATACATCGAAGGAAATCATTAAGTCTCATATTCAGTATGTCCCCGGATTGAGTTTACAAAAGGAAAAAAATTATTATTTTTGATTTTACGAAAAAATGTCAAGGGAAGAAAAATTTTTGCTTGAATTAAAACGCATGTTTCAGTTATTAAAACTTTTAATTAATCTAAGGTTCTTTTATTATAACGTTTTTTCGTATTTTGTCCTCCTAATAATACAGTTATAACATGATTTTAGTTAGCTTTGAAATAATGACAAATGATTATTAATTCAAATTTCAGAAAAAAAAAAATAAACAGCGAAAATCAAAATACTTTTATGCCCGTATTCACCAAAATCAAATAAATCTTTGAATAGCTTATTCATTGAATAAGAGAAAAATATCGCATCGATACCATAACACAAATGAAGGTATTTATTCTAGCTGTCATATTTTGATGCGATATTTTTCTCTTATTCAATGAATAAGTTATTTCAAGATTTATTTGATGTTGGTGAATACGGGCATTAGTTTATTCAATTAATACTTTTTTATCTGAAATTCGAATTAATAATCATTTGTCAATATTTCAAAGCTAACTAATATAATGTTAGATTCAATGTAATAATTATATTATTAGGAGGACAAAATACGAAAAAACGTTATAATGAAAGAAACTTGCATTAATTAAAAGTTTTAATAACTGAAACATGCGTTTTAATTCAAGCAAAATATTTTCTTTCCTTGGCATTTTTTCGTAAAATAAAATATAATTTTTTTTCCTCTTTTAAACTCAATTCGAGTACATACTGTATATGAATTAAAGGTAACACTATTTTAAACAAATTTAATTCTTTCCACCCACGCATATAATTTATAATTGAAACAGAAGTAAGCATGAGGATTAATTTCTTAGACGTCACCCTTATAAAAATTTAGAACAAAATTTTAACTAATTGTTTCCGTAAACCAATTTCTTCTGGACGATAGCTTAATAGATAGAGTAATATTGTTATCACGCCCTAAATTCAATAAAACCAACCTACAAATCGTAAAAAAATATTATTAAAAATGCCTATAATAAAGATATAATTGAAAAACACATAAAAAAATAAGGTGTAGACAACTGAGATTTCAAAACAGAGATATCAACAATAGCACAAATAAATCTGATAAAAGTTTTTACTTCACAATACCTTATAATCATAAAATTAATCACGGTATTAATAAAATTTTGAAGAACTATAATATAAAAATTGGAAAATCTAACCTCAGTACCACTAATAACCTATTTATAAATACTAATTATAAAATTGCTAAAGAGAAGAACAAAATAGTTATTTCTGTATCAAAGCTAAAAAGTGATTTTTTTTGGCCGAGTTTGATCTTAATGGCCGAGGCGAAACCGAGGCCAGGGAGCAGACGAGGACGAAATAACACTTTTTGGCAGTGGTACACACAAAATTTACAAATTTCTTTGATTTTTATTTATTATTTTCTAGGTAGCAAATCTAACCTAGCATCGTTGGCTTCGCTTATTACTTCGGGAGGGGCGTTGAATCTTTTACCAATACGTATTTATTACAGTTTGCACAAAAATTGATATTTTGTTTAACTCACAGATCATTTACACTCTCTGTTTTATTCACAGATACTCTGACATTGTCGGTAATGTCGGAATCATGATGTAAAGTAGAAAATTATCAATAGATGGTGTTACCTTTAATCGGACAAAAAAGTAAGCGGATGAAAAACGATTACTTTTCGTCCGCTTTTGAGTACTAAAAATTCAATTTTTTGTTAAGGTCGACTAAAAACGCAATTTACAAAACAAATTGCTCCAAAAGAGATAAGATTTACACGTTACAGTTATAAAAAAAATCAACTGTCTTTAAAAATTACTTGTTTGACATTTGGATAGACTGCTAGATTAAATTTATTTTAAAAATTTAGCAGTGCAGACACTGAGATTTTATTTTTTTCTGTGTGAACCGTAACAGATATCACAAATTACACAGAGAGACAAAAGTTTACTATTGAATGTATCTTTCTGAAGAAAAATAATTTTAAGTTTTCGGCATTGCCATTAAAAAGTTACGGTCTAATTAATGTTGGGAGACCTAAGTTTCATACACTAGTGGTTCACTAATAATAACAAGTATCACCTTAAAAGATGACTTATAACCATATAAACTGTCATATCAAATTTCATCCAAATCGAATAAAGCTTCCGATTATTATAAGCAAAATTAATTTTTTTTCGAAGAACTTTGAAGCAGAATTCTGGCTAATTGGTACACTTTCCGGTAGAATCAAGTTTAGTTAAATCGTCTTATTTTAGCCTCAGGAATCTGTGGTTAAGCCATGTCCCCCTATTTAAGAGACACCCTGTATAACACTGTGAACTCGGGGAACTAATGTAACACGTGTTCGATTTTAACAATGCTAATATTGTTGACAAAGTCACTAACAAAAATCAAAGATTATTAAAAGAAACTTTATATATTAATTTAAATAATGATGGGGCTGTCAAACTTCAGAAATAACCTTGAATATGCTAAACAATTTTTAGGGAATTTTCGATTTCTTCCTCCTTCTTCTAAGTCTTGTTTTCAATGTTTTGTACGCATGCGCAGAACTTTCGAATTTTTTTTATATATTTAGTGGTTCATTTCAAATTTATTCACAGTACACCAGCAATTTTCATTTTTTTTTTTAATAAAAAAGTAATTAAATACAAGTTAAAGAGTACTCCTCCACTACCAGTACAACAATGTTGTTAATTCTAATATAATTTATTGTCATCAACAAATTTAATCAATGTTTTTTAAAAATGTATTTACTAGGTGTGAGCAAGGGTGTAGTCGACGGTATACACGGGTATACGCCGTATACCCTCTGGATTTTTTAGGTGCCCGAGTGTGTAGCCTCTGCTTTTAAATATTTGAGACAAAAATTATAAAAATTAAATCAACTAATGAAAATTTTATCCCACAATTAATATCATTCTTTTAGAAATTATATTGAAATTATCTTTATGTTTATAAAATGTACTTTATTTGATTGGCGTCGCCATCTATTATTGAAATTTAAATTTAGATTTTTGTTATATAGAAGCCGTATACCGTTTTCAGTTTTCGCAAAATGTACGATTCGTAGTAGGCAGGTTTGCGACTTTTTTACGTAAGGCAGTATTTAATTATTTTTTTTTTCTTTGTGTTTATAGTTTTTGTATTTTGAATTTTAGTTGAAAATTTAAAAGATGACATTAACTTCGTATTAAGTCACAATGTATAATAGTCGCGCGCTTGTTGTGTTGTTGTGTTTCGATTTTAGACAGTTTATCCAGAAAAATATATTCTCGTTCGTAATTTTTATACATGAAAGGGAAAAAACATGCAACTACACATCCCTTGAAAAAATGTAATTTTCAATTATAAGGCATTTGACCTTGAATGAAAAAAAATTTCACCTGTGGCGCAATTTTTTTTTAGTATCTTTTTTCGTCTTAATTATAAACCCTCCCCCCCCCCCTTCTGCGTATATGTTTACAAATATATTTTCAGCATATACCCTCTGCTAATTTTACGACTACAGCACTGGGTGAGAGGTTACATGAGATTGTTACAAATATTATCTCACTGTAGGTATTAATTTATAGTAAATACTGACAAAAATATTGTTATATTTTTAAGGCTGAAGATAGACCACTTCGGTCCGAAACGTCCAAAATAAACAAAAATTCTTCATTCAATCCTTGAAATTTGAACTTGATCCATCATGACTCCATGCTAAAATGAAATATGATACGTGCACATACACAGGCACGGGCAGGGTTTAATTAGACGGAAAGTAAATAGTGTGAATTACATAGGATTGGATCTGGGGTAAAGGAAGCGAAGGATATCGGTGGCGCAGGTCTATATTAACACTGGTATTGTGCAGCTAAACGGTAAGTGTTGGAGGATCTGATATCTAATGATAATGACTTACCGAGCCGAAATGCGAGAGGCCTCCTAGGTGCGGTACTTGGCCCGGTTCGTCCACTATACAGCAGTCTGCCCTAACACAACAATAAGCTTTACCAATTTGTTTTACTATCACATGTATCTGTAATTATTATTTAAAGCCGGGATTATGTAGCAATAACATAGTCACTATCATAACCACAGTCTTAAGTTATAGTCATAAGAACAGTCTTAAGATAAGTGACCGTGTATGCAGCATTTTTATTGTGAGTATTAATGTCACTTTCTAACCTCATTGACTTTTACTTATAATAAATACTATATTTGCAGAATAAATAAATAAATATATATAGGTTAACAAATAGTAAAGAAAAAATAGGTGTTACTAGTTTGTTCATAATAAATAACATCACTATTCAAATAAAGGCCATGTTTCCTGATTCTGACAGTTCTTAGGCATGCGCAGTTAGTAAATCGTCATAGTCTTAAAATTACATTTTATCTTCTTTGAAGAAATAAGCTATAATACCTATAAATCAAAATTTTTGACTCGTCTCATGACAATTCATTAAATAACTGCCTGAAGCAAAAATAGGATTTTTGAAATGGTCAGTAAAATATGAATTAAAAAATTTAAAAAAACACTCGCCATATTTCACAAGATTTCAGCATTTGAATCAATCTCTCGATCATTTTTCAGATGCTGGCTGAGCCCAGTTATTAACCACAGACCCGTTTCGCTCTTATTAGAGCTCATCAGTGTGGTAAAATTACATTTCTTTGCAGAGACAATCTATTCCTGTTTGAGATAGTATGTCTTTTGCCGTGCCCAGTTAGTGAATTATCTTTGCAAAGAGATGTCGTTACACTATACAGATGAGCTCCAATAATACCTAAACGCGACTGTCTGGGCTTGGCCAGCATCTGAATTCTGACCGAGAGAGTTCGCTATTGTACTTTTAAAATATGAATTAGTCAGAATGCTATTATTGCAGTAGTACTGTAATAGAGTACAATGTAACATGATTTTTTGTTTTGTATAATTCATATTACAAAATGTTAACAATATTGATACTAGATTTCAGTCAAAAAAAGTATAATATAAAACAGAATAAAACATGTAAAAAAAGAGTTTCTGAATTTCAGCCACTATGGTTTATTCAGTCTCGACAGTTTCGACCCTGCATGGGTCTTCTTCAGGAGGCTTAAATCCAGAAACTCTTTTCTTAACATCACCATTTTCAGCCAAGAAACAACCCTTTTTCCAAGAATAAAACATATTTAAGTTTCATACTAACAACCTTCTCTGGTTTTTTCCAAACTAGCTCCGGGTTTCGGTTCTGTTTTCCATGTAAGGTTGCGCACAATACAGCTATGTATATAGGAATAAACATGAAGATATTTTGTTTAGAAGTATAACGAAGTATGTACATGCTTTTGAAGTGATTTATATTTTTTAGTTAGTATGTACCTATAATAAGGTGCAAATATTTATGTCAGTTCGCTATCTTATTCATTTCTTTCTACAGATGATTTAATAAGTTCATATAAGTAAATAAGTACAATATTGTTAATCTTGATTTACTAAAAAATATATAGACCAGTACTGGAATAGATTTACCCTGCAAAAAGTGCAAAAGTTTGGTAACTCCATAGCAACAACTATAAGTAACGTTTTATTCACAAGTGAATTAAAAAAATTAAAATCACTCTCACAATTTTTTTTAACTCTGCAAGAAACAATTTATTTCAAATAATTTCGGGGTCTATTCTAATTAATTTATCAAGTAGTCGCTAAGTGTAAGGTGTCGCTATCCCCACTACTGCTAGCCGTACTGTAGAGAGGGTCACCGAGCAGCGATGCCAACCGTACGGTAATTACCGTATTTGTACGGAAAAATTATGGCAAATACGGTATACGGTCCTAAACGTATTACCGTACACATTTGTACGGTAATTTTGTACTAATATATTAGCAGTACTATACACCGATATATCATTATAAAGAAAAAGAAATAACCCTAAATTTTGTCGGTAGCAAAGTTCATTATCCTGTAAATAAATAATACACATTTTTGATTATTTTGACGGTAACATCAACATGACAGTCATTTATATTTTGTTCACAAATTTACATTATTTAATGCGTGTGAAATCAGTTGCTATTTTCTTACGTGAATCGGATTATAGCTTTTAAATGCTGTTTTGTACTTATAAAATTTTTGTGTTCACAAGAATTATTTTTTTATGTTTATGTATCGTTACATATTGAAATTATGTATGAAATAATACAAATACTCAGTTATATAAAAATGTACGGTAAAGTAATTCAAAATACGGTAATTTTTATCTCGAAAGTACGGAAATTTGTGTCCAGTAGGTTGGCAACACTGTCACCGAGTGAAGCGACAGTCGCTTGACTTATCAACACTTAAGTAGATGTCGCTAAACTGTTTTACTAATTTACTCTAGCTAATTTTGCAGTTTAGTTATGTTAGTATTTTGTTTGTAAACAAATGAAACAATAATTATGAAACACTCTTTAAATTAAGGACTATACATGTCTACGTAATTACACTAAATTTCATATTTTTAAATTAAATAATTTAAAAATAATGACAATAATAAAAAATGACAGTGGTGACCCCCTCTACAGTACGGCTAGCAGTAGTGGGGATAGCGACACCTTACAGTTAGCGACTTGATAAATGTATTAATATAGACCCCAGGCACGAAAATAACACTCACCACAGTATATATTAGATATCAGCCATTTTCATTATTTTTCACGGCACAAATGACAGAGATTAATGCTTTTTAAATAGATGACTTGACGTCTATCATCGAAGATTGTCACGCACAGCCTATTAACTGATTAGTTTTTTATTTTGTCAAAATTAAATAAACCACGTGAGCTAAAAATGTTTATTCACTCGAAGAATTTAACTTTCTTCTCTTGAATAAACATTATCTTAGCTCACTTGGTGTATAAATAACTATTATTTTTATTTAGATGTTAATAAAAAAAAAACAAGTTTTCGACGTTGATGCACTTCTGAAAGCACCGTCATCTTGTAAAAATAATGCAAATAATCATTTTTTTTAATAATCTCACCAGTAGGTGTAAGAGTAAAAATAGTGACCAATTTTGTAGGACACAAAATTCCCTACAACTTTGATCTAGAGTATTTTTTTTTTCTTTAGCCAATATATGGCAAGTTACATCGTTAAGAATAATTAGATATAGCCAAAAAAAAAAACCTGATTCTAATATTTGCAAATAATTTCTATGTATGGAACAATGCTGAATTTTTGTTTACACTTCTTTAGGACAATTATTATTTTTTTTTCTGTTACATTTTCAACTTTGAATAACTAATCTGTTCTTTTGTTTTAAACAGTTATTACATTAACCCATTAAGTCCCATCGTCGTCATATGATTACACTGTTTTCTTTGGCTTATAAATTATTAATTAATTTCCTTAATTCGCTAGTATACATTCTATGAAGACTAATTTTGAAATAAATACTATTTTTTTTTCATTTTGTTTTTGCAAATTATTTCAATTAGACACAATAAAACATATACAATAAAAGCAAGTTTATCATTACTACATTTTAGATGATATAAGAACAATTTGCAATTATGTTTTGATAAAACTATTATTTTGTTTATTTGCTAAAAGCTCAATAAAAATAGTATAAACATATGAAGGCACTGAGACACGTTGGTTACTATTGTCTCATTAGTTGTATTGAACTCAGCCGAACTATACGTGGTAAGTTTCTGTCGTTAATTGTGTTTTTTATTATTTAATTAGTAGAAATATTATTTTATTTTAGGGATAATGTCTTTTATCACACAAAAAGATCTTACTCTTGCGGTTATTGAAGAAATTTTTGGCAGACAATTAATTTTATAATGACAAAGAAGAACATGATAATACAGATATTATCATGTTGCCTCCTACAGTTGACGATCAAACCGATGAAGAAGACATTGACGATGATGTATTGCAGCATAAGCTCCAGAAGTACCGGATGTTCCAGGTGAACTGGAAATACACTTTCAGTCAAAAACTGAGTGTCTCGAAAGATCTCAAATTCCCCAGAATACAGAAATGACGTCCAGTACCAGTACATCTATTTCTAAGAAAAAACGACTTCTATGTCCGGAACAATTCATCTGGCGCAAACAAAATCCAACATTATATGAAATTACCGAGATGCGAAGAAAATGATTATGTGAGGGTAAAATCTGAAATTTCATCAAAGATTTCCATCTAATATTTAAAATATTTTTTACTGCCGAAATAAATTCACATATTGTTGACGAAACCTTACGGTATTCTGGAACGAGAAATGAAACATTTACTTTTTCAATAAATTAATTAAAAACATTTTTAGGTGTACTACTACTCTCCGGTTACCATAGTTTACCTTCGGAAAAGATGTAATGATCTAATGATCCGGATTAAGTGTCGAATTAGTAAAATGCATTAAGTCGTAATCGGTTTAAAAAAATAAATCTGTTTTGCATTTTGTTGATAATAATACAACCAATGAAAACAAAAATGATAAAGGTTTTAAAATTAGAACACTTACTAATATGATCAGAGCATCTTTCCAAAATTTACGAAGAAGCGTTAACGGCTGATGAAATGATAGCACGATATTATGGTAGACATCATCTGAAGCAGTAAATCAATTCGTTTTGGGTTTAAATTATGGGTACTTTGTGGAGTTTCTGGCTATTACTATAATTTTGATCTTTATGTGGGAGCAGAGCAGATACCATAAATGAGGAAAAAAAATATTTGGCGTTAGGATCAAAAGTTCTGAATATGCTTAATTGTGTAAAATCTCCCCAAAGTCAAACAGCATTTTTTGATAATCTATCAATCGCGATTTACTTATACATTTGAGAAACATGAGATTCCGTGCAACAGGTACGATAAGGGAAAATCGGCTGGGTAAATGTCCTTTAAAAAGTAGTAAAGAAATTAAAAAATATGAGAGAGGTACATTCGACTATCGTTTTAATAAAAAACGGAGATATATTGATTGCAAAATGGAATGATAACTCATGTGTAAATATTGCTACTAACTATGACGACAGTGAAACTTTTGCAGTGGCCACAAGATACAATAGAACAGAAAAAAAGGAAACTGCCGTCACTCAGCTGAGAGTTATAAAAAATTATTATTTATATATGGGTGGAGCAGACCACCATGATTGGCTCGTAGGTACGTTTGAAAGTAAAATTCGTGGGAAAAAATGGTATTGGCGAATATTCACCAGAATTCTTGATATGACAGTTGTAAACGCCTGGATTTAGTTAACAAGCAATTTAAATATCTACTATTCTATGTTATCAATATATTGATTTAGTAGTTTTGTTTTGTTATTATTTTGTCTGTAATATATCTTTATCTGTCAAATATATTACCTTGAATCATCGACCTATAAACTAATGGACCAAGTGTTTCCTATTCTTTTATTGTTAGAATAATGCTCCAACATTAAAAGGATAGAAATATATATTCTGTCCTTCAACAATACGGAAGTTCTCAGTTAAAGTATACTGCGCATGCGCTCGTACTCATTGTACATCTTTTTCAGCCATATGTAAACCTCTATACATCGCTCTCTATCACTAAATAGTTGTCAAAGTCTATTTGATGTTTCGTGACTGTTTATGTATTATTTTACATTTTTTGAGAACATTTACAATTATTTCTGTCAACATATACGAATATGTGTTGTGAGGTGTATATGCGACAAAATTATGGGGAAACGGTGTATTTTTTGCAGTCAGCAGTACGTACGCCGTTTAGCTGTGTCATTTCATATGTAAGTTCTTATTAATTATTACTTGTTCCCTATAATATAATATGTGTATACAATATATTGTATTAAAAATATATAATGAAAGTAATTATGCACAAAAAAAATTAAATATATACTCTTAGCGATTATGCACCAAGTATAACAAGTTAGGACAAATCAAATTTTTATTTTGTCGCGTTTTCTTAACTTCCGTACTGTTGAAGGATAGAGATACTGTGTCTACACCGTTATGGCGGGACAAGCGTTTTGCTCGTACGATGCGTCTATTAGTTTAAAGGTCGATGCCTTGAATAAAGTTTATCCTTCTTTACTCTGTATCAGGTTATGAGTCCAGCAGATATAGTTCTATTTAATAGTAGCGGTAAAAAATATTTCATAAATGTTTTTAATTGAACGAACTTCACAAATTGGAAGTTTCGTATTGACAGAATATTGGAAGAGATAGAACTGTTGTATTATATTAAGACAGGATTAAATGATATTATTAACAATATTACAGAAACTGATATAACAGAAAAAGGCTCTTGGGGAGAAATATCAGCAGGAAAACAAAAGTGTAAATCTCTAATAATTCAGAGAATTGCAGATTCTTATTTGGAATATGTTAGAGATAAAGATACCTCAAAGAATGCGTTGGAAAGTATTTTCCAAAGGAAAAGTATTTCAGGCCAGTTTTTTACACGTAAGAAGTTGCTCACTATGAAGTATGATGAAAAAGATTCACTAGAAAATCATTTCTTGGTATTTGATCAAACTGTACGTGAACTCAAAGCTTTAGGAGCTAAGTTGGATGACAATGATGTTATTTCATTTGGTAATGCTGTGACAGCTCTAGAAACTCTTGATCTGTCTAGTCTTACAAAAGAAAGAGTGAAGGCGCGATTATCGGATGAGTGAAATAAAATGAACGAGACGTTTTATACTACTCAACATGCAGCAACAAATGAAGCAAATTTAAATGTCATAAATGTGGACGATACGGACATATGAAATCTGATTGTAGAGCTGAGGTAAGAGATTTTAATAAAAAATACTCTAGCAAATCAGCTAATATGAATGTCAAAGATGATAATGAAGAAATTTCATTCATGGTAAGTTCAGACGTCAATGTTACTAATTTGTCAAAATCCAAGCAAATAGATTTTTGCTTAGATTCAGGTTGTACTGATCACTCATTAATAACGATCTTCATTTTAACTCATCAAAGATTTTGTCTTAACCTCTACAAAGAAAAGTAGCTAAAGTTGGTATTATACTACAAAAGTAGGAGATATTAAAATAGTTGTTTTAGTGAATAACAAGAAAACATTTTGTACTATAAGAAACGTCCTCTATGTTCCGAAACAAATTTGCTTTCTGTAAGGAAAATTGAAGATTCTGGGTTCAAATTGTTATTCGAGAATGGAAAGGCATTGTTTTTGAATTTTATGAAGTCGTCAGTAATGTGAGTAATGCACAATCAATTAATACTTTGGACCTATAGCATACACTTAATGGCAGAGGGAATTACTGCAGCTATAAAAACGAATTTAGAATTATCTGTTTGTGAGATGTGTATTCCGGGTAAACAAACTAGAAATAAATTCACAGGCAAACACCGAAGAGTACGGGCTAAACAACGTCTAGAAATAGTACATAGTGACGTATGTGGTCCTATAAAACCTTTAACACACGACAACTGTCGTTATTTTGTCACATTTCTTGATGACTTTACTCACTTTGTTGTATATTTAATTAAATCAAAAGATGAAGTACTAAGTAAATTTGAAGAGTACGAGGCAATGGCTACATCTCAATTAGGAACTAAAATATCTATATTAACTTATCATTTTCTTCGAAGTAGATCCTTTAATATTATAGTTAAAAAAAATTGTGCAGGCTTTTTGGATCCTGTGTTTATTGAAACAGACAATTCCATTTACATTTGGACGTTTCGATTGTGAAATCACAATCATCATCAGCTATTTGTTTGTTATTACATTTTTATAAAAATATCAGTTGAACATTGAAACAAATTGTTGTAATACATGTTTTTTTTTTTTGACTACATTTTAATTTGACTAGTAGTAGGTAAAAATAAATTGTTCAGCCAGAGTATGGCAGTTTACTTTGAATTTATTAGAACATCGAAGAAGTATTGCTATGACCTATTTGAAAAGGTATTCTAAAATATCGAAAAACAATTTAAGAACAACTCCACCAGATTTGCAGTATGACAAAATTGGGCATTTTGTTGCAAAGCGCGACAAAGAAGATACCAGTTTTCCTAGTGTAAAAGTTTGCCAAGATTTTACTCTATGTATCCGTGTTTTGCACCATTCCATATCAAATAATTTTTTTTATGTATTATATTTTATGTAATTATGTATACGTACCATTTTCTGTTACATAATTATTGTATTATTTAACAAAATTAATATAATAAGCTCATTCAAAATACATCCTTTATCGATAAATTTATTTTTCGTAATTATGTATAAAATGTATAAAAGTGGGTCCCAGTGTCATCATATGATGACAAGCATGTACAACAAAACGGTAAATATTTAAACAAACATATATATATATATATATATCCCATTCAGGTGAACATTCTAATAAGAAATAAATAAATAAATAAATAAAAATAAATATATCATCACGGCACATTACTCATTTCTGGGTGTGCCACAATCTGCTTTATCGCAGATATCGGTAATGACGATGACATATTTGTACCGTGCGGGCGCTTACCAGGCATCACCTCACGGGTACTCATTGCTGGCGTGGAAAGTGACATGTCACACAAATCAGATGTAGCCAGAACATTACCCTACGTCAATTCGAAGTACTTATTTTGTACAAATTCTACACAGAAAGTTTCTTGTAAACGAATTCCAGAAAAATCATTTTAAGAAGATATGTAAATTTTATTTGACATTGACATCTGTCAATTAGTAATATTTGAATATTCTATCCAGATTATTACACTAATATTCTGTTTCCATGGTGCAGCTTTTAGCAGTATAGGTTGTAATATTTATTTATAACAATTCATTTATCTCTATATGCCTTGAATATGAAGAAATATATAATTAAATCTTTTAGAGAATAAAATATACTTCAATATTTATAATAACATAAAATATCAAAATAGTTATTTGTCTCTTTTTTCAAGAAAAACAGTTAAAAACTAGAATTACGGGTACTTCCGCTTGACAATTATGAACTAACCAAAAGCTAATCAATTTTTCAATTAGATGTAAACTCGAGGAATATGCAAAAATCACAATTTTTGGAATTGTGATATTGGAGTTATGCGATCCAAAACGATCGTCACATGCAGACACACGCATACGCACACACACACACACATATATATATATATATATATATATATATATATATATATATATATATATATAGACATCGTAAAAATAGTAAAATCGTATTCTATGTGGACTCTATAATGTGGTTATTCATCAAAAACTCATCATCCAATTTTTTTAAAATAGGTGACGGATGGTAAAAATGCCGTAGAGATGTGCAAACCTAAATTCAATTTATTTCGTACGTGCATGTTGATTGCAAAAATTGAATTCATTAAATTTTGACAATATCAGATTGTTTTAGAGTTGCAGCTCGATATCTATTGGTTATAGAGAAAAATGTTTTAGATCAACAGTTATTTATGTACCAAGAGTCGTAAGTGCAGTTTTTTGGGCGAGAATGCAATTTGTAACACCAAGGCCCGAAGTGTCGAGGTGTTGCTAGCATTCGAGACCAAAAATTGCACTGTACGAGTTGAGGTGCATATGAGATTTTTCGTCAAACCTTACATATCATTTTAAAAGAAATAAAATTAAGTATTTTTCATTTTTTATGCATAGCTGTCATACCATTAATTAATAAGGTTTGCTGTGATTTAGATTAGGTATCCTTGACAACAAAATAAAACATATTTATTAAAAAAAAAAAAATTCACACGCGTATGTCGGTTGAATTTGTGCACAATTTGTGATTCTAAAAACATGTCTCAAGAAAAAGAAGAGGCTGCAAATGCAACATCCCAGAGTTTATTACCGGTTAAATCAAAACAACAGTATATAGAAACATATAACATTTTCAAAAATTGGTGCCATGAGAAGAAATCAGATGTGATTACAGAAAAAGTGCTGCTGGCGTATTTCTTAAATAGATCTACAAAATTAAAATCTTCAAGCAGCTTATGGAGCGAAACTCAATGTTAAAAAGTACCATTTTTATCAATGATAATGAAGATATTTCCAAATATCCAAAACTAAAAGTGTTTCTAAAGCGTAAAAATGATGGCTATAAACCCAAAAAGAGTAGTATATTTAGTCGAGACGATATGAACAAATTCCTATTGAAGCGCCTGATATTACACATTTGTTAATGAAGGTACAGTTACAGATTATTTCATTTAACTCAGTTATTAAGGTATATTGAAGTTATTTATCTGTTCTAGGTAGTTTTGATAATAGGAATTTATGGGGCCTGTAGAAAAGACGAATTATGTAAGATGACAATTGATAATGTTGAAGATAAAAATTCTAGTAACAATACCAGATACTAAAAATGTAGTGGAAAGTACTTTTACTATTATTAACCGAGAAGTGCATAAATTTTGTTGATTTTATTAGGAAATATTTAAGTTGCAGGCCGAGAAATAGTGAAAATCGGCGATTTTTTCTGAAATTGTGTTCAGGAAAATGTGTAAATCAACCAGTAGATAAAAACACATTTACAAAAATTCCTGCCCCAATAGCAGAATTTTTAAAAGTGAAAAATCCTGAAACTTATACTGGGCCTTCGTTTAGAAGAAGGTCAGCAACTTTTTTGGCTGATACGGGAATTGACGTGCTTGCTTTAAAGAGGAACGGTGTATGGCAATTTACAACAGTGGCAGAAAGTTATGTTGCAGATTCAATGATAAATAAATTAGAAATCGTCAATAGAATTTTATATTATCGGAATAGGTATGAAGAATCTGCATCCACATCTTCAACTTCAGTCAAACAATTCAATAATGAAGACAAAATGAAAGATGGCTGCGTAATTGTTCCTAGCACCAAAGAAAATCAAGAACACATACAAATTGAAAATGTTGATATTACCGAAAATATAAACTTAGATTCCAAAAAGGAACTTAATTCTTTTGTTCAAGTTTCTAACTGTTCTAAATGTTCATTTACATTTAATATAAATAAGTTGTAATTTATGTAATGTAGATAAAATGTTTGTAAATAAAGGTGTTTTGTAGACAATTTACTTTTTTGCCCTAGGAACTTAATGAAGAATATTACAACCCGCTGCCCATAGTTGAATGTAAACTGTCACTTATCGTCAACAAAACAATAACACAATGACATATTTTCGCAGTAGGTTTGACGAAAATTTGTTTTATCTTCTTCGAAATTAATAACTTTTTTTGCTCTAATAGCTACTGGTGAAGAGATATTGTAAAAAAAAATGATTATTTGCGCTATTCTTTCAAGATGGCACTGCTTCCAGAAGTGCACTGGGCTCGAAAACTTGGAATTTTTTGTTAGCACTTCTAAATACAAAATATCCAAAAATTCTCAATAATTTTTAGAATAAAGCCATATTTTTGTATCCCACGACTGGACTAATAATGTTTTTATTTTTATTTTTGTTATACTAATAACAAATATAATTTCAACGGTATTCGAATAGTATTGATTATGGTTCGGATATTCAAATATTTTAATTTATCGGATACCTTAATGATATGCGAGTAATAACAAATAAGTATAATCTAACAAATATTCGAACTATTCGCATGTTATTTTTGAAATCAACATTATTAGTAACTAGAAGAATAATTATATTACTATTATTTAGTGCGCCTGTTATGCTGCCGTCCGATATTTCGGCAAAACGTTTGCTATAAAACAGTATGGTATTTAATTTAATAATTTCTCTTTCTTGATAAATATACTCATGAGCTTTTAATAAATCTTAAAAATAATTTGATGTACGGGCGCCCCGACAAAGGGACCGCAATCTGTTCCGGACTTCGGTTATGACATCTTATTTATGACGATGACTGTCGCTCGAATATTATAGTGATGTCAAACACTGCAGTCAACGGTCAAAAATTTCGGGTCAAACAATTTTTCGTTAATACTTTCAAAACAAGGGTTGTAATTTTTACCACAAGGTTTTGAAAATATGTATGTATTCTTTATCATTAAAGAAATTCAGCATTATAAAGTATCACAATGAGCATAATTCTTTAAAAGGATGTATTCATAAATAATATCAGGTATTATCGAATATATTTAGTTGCCAAGAAACGTATTCTGAAATAATATGTTGAGTATATCAATACATTATATTCTAATTATAATGACTGATATTCGTTATGATTAAACATATAATGAATAAATTTGATCACAAAAAATTTTTTTTTTTTGAAGATTGTTGATAAATAAAACAACGTGTTTACTCTGACGATATTACACTTTGGACCCAGTGAACATACAAAAGCGATTATATGACGGCGTTAAGGGTATATTCGCTAGCAATACATGGTAACTAAGTAAAATTCTTTAATGTTATTGACTGAATTAAATATGAATTACATAATCAAATACAATTTTTTTGTAAAACTCGCCGCAAAATGGTTCGTTTTCCAAACATGGACTCGTACGTTAACAGATTGCCCTATAAAACTCGTTTTCTTAATATAGTATTATCTGCACATATTTAAGAATTGTATTTCATGTTTATTGACATATCCTTATACTACGCAACTATTAAACAGTAAAGATATAGTTTATTTTTACCACGACATACCTGCTTTCTGTACAACAAAATTGATATATAGCGTCACATCCATACTTGGGATGTTCCGAATATTCGTATTCGTTTAGGCTTTAGGATATTCGTCAACTTTTATGTATACATATTCAAAACAGTATTCGTTAAATTTAGGTAAAATACATGAATACAGTACGAATAATAAACCAGGTAATTTTGGGCTGCAAAATAAATTAATCTAACAATAAGGAACTTATTAAATATTTAAAATTGTTTTATTTCTTTCAACAAAAATATTTTTTTCGGAAGTGGTGCCTTTTTCTATTACACGGGAGGTGGCGCGGGCCCTGAGAAACCCGAAGAGATCCATGTAAAAAATACTACCAAAATATAATCCAACAAAAAAATCACACCATGTTATAAAATCGGTCAGGTCTGTTGGACTGGGCGCCACCATCGTAGGGTTAAGAAATTTAATTCCAAGTCATAATCAACATCCATTAATTTTTTTTTTTAGTAAAATACATGATAAAAAATTGATATTCAAAACAAGGACATTTTGTAAGAAAAAATATTTAGAGCTGTAATAAATGCCACTTCTGGTTTTCGATTAATATTCAAATCAGGTGGCGTGTTTTCATTTTAGTATTAAGTAGAAATGAAAGTATGTATTCAAATTTTTCGGATTTATTGAAAATGAATTAGAGAATACAACCCGTTTTTATAGGCTTGTTCACTGTTGGTAACTTTTTTATTTGAACAGGTTCGAGGTTGATTAAATGAGCAGAATTGTAAAATCAGCAAAAAAAAATCGTATCAGCGGTTCCCTAAATATGGGACAAAATATATAAGTAATCATATATTTTTTATTGCTCTTTTGTCTCTTTTCAATAAAGTAATGTTATTTATACAGAATTATTTCAAATAAACGAGTTATTTACGTTTAAAAATAAAATTTTTGTATACCATATTTTTAATTAATTTAGCCAAGTAAGCCATAGTAACATTTTTCTTTATATAATTATTATTTTATATATTTATATTTTGTCTCAAATGAGCAATTATTCATGTTCTAGGCTACTTATAATATTTCATTATTTCAAGCTAATTTATTCAAAACGTCTAATCTTAAATACTCCGTTAGTTCCTTTCTTTGATCTTTGCTTCACTTGAACCAGAAATTGAAATTTTGTTTTTGACAATCGTGTAAATGAAATGCACGTTTACCAAAAAGCACTTGTTGCATTAACTTCCTTTCCATACAGAAAATAATAATTAGGTAATAACAAAGAAGTCGCACAGTTGTAAGAAAAATAAATTCTATATGCAATCTGCGTACTTGTTTTGAGAAAAGGAAAATTTGCCACATAAATTAATTTTTGTTGGATATTCTGACCGCCGCTGTAAATAATACCTTTGACGAGAATAAAAATTTTACCTTGTTTCAAGTTACAAGTGAGGTTAAATAAAAGGTTCCTGCAAACAAAACTAATTTACTTGAATGTCTTTAAATTGTTTCAGTTGTTTGTTGCTTCATTAAAAATACCTGTACGAAGGATACTTTGAAAGTTTTATAAAATAATTACTGTTTCCCTTGATATCAAATACGTAAAAGCAATTTTCCGTCACAGACCAATTTCAATTTCAACCTTTTTTGATTATCACAAATTTGTTGCTTTTCTGCTACGTAAAGACGAGCGAAATAAGAAACTGAATTCAATCATAATATTTTTCCTAATGGGATAAAATGAAAGAACCCTTACCTTATGATTTTAAAAATAATATGCAGCTGTATATATCTAGAAATTAAACATGAATGGCAGAATTTCTTGTTTAATTTAATAAAAATATCTTTTCCAACGAAACATTCGTTATGTATATTGTACAATTTTTTAAAAACCTCAAGATCAGAATTATTTCTATTCTGCAATATTGTTAATTTGATTGTTGCAATCGTTGTCACTTATTTTATTTTTTTCGAACTGTTTTCTCGAGTGCCAGTCAACTAAACTATTTTGTCGTAGAACTACAATATAGATTTCCTAGAATTGACTTTTCCCCGTGACATAATAATATATTATTTAATGAGAATTCGAATTAGTAATAGCAATTAGATGCGAATAGAATACTATACTTTATCCACAACTGTCAAATAATTTATTTATTTATTTTATTTATTTGACAATCTATCCAACAGGAAAATATCCCAATTATAGGACGATTACATGAAAATTAACAAAGAATAAGAAATCAATAGTGTGTAATACATTTTGAACATAGACGTAATTAAAATAACAAAAACTTTATACATATAGTAATAAAGGCTGATTTTATCTTACAAAATAATTTTGTAATGCTTGTTTGTATTTCATTAATGAATCACAAAAAATATCACTGTAAGAAGATGTACAATTGTAAATATTCGTGATTTGTCTAATAGGTAATTTCGTTTCATAATTCGTACGTACAGGAGGACAGTAAAAAGTTATATGGTTTCTAGTATTCTGACGGGGTATATGAATGGATAAACGTTCAAGAGAAAAACAATCATCGATTATTCCGTGACAAATTTTGTATAAATAAATACATGACTGTATTTTCCGACGAGTTTCCAAGGTATACATATTGAATTCAGTTAATAAATCAGAATAGTTATAATCAAAAGAAGGATAATGACGATGGGCTTTATAATAACAGAATTTTACAAATTTCTTCTGCACTGTCTCTATGTAGGATTTGTATTTATCATATATAGGATTCCAAACTTGAGAACAGTATTCAAGTTTAGACCTGATATATGCAAAATATAAACTTTTTAGAGTTTTAATTCTGCAAAAAGAACGTGAGTTACGTATTAGAAATCCTAATGTCTTGAAAGAAGATGTAACAATCAAATTTATGTGATTACTAAAAGTTAATTTTTCATCAAACAAGACACCAAGATCACGGACTTGTCTCACCCTTTCTAACAAAGAGTCGTTTATTTTATACTGATAGCTGTAGACATACTTTTTCACGAAGTAGCTCATAATTTTGCATTTGCTGTAATTGAAAAATAATTTAGATGCTTGAGTCCAGGCAAATAAATTATTAATATCCTCCTGTATTAATATACAATCATGTAATGAATTGACAGTTTTAAATATTTTAAATAATAACATATTAGTGACATATTTGTATTGAAAAATAAGTAGACATAGACAAATCGAGTTATCGTTGTTGCAGCAACCTTTTGTTGTAACAAAATTATGAAGTGATTTGACATTTAGCAGAAAATTTTCGAATCGAATATTCAATTACAGTTTAAGCTTAACACAAAAATTAAAGTACGAAAATGACAAAACTAGTGTAACTTTGGCTTTTTATGTGGAAAAAAGTAATTTTGTTTATATTCTGTGCCAATCAACTAAACTATTTTGTCGTAGAACTACAATATAGATTTCCTAGAATTGACTTTTCCCCGTGACATAATAATATATTATTTAATGAGCATTCGAATTAGTAATAGCAATTAGATGCGAATAGAATACTATACTTTATCCACAACTGTCAAATAATAACATATTAGTGACATATTTGTATTGAAAAATAAGTAGACATAGACAAATCGAGTTATCGTTGTTGCAGCAACCTTTTGTTGTAACAAAATTATGAAGTGATTTGACATTTAGCAGAAAATTTTCGGATCGAATATTCAATTACAGTTTAAGCTTAACACAAAAATTAAAGTACGAAACTGACAAAACTAGTATAACTTTGGCTTTTTATGTGGAAAAAAGTAATTTTGTTTATATTCTGTGATAGTTAGGTAAGGTTTGAATTTGACATAACGATTGAATAATATTATTTCATCGAACTGTCAATATTATTCAATTAGCAACAGTAACAATGGTCATTAATTGATAAAAATCGGTTGAATTATGGGTATATTATTTGACAGTTCTGTTGTGGATAAAAATATTTATTTCTATTAGGGCATGTAACCGAAAAAAATACTGGATAACGGTTTTCGTTTAAAAACCTATTATTCAAAATAGTAAACCGGTTTAAACCGGTTAATTTATCAGTTAAAAAAAATTCAAATTATTTTTAAAAACTAAAAATGTAAGAAAAAAAGAGTTCAATTAAGTTTATGGGGTTTTTTTTATTTATCTATAAATACGGAGCATAAGAAAAATATACAATGTTTTCAAACAAAACAAAAAGTAATTCTGTCAGTCTTTTGCCCAGTTACACCAACAAGGCTTTCATTTCAATTGGGAAAAGGTTTTTGAATAAAATTTACATTGTTCTTATTTAATTTAACTGACCGGTTTCGATCACTTACGTGATCATTATCAAAGTCCGGTAGAGACTACTAATACAAAAATACACAAATGAGGTACAATGCTCATGACAAAAATTAAAACAAAAATATACAAAAAAAAAAAAAAAAAACTACTACGCAAAAAAGTAAAAGCAGATACGTACAACTAGTAACGAAAGAATAAAGGATTCAACTGGTTAATGCAGAAAGGATCGGAAAAATATCACGTGATAGCGTCGAGGTTTAATAGGATATTTATATTTGCGCTATTATTTAAATTAGTTTTATTGTTTAAACATAGGGCTTCATTGACAATGAGAGACTTTTTCATTTCAAAATTTTCCAAGAAATCTAGAGCTCTGCTGTTGTCTTTTAAATGTAATATTTTGGCATCATTTTAACCTCGAATTTGGGTCCAGAACTATTTATATGTTCAGCAAATATAGAATTATTAGATTTGTATTTTCTATATCTTAAATTATTTATTCTAATGTTAAAAGTTCTGTCTTGCCGACGTAATTATGCCCGCATAAACAGTTTAACTTATAAACGCCGGATCTCTCTAGAGTAGATGTAAATGTCTATTTTGTGTCATATTTCATTTTTAAGGTTAGTTATTGGCTTGAAGACTTTAATTAAATTTCTAATTTTGTAGCTTATATTACCTAAGAAAGGTAGACTGAAACCAGGTGTTATTTCTTTGGTGGTATTTTGATTAACAAAAGCTGTCTGTAATAGTAGTTTGTCATTCTTTTTTTGGATTAATTGATAAAGATCGAAACCGGTCAGTCAAATTAAAAAAGAACAGTGTAAATAAAATATTTCAAATTTTATTTAAAACCTTTTCCCAATTATCTATTTTACACTTTTGCTTCATCAATCTTACATTTTAAGCTACGCTTCAACAAAAATGCAAATAGAAATTTTGCCAGCAATATATTGTACTACATTTGACATTTTATTTCGATGCCAATATTGTCAATTTAAGTCAAGTTCAATATTTAAGGGTGCGTTTCGAATAGAGTATTTAAAGATTTATCATTTAAAGCCTATTGAAAAAACACAGAATATTGTGTTATACATCAAAATTCATGATTTTTATTGGGCTATTAATTAAAACTATTTTAAATAAATTTAAAAATTTATTACAAAATATAAAAAAAATATTTCTTTAATTTGCCTTCTCCTTATAACAAAAATACTTTTACGTGATAGCTATTATTATAGACTTACTAAATAAATCTTTGTTTTTGCAAATATTGCTCTAAATTTGTCTAAAATGGTTTATTTCGTTCGAGGTGAAAATTAGAATAATTTTTAATATTTTACAGTTTTGTCACTGTTCGTAGTGCAAGCTTTTCCCGTAGGATGGCAGCACACTTGAGTGGCCGGTAACACAGAATATGAAAAATAGCGCGCACAATTACTCATACAATGAATAGAGTGATTTGATTGGTAAATACTATAAATTTTGTACCATAATTGCATTTTTTCTATCTGACAACAATTACTTGACATTTTCAATCCCAAAATCACATTATTTTTCACAGTATTGAATTTAAATTTTAACGCGTGCGAAAAAAACATGTCTTATATAACTTGTTCTTTAATATACCCACTATTATATGCTTGTAGTGCATGTAGTCAATAATTTCTTAATTTTTCACATATTTATAGTACTAAATCGATTCTTCTTTCTTTAAATTTTGAAAACCTATGTACCTACTACCTATGTATATTATTTACATGAATTGTTATAATATAACAATAATGTTAAGGAAAAAAGCCTCGTGTTTATTAGAGGTAATTATCTGTCTACTACCTAAACACACCCCCCCACCCCCATCGCGCGGTGCCTTTACTCCCCTTTCGAAATATTGCTGTTCCCGTCTGGCTTCGCTTAGATTGGTGATTTCATTCTGCGTACAGCTCAACCTCAACCGATCTTGGGTGACAGTCCTCGCTGGTGTAACTATCATTGTTTTAGCTCTGTCAATCGTTTATGGATAATTTTAGAGAAAAATACATCAAATAAAAGATGCATAAAATTAATTTTTGTATACTGTTATTTGAAGTATTTTTCTCAAAAATAATCCAGAAACGATTGACAGAGTTAAAACAATAATAATAATAATAATAATAATAATAATAATAATAATAATAATAGTAACTTTATTACCCAACAGTTATCCAATTACAGGGTAAACAATGCTAGTCACACCCCCGAGGACTGTCACGTTAGACTGGTTGGACTGTACGTTGAACATAACTTATTTCGCGGCCTAGGTATATAACTATTTTCTAAATCACAACAAATAGATGACATTTTGAATGTCTAAATAATGCCATTATTTTTCGTACTACTGCGTTTATCTTTTACTTTTTAAATCTTCACTTCTGGTTCTAATGCAAAAACCCAATAATTTTGCAATAGCTAAGCTACTGTATTCTGCCGTATCATAATGCCATAATAAACCACAATTTGAGTACTTTAATGGCATGAATAAAAGAACTGAATACTAATGGATTAAGCAATTATTACTTAGAAATAAACCAAAAACAGCATAGTTACCTGAATTTTAACACGATGAAGGCAATTTAAAATATTTAAGAAAGTGTCTACAGTCCCGACCGCGGGACTGTGTTCAAAAATTAAAGTTTCTAATTAGCGTGGTTTACGAAATTTCTTTAAATACTTTTTAACATTATCTAACCTAACACAAAAAATTAATACTTGGAAAACGAAGGCCAAGCTTTGTGCGTTAGGTATATGTTTTTGTTGTTATTTTTAGAGAAATATACCAAACAAAATAAGATGTTCAACTGTCTCACGTTACTAAACCACGCCTCATCGTAATTTAACTGGTCCGCCACACTTTGGGACTTTAATTTTTTTGACACGGTCCCGCGGTCGGGACTCTAGTCATGTCCAATATTTAATTTAAATCATAATTTATATCAAATAATTTGTTTTAAATAAATAATAGTAGACTCATACGAGTATCACAATAAATATAATATAATATATACATATAATAAAAAGTGGATCTCCATAGAAAATCAACTCTACTATTTTTTAATATAAATAAATCAAAATCTAGAAACATAAAATACGAAGTACTTAATATATTATTGTTTATAATATTAGTTTTTAACTTTGACTGTTCCGAGTCTATTTCTTTACATTAGACTAAGCCAGTTTCGTAGTAAGCGGTAACAACTAAGGCCTTACTATACAGAAGGCCGGCATACTATCCTCTCCACTTTTAGAACGTCACAGAACTGGGCTGGAGTACATTATGCTTCAAGCAGAAACTCTCAGCTAAAAGTTATAAATTACAATAAAATAGTTGCAAAAATGTCTTGTTTTTTTTTTAAAGGAATAATAATTTAATTGCCTAGCCCCATAATATAAATAAGGATCAAAGTCTAGATTCGTTTTTTTATCGTTGTTATAGATGTTTATCTTGTGTTATTATAAAATTGTATATTATGAACAAGTTCGAGAAACTGAGTTTTTTACACTCTTGTGGTTGCATCACTCTTGAGCAAAAGTAAGATTCAGGCAATTGTTGAACAATATACTATTTTGTACATACTGTTGAACATTTTAATAATTTTATTTATGATACATGATACATTTATTTCGTATTTTTCATCCTGGCTTCAATAGCACAATTCCTTTGTTACACAATTCATATTTCAAATGTATATGGAAAGATCCTATTAGATTTTGGTGTAAATGGGATAACCGGAAATGGCACTTTACCTGAAGCTCATAATGGTTGCTCTTCAAAAAATACCATTAAATGCCATTATTTCGCATTTTGTCATTATGAAAAATAAAGATTATTGAATTTTTTATAGGAATTCATTAATACTTTTTTTTATATATTTTACAGATAAATTTAAAATTCTTTTTTTTTTTTGTAAATCCCGAAGCCTAAGATAAACACAATTCCTTTGTTACACAGTTCATATTTCAAATGAATGAAACTGACAGGTAAATATCACTGTCAAAAAAACAATGCTTCAAATTAATAATAGTGACATTTTAAAAAGAAAATAATAAATAAAGCAATAATTATATGCAATGTAAGTATTTAAATTAATAAAAATTAAATAGCGGGAGGTTTTGTGTTGGCCACATCAGATTTTCTCTTTTTTTAAACATATTATGTTTTTAAATTTTAAGTTATCGACTGCTTCTTCAAATCCAATACTTTCCTTAGCCAATGAATAAAGACATTTAACTTCAATTATTATTGTCGTGTCATCAATTATGCCTGTATACAGTAATGGTCCAGATAAAATTATTATTTTTGTTTTTAATTAAATGATATTGAAAATTGTACCGTCAGGAGAAGCACCAAGATAACATAAATGTTTGCTGTTATTTCATATCTTTTGTCAAATTTCATGGCTTCAGTTCCTTCAGCGTGGCGAACTTTTAAAATTTGTTTCACCAATGAATTACATGGTGTATACTCTTTTCTTTTTATAATTACACCAAAATTAGATGCAGTTACTTTATTTTGTTTGTAATAAGTAAATAAGTATTCAGGATTATCAAACTGTCCAATTGTTCGCTGAGCATTTGATAATCTTTCTTCATTAGTAATCTACATTTATAAAAACAACATTAAAATTTGTAAAAATAATTTTAAAAACTATATATTTCCTTTTAGCTCCTCGAGTTTTCTTTTATACTCTGATTGAATTGTTTCTAACAAAGAAATTGTAAATTCGAGCAGCATACAAATGTTGAGACCGCTTGTATAAGAATAATTTTTGCACCCTTCTATTTTCCCCCTCAAATATTTTGCGCTAGTCATGCGCGCGTCCCAAAGTTTAAATTATTAGCTAAGACCCAAACCTGCAGACACAGAGCCACCTGTGAAACACTTTTGTATTTAAGAAATAGTTCCTAATTAACCCAGCATCACCTCATGGCGCTGTTTTTTCAACGCACCCTTGCTACGTTGGTGCAACCGGTCATTATACATATATAAGAAAAAAACATTATATTATCCAAATTAAAAATTTTCTATAAATACAAAAATTATGTTAGTCACGAAAAAACATTTATCAATATTTAGGTTCTTCTTATTGCGGATTTCCCCTGATGAGCATTATATTTTCGAGCACATCTTCTACACTGAAGTTTTTAAATTGGACAAAATATAGCAACGACCTAAAAAACATCTCTTGCTCTACGTTAACTTGAGTTGTTGGAACAGATAGAACAACTTTAACTAAATGGTAAAGTCCAAAACATTTATTTTGGATAACTAATTTTTTTAATAATAAATGTTACTGTTCACTGAAACCATTTTTAATTTTTTTGGGTAAAGGTTACCGTCATTTGTAATTTGTAGCTTTAAAACTAATGTTAACGTTCACGATTTTTTGTTCAAAATATCAGTTACCGGTTTCTAAACCGTTTTTTTTTAACCGGTTTCATGCCCTGACTTCCATAAAGCGTGTACCACATAACGTGAATGTATATTTTATAATGGGATGCAATCTGGGAAATAAAAGATTGTTTAACTTAAACAATACAGTCGAATTTTTAAAATAAGTGTCATAACGGTAACGCTGGGTCAGTGACATCTAGATGGACGACTGCAATTTTATCGGCTGAAACAGCATCTGACTCGCCCTCTCGTAGTATAAACGAGGTAACTAACATCCCATAATACGCCTGAGATGTGATCCAAATGAAATTATGAATTAGATTCAAATTGTGTTGCTTTGTTCACCGATATATAAGGTACATTGCCTTTGAAAATTTTCAAATGGGAAAAGTCAAACAAAAATTGAGAATTGCACATTTTATTTATTAAAAATAAAATAAATGTACATTTCGTAATGTTTATTTTACCCAATTTAAAATTTTCAAAGTTGATGCTCATTATCCATTAATGACTAATGCCAATATTCATAAACACTCGTAAATTTTCAAAACGGCTCGTTACAATTTTTGACAAATAGAATCAAACTTGACAAATTAATTTTCGATTTTCCTATCAGTGTCGACTGTTTTTATTGGATAAAAATTATAAAGAACCGTTTAAAATTTTAAGATTGTTTATGAATATGGGCATAAAACTAATAAAATTACCCTTTAACAGTAAAATTAATTATAATAAAAACTAAATACGTATTTCAAGAACTAAGTTCTAGTCATCATTAATACGAACTAAGGAAAAGTTAAACAGAGTAGCCAAGATTGCTAAATACTTGTAAATTAAGAATTATTTTGTTTTAATGTATGATTATATACACATAGTAGGTACCAAAAATTATATTATATTTATGTATTATCTTTGTAGAAGTAAATACAAATATATTGAGAAAAAAGATATAAATAAAATATAAAATTATTATTTTATGCTTAATTGACTTATTTTAACGCAAGTATAAATTTTCGTCCCCGACTTCCAGGAAAACATACGGAACATCGAATTCAAGTATTATAGCAACAAATAAAAATTATAAAGCAACAGTTACTTATATTTTTTGTGTATTTAAGTGCTTTACATTAATATTTAGTAATAATTTATTTATTTACTTGTTTATTATACAGGACGAATCCCAATAACAGAGCAAAAATCAATATAAATATAATACAATTGTGTAGACACAAAATATAACCCAAAAATGCAAAAAAATAAAATAATTACGTACTCTACAATTCACATAATAATTAATAAATTCAAGGTAAACATCTAGCATAGAAAAACAAATATATTGGGTCCCTTTCTCATTTACTCATTAGTTCAGTCAATTTCCTTCTAAATTCCAACAAGTTCATAGAAAGATCAACTTCATCTGAATAGAAATTATAACTAATGCATACTGAATTGATTGTTGAGTTTAAAAAGAATTTTTTTCTAGAAAAATTACAATGAAACGTAACAGAACTTCTTGTATTACAAGGCCGTACATAAAAATTGAATTGAGGGAGAACATTGGCATCATCAATTAAATTCAGGGCCGGCGCTAACTATTTTGCCGCCCGAGACGAACTTTTTTATTGCGCCCTATTTTAGGGGATGAGGGGGGGTATTTAAAATATAAAATTAAATAACTACTTCTACAGGCTCGTCATTACGAAGTCGGTTAAATTAGGGTAAAGTTGCCCTAGTAGGCCATTTAAGGATGTATTTGTTTTTCCGGAAAAAATCATAGGTCACTAGATAAAAGCAAAAAAATCAATTATTTCTAATTTTTATTTATGCAAACAACTTCTAAATCTGAAATAATATGGAATTTTGGTTTGCTCTCTACGACGTTTTTTTATTTTCGTTTGAACAACTATGCTCAATTTCTTTTATATCTATTAAATTTCGAGTTAATAGATTAAAATTATGTTTTTATATTGACGCCATATTGGAAATTTACACCAATGAAAAGAATTTATTTAGCTTTTTAAGAATGTACAACAATGTAGGAAATAAGAATACTAAAATATTCATTTATAATATACTTATTTCCTACACAAGTCCTAATCTGAATCACAACTTATGCAAACATAAGTTAATCGATTTTTTGTTTTAATTTGTGCACAGTTATCAATTATTCCATCATGTTGGTCATTAACGTGCTTAATAGCTATTATTGCTAATTCAGATAGCTTTTCTTGAAGCAATGAGGTCCGTAAGTGTGTTAAAAAAGCACAATTTTTTCATTAAAATGGATTTATAATGTATGCCTCTTTTAACAAATAAAAGTGTGTACTTTTTTAACGAGTGAAATAATGAACCATTATGGCCCTTTTTTCACTTTTATTGCACACGTAAAAAAAATTGAATGAAATTCGAGTAACAAGTGTATTATTTCATTCAAAGGATTTGATAAATTCGCCTACGGCTTGTTCGGTCAAACTTTCCTATTCGTGAAATAAGACTATACTTTTTACTCTTGTTGCATAAATAACTATTTAGTAATTTTAAGTTTGCAGTAATTTCTGTATTTATTAATAAACAAAAAATATTTACAAATTAAAAATTTCTCTCTTGCCGTCGATCGAAAAAAATGCCGCCCCTTAAAAAGTGCCGCCCTAGGCGAATAATATCTATTGTTGAATTCGACGAGATTTAAGTGTGCCCAACTCAAACAGAACTAACAAACAGCTGTAATCAAGGTCCGGCCAGGTAAGAAACAGGCGATAATAACAGTGCTTAAAAAACTTTTTTGAACATTTTTAATATTTACAATTTGATACGAATAATACAGATTCCATATAATGCTACAATATTCGAGTTTACTACGAACTAATGACATGTATAATTTTTTTAAACATTGTTTGTTACGAAAATCAAAGGCAACACGCATAATAAAACCTAAATTTTTACATGCAGAACTTATTATCATATTTATATTCGGATTAAATGTCAGTTTCACATCGAGAATAATACGTAGATCTTTTTTTTCCTTAACTCTTCTGAGAATCCGTGTATCAAAATAATAGTTAAATTGTATGATATCAATTTTTCTTGAGAATGATAACTCGCATTTATCTCTATTAAAATATAGTCTGTTACTAAGCGACCATTCATAAATATTATTTAAGTCTTCTTGTAATTTAATACAATCATCAATATTTGATATTGTTTCAAAATGTTTGAAATCATCAGCGAAAAGCAAACATTTGGAGTGAGAAACTACATTGACAATATCGTTCACAAAAAACAGGAAAAGCAAAGGCCCTAGGATTGAACCCTGTGGAACACCCGACGAAGCACAAAAATTACCAGAACTGAAACCGTTAACAAAAACATATTGCACTTTGTTTTGCAAGTAGGATGAAATAAGATTTAATAGACTCTCTCCAAAACCAATGAGTTCTAATTTATTTAATAGTAAACCATGGGAGACTGTGTCAAACGCTTTTGAGAAATCCATATAAATACAATCTACTTGTTTCCTTGCATCTATAGCTTCTGAAGTATACTGAGTAAAGTGAAGTAAATTGGTAACGGTGGAACGACCTGGGACAAATCCATGCTGTAGAGTACTAATTAAATGCTTATTTTTATTTTGAATGTTTTTAAATATAATTGATTCAAAATTTTTAGCAAATACCGATAAGCATGAAACTGGTCTGTAGTTACATAAAAGTCCTAGATAGATATAAGTGATAGATAGGAAAAAAAAATTATTTATATACTGAACCCTAAGAAGCACTAAATAATTATATGATGCCACTGGGCGCAAACAATATCTCATTAGAAATGTGCAGTACGAATCTCGTTTTCCACCGTTCGTAACAAGTGTATTTTTAGTAAAATATTGATTTTTGCTTTTGTTGTGAAAAATATAACTGATAAGTAGACTTAAATAGTATTTTTTTCTTTTTATTGTAGGTTACTGATTATTTATTTCATATCTTTGTGATAATTACAATATAAAAATTAAATATATACTATAAATGCCTAGTATCTACTAAATATGTAGTTTGGAAAAATAAAATACTAATAATTATGTAAGAATGGAAAATAATCAGACATGCAGTCGTTTGTAAATTATTTATTTCCTGGCCGACGTTTCGACTTTAACAAAAGTCTTCTTCAGGGCTAGAAATAGTCAAAATTGTAAAGTAGCAAGTGGATCCCCTATGCGACCCATTGGAAAGTCCAGGTGAAAATAGTAAAATAAATAAATAAATAAATAAATAAATATGTTGTGTCTGGTCAATTTTTAAAAAATAAATTAAGCTGGAGCGTCCTGAACACATGAAATATGTAAAATCAAAAAAACTTTAGAAAAATTGTAAAATAAAAACATGTATCACCACAAGTGCGAAAATTTTTTTTTCTTTTTTTTGTTTTTTTTTTCTTTTTTTTTCACTTGTGGTGATACACGTTTTTATTTTACAATTTTTCAAAAGTTTTTTTGATTTTACATATTTCATGTGTTCAGGACGCTCCAGCTTAATTTATTTTTTAAAAATTGACCAGACACAACATATTTATTTATTTATTTATTTATTAATTTTACTATTTTCACCTGGACTTTCCAATGGGTCGCATAGGGGATCCACTTGCTACTTTACAATTTTGACTATTTCTAGCCCTGAAGAAGACTTTTGTTAAAGTCGAAACGTCGGCCAGGAAATAAATAATTTACAAACGACTGCATGTCTGATTATTTTCCATTCTTACATTCTGAAATCAGTCGATCATCGTAATCAACCACTAATAATTATAATTTTATTTTTTTCGAAAATGAATTCGAATAGAGCTGTCAGTATGCGGGAACTGGGGTCTGATTTTGTAACTTTGAAATCTACTGTAGATTGAAATCTAACAGATTTGAGATTTACCCCTTCACTCTATAACCGCCATTAGGTTTAGATTTGAAAGCGACTGCCCGAGACCAGTAGAATACAATCTACACCGATAGATTTCGAAGGTTGCTAACTAAGTTCACAGTGTTTTCTTGTTTCTGTTTGTAATGGTAAATTTTGGTTAAAACTCAGAGTTTACCTGTTATCTTATTTACCATATTCAACAATGCGTTGAAGACTATTTTAATTAAATTTTAAATAATTATAATTTTCCTTTACAATAGTTTTGCAATTTTTTATTATTTTAAACATTAATAAAAAATATTAAAAAATGTAGTCATTTACATATCAAAATATATACTTATACCCTTCCTTGCTAAATTATAATAAAAACAATTAGATTACATTTTCCTGTAATAAAAAAATTCATTGTTGTTGTTCTAATTCTAATTCAAATATTTCATATAATGCAAATCAAAATACAATTTTGCACTCACAGATCATAATTAGAAGGATGTACTAATTGTAGGTGTCAATTTATGATTATTATTATCATTTTAAATTTTGTGACAGTAGAATTTACAAAATCGCTTCAACAGAGTAGATTTCGACAATATGGGAGAAAAATGGAGGGGGAAATCTGAAATCTGATAGATTTCAATCTACAGTAGATTTCAAAGTTACAAAATCAGATACCTGGAAGATATTGAGAACTGACAAGCTGCGACACGACAATTAGCGGTGAAATTCAGAACTTTTCGAAAGAGTACTCTTTCTTTGTTTTAACATGTGCGATTTAAATAAATCTTTTAAAAAAGCATATAATTCTCGCACAAATTACTGTTTTTGGATGTCACTCAAGGAGAGAGAAAGACAGAAGTTTAGAATTTTATAGTTTCCCCAAAAGAGATTATATTTTTATTGTAATAACAACAAATCAAGGAGTTGAACAACGAGTGGGTAGACGCCAAGCATGGGAAGAAAATAACAAAAATAAAAGCAATGTTGTAATTAATCCATAAACTTGCTTTTAAAATAAACAAAAACAGAGCAAGCATATATGTTTCATATGCAAAACAATTAAAACCACATCCATATTACTTTAATCATGTCAAATGTTTAATAAAATATTTTACAACTACATTCTATACAACCTGCTGCAGAAAAAATGTACTGCAGAGATTTGCTTGCAAGATTTACTATGCCCGGCTTTGCAAGAACATTTTGTATCCAAAATTTAAAACAAAAGTCCCACTTTCTCATCAAACCAAATGCGAACTTCATGCGGCTTGTTATTCAGTGCGCTTGTTTGTAGAGCCAATGCGAATATTTTGTATCCCACACGACCTGTTTTGTTCATAATTCCACACAATTACTCGGTGAGCATTCATAACCCTTTCACCTATAAATTGAAAAGAAACACATTTAAACCATGAAACTTCAGTCTCCCTACATTTATCATCTTCTATTATGCACCGGGAACTTGTCGTAGCATTTAAAAACCAAAAATGTTCAACTACACTTAGTTTCATTTCGTTTCTTTGCATTTATGCTTACTTGTCAAACTCACAACGATACTCTTTTTCTACATCAGCTTGTGAAGGGATAGTGCTGCCTCTATCGGTAGTGTCAGTTCTCAATTATTAATGATCCAAATTTTTACAATGATGATGGTAATGCTTCTTTACACATTGTTGTGTTGCTACCAAAATGGAATAAATGTGATCCAAAATATACTTTTACTGATACAGATTTTAGTATTGTTGAGAAAGGCAAAATGGAAGTATTGATGAAAGAACATGGAGCAATCAGTCCACTGATATACTAGAATAAATAAAGGAAGAAACAATTTCCGAACGAAATAATGTACTGGTCTGCAGATGCGGATTTGGGTTTTCCCATTGTGCAAGCAGGATTATCACGCAGTAGATATACTAAAATGAAATCTATGCTACATTTTGCAGACAATGATTAATTAGATAAAGGTGACAGAGCTTATAATCTTCGACCTCTCATAGAAAATTTGCCAATCCATGAAATGATTTTAAAATATTACGGACACCATGGCCTGAAACAGTTTATTCGAGGCAAGTCCATAAGATTGTGGTACAAATTATGGGCGATATGTGGATTAAATGGTTATTATCATAAGTTTATTTTTTATACCTGCAAAGAGACAAACAAACTACCAGGCTTGACACTAGAGTCAAGGGTCCTGATGGAATTGTTGTCTTGTGCACCAACTTCAAATGAGCATACTGTCTTCTTTGAATTTTTTTTCGCGAATCGAGACTTATTGGTTCACTTGAAAAATATTTGATTTCGGGAAACAGGAACCATGCGTGATAACAGAACGGATAAATAATGTCCTATGAAGTCTGCAAATATTTGGCCAAGGAACCACGTGGTACTTTTGATCATAGATATGACACTATGTCCGACATACTCATGGTACGATAGCATGACAATAAATGCGTAATAGTGGCATCTAATTACGATAAAACACAGTCTTTAGCTAAAGCAAGTTGCTGGAAACGAGAAACTATAAACAAATAATTGAGTTACCGCAACCGAAATTGATTTAAAATAACGATAAACATATGGGCGGTGTCGACTATCATGACTGGCTCATTGGCAAATGTGGAACCCAAATACTTTGTAAAAATGGTATCGACTTATGTTTATTCGCATTCTGGAAATGGCACTAATAAATTCCTGGATTATATATCGCTGCATGCATGGTCGCGATTCTATTAGCAGTTTTGATTTTCGTAGGGCGGTTGCATTTCCATACATGAAATTCACAGCCTGTACTAAGAGAAAAATAAAGCTAAAGTAGCCCTTGAAGAATTTCGTAATATCGTGATGGTCAAAGAAGATTCAAAAGAACAAAACGCAAGAGCAAACCTAAAAGATACAGTATGAAATGCGACGTCATTCTTTGTTCATTCGGTTTTTTGCCATACCACCAAAAATAGATATTTGATATTGTCCATTAGTTTTTTAGGAAATAACAGATTTAAATGTGTTTAAATCTAAATTCATTAAGTCTTATGAAAGTTAGTTAAAAAGAATCAAGTTTATATTGTTAAATGTGAAATTTTTCTTTGTCAATCTTGCAACAACCAGATTTAACTTAATTCTCGTCTCGTACTGATGAATGTCGACATGCGGTCTGTATTTTGATAAATGATTCCTAATGTATATATATTAAACAATTTAGTATATATTGAGAATAAATTGGGTGAATTTATTGTCTTTGAATAGTTCTCTGTAGTGGTTTCTTCTGGGACTAACACAAGAAATAATTCGAATTGCGTTTTTTGCATTATAAATATTCTGTCAGTATGCAGGGATTGACGCCAGATTATTAATCCATACGACATAACAGAATGGAATAATGCAAAATAAGCGATACCCATAATATAATATATTTTACCGAGAGCTTATAAACATTTCGCTAAGTTTCTTTGTATGTGTAAGCCTAAGTGTTTAATCGTAAATCCGTTAGACTGCTTTGTATTTTTGAAGCCAATCATACTTGTTTGTTTCTATATTTAAAACTAGGTGATTTGCAGTAAACCAATTTAATGCTTGATTTAAAATTATATCGGATTTATTTGTAATATTATTTGATTTTTTCTTAAGTTATTTATACGTTATAAACGAATACATTTTATTATAACGTTATCAAATAACGTAGTGTTACGATAAGTGATCCCATCCCTGGTAGTAATACAATGAAAACGTGTTTTAGAAATATTTCTCCAGTTTCTCCAAGAGGTTATGGGCCCAGTTCATCGTTGTAATATTCAGCGAAACTGAGAATTACATTGGTTTCTTTTTTTAGTATAGATATTATATTTATATTATAGAAAATACATTATACACATTTCATGTGTTGTAGTCGCCATACAGTGATGGTTCTTCTAACTACAATTTTTTATTTGTAATTAGATTATAAACCCAAGGGCTTTTCTTTTCAGTCTTCTCACGTTTTCTGCATTATTCAGTAAGTTGATAGCTAAGGTATTGGGGTGGTTATTATTTTATTTATTTTTCAATATTTTTCAGAATAAATTTTTTATTGCTCTTGTATAGTTTTGATGTTTAAATCATTGTGAAGTGTACATACCAGGGCGCATTTCAATTGGTCGTAAGGTTTTGTTTTGTAATGTTTGTATTTTATTTGTATTTGATTTTTTCGCACAAACACACATTTGGATACCATAGGTCCAGATGGGTACAATTATTGTTTTATATGCTAGAATTTTATTTGATAGAGATAGTTTAGATTTCCGACGTATTAACCAGTTTAATTCCTTTGTTTTAATGTCAGCTTGCTGTCGTTTAGACTGTAGGTCATACATCCATGATAATCTTCGGTCTGATACCATTCCTAGGTATTTAACAGTGTTCTTTTGAGGAATGTTAGCTGAACTTTTGGGCATATATCTCTTTTCATTGTGAAGGTTATGTGTATTGACGTCTTCGTTTATTTTTATTCGCCAAACTTTCGCCCATTCTTCGATTTGGTCTAATGAATCTTGTAGTAATCTAGAAGCTTCGTTAGCATTTTCATCGGGTGCCAGTATGGCAGTATATTTGCAAAAGTTGCAATGGTTGTTTTTTCATTGTATGGTAGGTCCGCTGTGAACAGTAGATATAACATAGGTCCGAGTACGCTGCCCTGAGGCACGCTTGCTTTGATAAGGTGTATTTGTGAATGATTATTTTAGCATACTACTTGAAAGTTTCTATCCGAAAGATAGGATTTAATTAGTAGATAGTATGGAGATGGTAATTTTTATTTAATTTAGTCACTCTATGTATTTGTTCCACAGTCGAATGTTCGTTTCTAATTCTAAATTGGTGGTCGGGGATTAAGTTGTTATTTTCCATTTCAATTTTTAAACTTTTAAGAATTAGCTTCTCAAGTACCTTAGAGAAGCATGGAAGTAGGGAGACTGGTATTTATGAAGAAGGTTCATGATTAGGTTTACCCGGTTTTCGAATTAAAATTATATGTGAGAGTTTCCACAATATTGAAAAGTATTGGATTCTTAATATAGTGTTGAATATTTGTTTTATAATGACGATTGTGTTTTTGCGTAAGTTTTATAATATTATTTAAGTAATTAAATCAAGTTCTGGTGCTTTCTTATTATTAAGGAATTTAATTTCGTTTATAATTTCTTCAGTTTTCAGATTTTTAATTGGTAGAGAAAGTTGAAGTGATTTATATAAATGTGCAAGTACTTCATTTTCTTCTTCGCCTGTAATTTGTGTCGAATTTGGTTTGAATGTATTTGACAGATGTTCCGCAAATGTTTCTGCTTTTCTTTGCCAGATCTAGCCCATGTCTGGTCGGGTATTCCGATTGCGGGAGATGTTTTCTGATAGCTTTTTAGGTTTCTTGTAACTTTCCACAAAGTGTAGTCATTTAGTGTATTCGGGAAGATTATTACCAAAGACGTTTTGAAACGATATATTTTTTATTTTGTATATCAATGTTTTCACTTCTTTACTTATTTTATTTAGTAGAGTTTTGTCACTCGTCTATTTACTTGCCACCTTTTTGTGATTCATCTTTTCTTCGCTATTTATCTTTAATGTGTTTGGGAAAGTTTAGAACTATGTTATTACTAACTTTATGCTCAGGCATTGATATCCAGACTGCGAGTTGTATATTTTTTGTTAAAACATCTACTACCTCATCGATGTTTTCTTCTGTTTTTAATGGTATATTCATATTTATGTTGTCGTTAAGGTATTTCCGAAACACAAACCAGTTTGTTTTTTATTTGTAACTATAGATTTTTAATCCCTGTTTACAATTTTTGAGTTTAGTGTAGCAATAACAGCAGCGTGATCTGACATTATATCAAAGCATTCGTCGATTTTTATATAGTTTGAAGATATTCCACTTGTAATAAAGAAATCTAGGGCATCTGGGATTTTTGCTGAATCTGTTGGCTAGTACGTAGCTTTGCTAGTGCATGCCTGGTCGTATTATTGAGCATTGCGGCTTACAGCTACCTTCTTTTCGGGTTTATTAATCTAGAACCTTATCTAGAGAGTTTGGCATTGTAGTCTCCTCCCGCTAGAAATCTATTTCCTATAATTTCAAAGGCTGCACGATTTTTTCTTGTTTGATTGAGTGTCTTGGTGGACAGTACATTGCCGCTACTGCTAAACTTCCGTTTGCTTCTTTGATCTTAACATTTGTTGTCTGGGTATAATTCTTTTCTATTTTTGCTATTTCATAGTGTGATTATTTTTACTAATGATTACTACTGTTCCACTATGGGCTGCTCCATTAGTGTGACTAGTATAGTAGTTTACTTTATATTTGTTTGTGTTGCAATAATTTCTTTTAGTGAAATGTGTTCCAGAGATTAGTAATATATCAATTTGTTGCTAGGTTAAAAAAAATCCACTTCTTGTTTACATTGCTTGAGTCAATTTGCGTTCCATAATGCAATACGTAAAAAATTATTAGACATTATTAGTTTTATTAATTAGCGTGGTTAACAAATTAAGGATTCCATTTTGATTAATTATTTGCTGAATTAATATTTCAAATTTACTGAGAAAGTTTTCAAGGGTAATATTGTTAGCGTTTTGTGTATTCACATTTGGTCTTTCATTACGTACTGCTTAATAATTCGTACAGCTATTTGCTGTTTGACTAATGGTGGGGAATTCATTGTTATTGATTCTGAATAAATGTCGATTTTCGTTTGAAGTTTGTTTATTATTAGAAGTGTTTGAAAGAATATTATCTCTTGATTTTGTAAATCGCGGTATACAGTACAGCCTTTGTGATTGGCTGGATGGGCCCCACCGCACAGCACACACTTTGGAGTAGTAGTTCTTGGTTGAATGCAATTGGATATGGGACGGTTTTCTGCGTATTTCACGCAGTTGAACGGTTTGTTGCAGTACGACTTTGTGTCGTTATCTTTGACACCTCATATATTGAGGTATTTCCTTTCTTTTGCGCGGTTCTTTCACTGCAATTTTTGTTTCTAATAGGTGCTGTAATTCGTATATCTTTTTGTTGTTTTCGTTTGGTATTACGAAAATAGTATAAAAAAATAAATCAAAAATGGGAGGACTTTTGAAATATTAATAGTGGTTGTTTTGTTTTCCAGCTGCGGATGTTAATAATTTTTCGTATCAAAAATCCTTTGTTTTCCAATGCGTCTTTTAAATCATCAAGCAACACGTTTTTTGACAATGTTTTACAAATAAAATCATTTTCGCCAACGGCGAGTTTCAGACTGCAAATCATTGCTGGATAATTTTCTTTATCTTGTATATGTAATGGGAAGGTTTGATTACACCTTTAGATTTTTATTTTAGTCTTCTTTTTCTTTTTTGTTTTTCCTTGTTTCTTCATTCTGTTCCATTTCGATTTCGTTACTCAGAATGGAGTAGCTGTCAGAAGTTGGTATTTGAGTATTTTGTTTAACATTACTCGTTTTAGGTAAGTTCTGTATTTGTTTTCTTTACTCTTCCTCTTTTTCTCGTGATATTTTATAATGAGAGATTTTTTTGTTGACGATGATGTTAGCGGTGTAAAAGCGGGGGTATTTTGTAAAGTATTAATTGGTATGTAATACGGTGATGTTCCTGATAAATGGTTGTGGGAAAAATCATTAAGAGTTCATGATATTGGAGTTGAAATAGCAGATAATGTTCTACTATTTGACGTTAGTCCAATTGTGTTGGTATACTAATAGGGGTAATGAAGATGCTCGTTGTATTAATTATAGTTCTGGCATTTTAAGTTTTACGGGTTATGTGTGTGTGTGTGTGTTTTTTTTTCAATGGTTGTGAACACGGGTTGAATCTCCCGAGTGCGGTTAATTTTCTATTTTAATAATCACTGATGGATCAAAATTTCTTACTTACGATGCACTGTCTGTGATATTTCGCGCAAAACTAATTACATTGTAAAGGGCGAAGGGTATTACAACCAGAGTAGTGGACCTTCTACTCGTATGTTTATGTCAGAATCGGTTAAAATACATTAGTCAAATATCGTGTTGACTATACACGAATGTATTAAGTTAAGCATCGTGTAGTAATTATTGACGAAAAGAAAAAGTATTGAATTTTGGTTCCAGATATACATGAAAAAATGACAGATCGCGTTCATGCTTCGATCGTATCCAAATTCGACGGCAATAATTACAGGACATGGAAATTCTAAATGAAATGTGTTTTACGTGAAAGAGGAGTTTCGACGTCGCGAATGGTACAGATTTAAAAACTGCTCAACCAGAAGGAGCAAACAGATATAACTGTCGGCTCCGGTGGCTCAATGGTTAGTACAACGCCTCTTAGTCATGTGTGTGCTCGGGGTTCTGGGTTCGAATCCCACTAAGGCAGTAATTGGGATTTAATCCTGTTGAGAGTTTTTTTTAATGATGCAATTGCAGTGTGCATCCTGGTTTCAGCAAAGGAGTTATCGCAGACGAATTAGACATTATTTACGAACAGAGAAGTGAAGTAAATAAAATGATAGTTCATAAGTAGTATCATCCGTATAAAATGAATACATATGACACGATTGCTCAACATTATGTCAAAAGTCGAAACATACCGCAAGTGAACGATTGTTGCCCGAAATCACCTCAAGTTTTTGGTTAGGTAAATAAATGAATATCTGTCGTTAAAGGCTCATAAAAACAATAAAATAAAGGTTATTATATGAAATATAGTTACTTAAAATTATTATACATGCTCTTCCAATATTAAATAAATAAACGTATCATATTATGATCCATATTATTTATATTAAAAGAGTGTATTATAATATGGAACTGAGAACATAATTAACATGTGTACATAGAACTGTTACGAGTTAGTTAGTTTTCACATTGTTTCACATGAAATTTTTGGCACTTCTTGTAGAAAAAATTAACAAAGAAGCGAACAACGTAAATTTTTGGACGATACTACTAGTATTACAATGAGAAAAATTATAAAGTACTTCACAAATATATTACATAGTACGTACAGTAGGTACGTAGGTCAAGTTATCTAAACTCGCCGACAAATAAGTATAGACTGATATTCAACTTTTTCCCTTCTCCGCACCTTGCACTGCGGTGTCGCCGTTTCTTCATAACTTAGCATTTACCCTGCCCCTGAATTGGCAACAGTGTAGAAATTTCCACGCCATACTCATTTGACGGCAACTATAGTATACGATACGAATGGAATAAGTATTGAAGCTAGTTGAAAAAAAGTTAGGCAATGTTTTTAGAATAAAACTTGGACTGTGATATACTACCTACATTTTTGTTTACTAAAATTTAGTTTCAATATTGTGACTATAACTAGATTAACCTACGAAAATTATGAGTAAAACAAGCTCCAATGTATTTTTTTTTTTTTTTAATAACACTGGAACAATAAAAGAGAGATAAAAGATTTTGTATGCAAAATTAACATATTAGACAGGCACCTATCACAAATATCACTTATCCTATGAGCCATTCAGTATCAATAGGCATAACCTCAATCCGTCGGTGAAGGGTTAGCATTGTGGACGTAATAATGTGTACCATGAGTATGGGTGGTATTCTTAGAAGTAAGTAAATACTATATGTAAGTACTTATAAGAAGTAGCATTTATAAATCAGTATCAGCAAAAATTACAAGTAAATATTCATTTTCATATTAATAACGATACTGATACTTATCAGTAAATACTTACTTTTAAATATATAGTTACATATGAAATACGGCAGTAAGTTGTCTTTGAAAAGATGTAAATTTTGGCATTTGTTAATAGTTCATTCTTATACATATTTATTTATTGAGAGTCAAAAAACATCTGAACTTCAGTACTATATAAATTTTTGAAATTTTAAAAATGGTTAGCCATGAAAGCAGCGTCATGGACGAAAATATTAATGAAAAAAGTGTTTTCTTCACCAACACCAATCTGAAAACCTGTTGCTATGTAATATAACTTTTCGACTGTTTTTTCTACGTTCACTTATGTTTTTAAACTATAGACAGTGTCAGGGTGTGAATATGTTGGAGCTGTGATAAAAGCTATAAGAGCGGCGATAAAAGCGAATCAAATCAGTTTTTTTTTTGTGTTTACAGTGCAGCTGTCAAATGAGGTGATCCATTTCTTAAAAATAAGTAATTCGAAAGAGAATTACTATTATAATCTTCAAAATGTACTATAACCTACAATTAATACAAATAAACATAATCCACTTACTTGTTGAGTTTCAATTACTCGCCATTTCATCCCATAATTTATCCAGCACATATCTGTTGCGATGGTTTTTATTTGTTTGATCCCACAATGGGGATCTAACAAATACTTCGCTAATTAATTTATCCACCTCCATATCTAGCGTAGCGTCTTGCCTCGATGAGGGCGCAGAAATACATTCGATTCGTTCTCGACGCTCTTATCGCTGCTCAGTTCCTAAGCGTAGCTTTGCGCACTGCTCCAATGTAAACACCTACATTTAAATCTATACATTCATTCTCACTGCTTCGCCTTCGCTAGTAGCGCCGCTCTTATCGTTTATCACAGCTCCAACATAATCACGCCATAAGTCACTCACAAGCGTTGATTTCAGCGCCAATCTTTTAAAACACTGTTACTGTTTACAATTTAAAACAAACTATAGGGTCGGCAACATATTTTAAAATAATTTTTCATTTAATAAACGAATACAAAGCGCTACCTCTAGATTCATCAATAATGCCAAGAAAGTGTTCAGATGGCCATTCCGCACTTTCGGGCATAAAACGATAAAATTTGACAAAATCTTGTTTTCCTGGGATTTCCCTATAAATTTTATAACCTTTACGGGCTCGTGCGGCGTTGAACATGTTCTTTAAATTAATATAATTTTTGAAATTTTATTTTAGTATGAGAAATAAGAAATAAGGGTGTGTTAACAAAATATCTGCACAAACTTTATAACTATTATTTAACTTAGAAAATGCAAAAAATTAAAACAACTTTACCGTCATGTAAACTACAGTTAAATAACATATAAAACAAAAATCCATCGCTAATCATTTTTCTGATTTATTAATACTTGTGATTTTGCTATTCTTTGACACAAAGTTTATGCTTCTTATCAGTATATTACTTTCTTATAATGTACATGTTTACGTATATATGTGAAATTTGATTTGAAGATTATCTATATTTCCCAATATTTTCTGTTTGAAGCTTCTTTTTCTTGTTTTCGTCCATTTTCCCAGCTCTTCTACAATTGCCTTCGGCTCTTTCTAGTGATTTCCAGCTGTCAACTCGTATAATTATATCATACTTAGTCTGCCGTGGTATTCCCATTAGAACAAAATAACTAACGGTGTATAATATGACTAATGTAAACTTCAACACAAAATGATTTTTGCTCGACATATTATTACGTTTGTTTGTAAAAACTTTTTGTTAACACACCCTTACCATACTTATAAATTTGTAAATAAATACTTAATTCTATAATAATCAGCTCCATTTTATTAATACAGTTTTAAATAGTAATTTCTTTTGAATATAAGTATGAGCACATATTTTTGCCAAAAAAATGTTTTCTTATAGCAACAGCTTTTACTGAAACTTTATTAATACGTATGTAAGTACTTGTGGCGTGTATCTGTGGGTGTGATGTACACAGTGCCTGACTCACCAAGGCGTGTTGCACGTGTGCGTGATTGTGAGATAGCGCGCGCCTAGTTGGTAAAACATCCGAAGCACGCCCAAGCTCGTGCCGATGGCGTGGCCACCTTCGATGCCGATGAGGGAAGCCAGGCGACCTGATTCGTGAGCTTTCTCGATTCCTGCAAAAAAAATCACACAGTAAGTGGTCTATATCAGCAGTGTTCCTTAAACTGAGGATCACGAAATAAATTTAAGGAATCGAGTAGCAATGGTAATTACTATTTTTAAATTTAAACTTATCTAACTATATTTGTAGAAACAAAGTTTAAAATTTACATAAAATTATATACGTGGGTCCTCTGATGTTAAAGGTATGGGTAAAGTAGCTATTGAATTTTTTCATGAATAATATGCATGTTAATGTATTTTATCAAACGGAATCTGACAGGTTGAATTTCGCATTTATTACATTCATGTCAAAAGGTTCCGGACGCTATAATCTGTAACTGAATATATTAATGTAACATATATTTTCTTCCATTTTATTATAAAAATAATTTCATGAGCACAATAAATACTTTTGGCACCAATTGTAATTGAATTTTTGTACTTTACAAGGTGTTTCAAAGAAAGTGTAAAAAATGTTAAGGGTGAAAAACGAGTTTTTACGGGGTTTACCTCTGCTATCTTGAAAACTATTACACACTATTACAACTTTAATTAAATTACTTTTTGTTTACCTTTCAGAGGTCATCTTAGATGTGCTATTGTTTTTTTAAATAATTAAATAATTGCACTAAGTTAAATGTTGTGCGACCTTGGCCAATATTTAATTTTCATATAACTTCGTAACTAAAAAAAAAACCCTTAGCCTTAACAATAATTTAAAAACTATATACGTATTTCGAGAACTATGTTCTCTTCACAGCTCTGAGGAATAAGGGAGAAAAGACGGGTTATAATGGGACAGGAGTCATAAGTGAGTGGATACCTAATTGGGTAACTAAGATTAAACAAAGTAACAGCCTTATATTAACACATATAATTTAGAATTTGGGATGGGATCTAGGTCCGCGTTCATCAATTTATCTTTAAATTTATGTATTATCAAACTCTCATGTGCGTCTAAATATCTATTATTATCAACTTGTTTCAATAATTTTATATTAGAATTGTCAATTTTATGATTATTAATAAACATATGTTGTGCTACACAAGATTTATCAGGATTGCCGGTTTTTCAATTTGTCTTTTCGTTTGTCCGATACAAACTTTGTTACAATCTTTACAGTCAATTTTATAAACACCGGATTTTTTATTATTATCTATTTTATCTTCAGGGTTACCTAGTAATGATTTAATGGTGTTATTTGATTTATAAGTTACCGTTAAATTTTGATTTTTAAAAATTTTGTTTAAACCTTTGGCGCCATTATCAAATGGTAATGTTACATATTTATTATTATTTTTATTATTAGCTGGCGTTATAGTTGTGAAATCTAATACGGATTGACGATTTTTAAATTTATGGCCCAGTTTATCGATAATTTTCAACGGGTATCCATTATATTTAGCTATTTCTTTAATATATTTCAATTCATTTTCAAAACGTGTTTTGTTTAACGGAAATTTGGCCAGTTTATTAATTAAAAAGTTAAACGCTGCTAATTTATGTTGCCAAAAATGATTCGAGTCAACTATTACAAATCGATTAGTATTCGTAGGTTTCCTATATGTCAAATTCTAATTTAGTTTTGTTTCTAATAACCAGTGTGTCCAAAAATGGTAATTGTTTATTGGTTTCTTTTTCAATCGTAAATTTAATTGATGAAAAAGTAAATTTAATCTGGCTAAAAAGTTATCTAAATCGCAAGTCTCGATATTAATAATAGCAAAAATATCATCAACATAATACATTTTTAATAACAGTATGTAATGATATTTCAACAATTCATTACATACTGTTATTAAAAATGTTACAAGAACAAAACTGAAACTTTTACAAAATTCTTTCCCCAAAAAGCGATGTACGACGTGGATATAATTTTCAATACTTCATCTCACATAATGTAAGTAACAAAAATTTTAAATTGCAAAATTGTAATTTATTTGTAACAAATTAATAGTACATTACATCCGAGGTGGGAAATGTTTCATTACAGCCGAGGGCTTATGCATATTACCGAGAGGCGAAGCCTCGAGGTGAAATAATGCGCGAGGCTGTTATGAAACTCCCACAGAGGTTATGTATACTATTTTATTCACAATCATTCTCATTTTAAATCATTAATTTTCAAAATAAATCAATGAATTATAACCTTCAATTTTATTAATATTTTGGCAGCTGTCTTAAAATTTGTTTAGCCTACTTAATTATGGGGATCTACAATGTTGCTGGCAACCCATACAAAAACATTTCCAACCCAAGAGATGAAAGTGAAATCTGTTATTTCCAACCCAAGAGATTGTCATTAAAGTTAGGAATGACGTATTTTCCAACCTCCGAAAGGTTAGGAATCTGTATTTTACTATAATGATTGTGAATAAACATATTTTAGAACTCTGAGGATGGTTAAAATAAATAACCGAAAGCTTGAATAATTGTAAAGGGTGACAATTATTTACTAGAGCCCAACATACTCCTAGATCACATTCCCGCTATTTGTTTTAACTTATATATATATATATATATATATATATATATATATATATATATATATATATATATATATATAAATAGGCATTGGTTAGATAGGAAAATAAATTCTACCTTTTAATTAATTGGCATTCACAGTAAATACTGTCAACAGTCGGTTGTCAAATAAAATCCACAGATACGAGAATAAGCGATATTTAACCTTATTTATGATAGTGTGGTGGGGCACGATGACGCATTTACGTGCCTCTTGAATGTTAAAGCTGCGAAAAACGAGATCGGGACTTTAATTTTTTAACACGGTCCTGAACGTTAAGCCATGCCTCTTGGTGCCTTTAATTTTTTGAACATGGTCCCGTGTTCAAGACTCTAACCACGTTTTAAATATAACAAACATATTTTTACTAAAGTTTTTCTTTAAAATATTTTTATAATAATAATAATAATAATAATAATAATGCTTTATTACTTAACAGGATGAACCCAATACAAGTAAATGAACAGATACAAGAGAAAAAGAGATATTCAAAATTACATGTTGTTATACAAAAAACACATTACATAAACAGGAGACTTAACTAGAACATTAGAGTGACACAATGGCAGATAAAACGTATTATGTGTACGAGATGTTGATCTGGGAACGTGAAAATTTAATTTACTTAATAAGCACGGACAATCTATTTTATTATCAACAATATTGCATAATGTAGCTAAAGCGATATGAGTATGCCTGTTTTCAATCGACTCTACAGAGAACATTTCTAGTAGCATACGTTGGTCACATCCCCTTTCAGGGTACGACGAAAATTTTTTCATCCAAAGATATTTTAAAAAACGACGTTGAACTTGTTCAATACTAACCTTATGAGTACTATATGGCGAATACCAAATCAAAATGGCGTATTCTAACTTTGAGCGTACAAAAGCTTAATACAAAATTTTTAAGGTTTGCAAATTGAAGAAATTCTTAGAATTACGTACAATAAAACCAAGAGTTTTATTACATGCTAATACCGTTTCAGTTATGTGCATAGTAAAAGCTAGATTTTGTTCAAAAATGACGCCCAAATCTTTTTTATATACACATTTATTTAAAGGTACTGTATCGATTTCGTAGAGAAATGGAATCGGATTCCTTTTACGAGTAAAAGTCAAAAATGAGCATTTTTCTATGTTTAGGGGTAAATTATACTTTTCGCACCATGAATGTATAAGATTTAAATTATTTTGTAATTCTCTACAATCTTGAATATTACGAATTTCCTTATATATCTTAATATCATCTGCGTATAAGAGAATATCACATTCAATATAGTCACAAATGTCATTAATGTATAACAGAAACAGGAAGGGTCCTAGATTCGAGCCCTGTGGGACACCGGATTTAGCGGTGTAACAATTACTCTTATGTCCATTATAGACTATGTATAATAACCGATTCGTCAAATACGATTGAAAAAATTTAATGAGTAGTGCGTTAAAACCGAAATGTTCCATTTTTGAAAGTAATACGTTATGATTGACCCTATCAAAGGCCTTGGAGAAATCCGTATAGATAACATCAAGTTGACCGTTTTTGTCCAAAATCTCAGAGACTTGCTGTGTGAACATACATAAATTTGATATGGTGGACCGCATTGGCATAAATCCGTGTTGGTGTATAGAGATGTATCTATGGCTTTGTGGAAATATATCATTATAGATAATAATTTCTAGTAATTTGGCGAAGTTTGGTATTATACTAATTGGTCTGTAATTGCTTACCAACGATGGATCACCCGATTTAAGAATAGGACAAACTTTCGTGTTTTTCCATATCGAGGGAAACGTTCCGGTTGAAATGCATAATCTATAAATGAACAATAATGGAACAGTTAATGCAGAGACACAGTCCTTAACTAAAAAGCTCGGTATCTGATCAAGACCTGCTGTCATTGAACTTTTGAGATTCTTAGCTGCTAAAAGCAGGTCATTTTCTGAAATATTGTGAATTTTAATGTTCACAGAATTATTAATAGAATCATTAAGAAAATTTAAGTTCTGATTTGATATATGGCCGTCAGAGAAAACACTAGAAAAATGCTCACAAAATAAATTAAGAATTGATTCCGGATCATCGCCGGTTCCGCCATTATAATGAACAATACCAGGAATTCTAGAATTACCCTTTTTACTATGCACATAACTCCAAAAACTCTTTGGATCAGAGGCAACATTATTCTCTACTTTATGAATAAATTCAATATAAGATTGTTTAATCAATTGTTTGGATAGAGAACGAATCTTTTTATATTCCGTCAGATGAACAATCAAGTTTGATTTTTTGTATTTGCCATATAGCTTCGATTTTAATTTTAAATTAATAATTATTTCATGAGTGAACCAGGGAGGATAATTTTTCTTACGTGTTTTGTTAGGACGAATTGGAACACATTGATCAAATATGTTATAGAGCAACTCATAAAATATTTTACAGGCAGTGTCAACATCTGTACACTCACAAACAACTGACCAATTACAATTCAATACCATATCATACAACATATGAAAATTGGCTTTTTTGAAATTATAAATATTATTAACATTGCTGCACGAAAAGTTAACATGGTTAAAATTCAAAGAAAGTAGTTTAATACGTAAACCAGGATGAAAACTGTCTTCCTTAACTAGCGGTGTATTATCATGTGCAACAGTGCAATTAACGCTTGAAAAAATTAAATCTAACAGGCGTTCGTTACAATTCAATATATTATTGCATTGAGACAACTGTAGAAACGCAGCAAAATTTAACAATTGTTCAGTTATATTGTCAAATGAATTATCCGAATAAAAATTTGGAATATTAAAATCTCCCATTATAAGGACGTTTTGTTCAGAAAAACATACAGTTTCAAGAAAATCTGTAAGGACACGAAGAGTAAAAATATCAGGTGTTACAGGTATGTAGATTACAAAAACAATCAAATTACAATTCTGAAACAAAATGCGACAACCAACAATATCAATAAATGGTAGTGAAGTTTGTATATTTTTAATATCAATTAACTCGTATGAGAAATGACTTCTGAAGGCCAGAAGTACACCCCCACCACGTGAAACATTGAGTGCTGTAAAATTTCTGTCTTGTCGAAGCACAGTGTAGCATTCAGTCGGAAATAATTCAGAATTACTTATATCAGAGCGTAACCAGGTTTCTGTTAAAGCAATAACATGATATTCACAGTCAAATACATTTGTGTAAATTTCATTAATTTTATTATTTAAGCTTCGGACGTTTTGATAGTAGCAACGTAATTCGCCTAGGTTTCCTGTTCGGCTGATGGCTGACTGCCTAAAAAATTATTGTCCTTCTTCTTCTTTGGAAACCAAAACTTCCGAACGACAATCCCTTCAGGCCACAGTGTTGATTCCAAATACTTTTGAAGAAGTTCCGCAGGTACTCCAAGTTTGAACGAACTATAATCCCCCGCGTGTTCGATTTTTTGGCACACACATTTGACATCAAGATCAAAGCTTTTCAGATATTCCATAATGTCGTTGTCGGTAGCATTTTTGTTAGCCACCCGGCTAATATGTAGCCAGGTTCGTTTTGGTGCGCCCACCAATTTGCTGGCAGTACTGGCCTGTGCAACACCCATAGTGTAGCGCGCTCGAGCGGCACTGCGCGTGCGTTCCTGAATAGGTGTTTCAACTGTTTCAGTTTCAGTCTGCAGCGACAGTGACTGAGTACGTTCACCTCGAGGAACAGCTGATTTTGACACTTTTTTATTCTGTGACTTTTTAACTTTGAGTTTGTCTCTAGAACCACCATTCTGTGAATCTTGTCCACTTGTTGGTTTATCCACGATTTCATTAGCGTCTTTATTATTTTGATTATTTAAAATCACGTGTTTTAAAGAGTGAATCTCGTTTTTTAAATCAAGTATGATTAGTTCAAAAGCTTTAGTTGTCTTATCTACAGCCTCTTCCACTGCACGTTTCACAATGTTAGTTAAATCATCTAGATCGATAATTTTACTTCCACTACTACGAGTCATTTTATTCAGATTTTAATAAAATATGAATTTTAAATTTAAACCACGCACAAGCGAGAGAGAAATAAACACGTCCGCACAGACCGACAGCAAACAAAATATTTTATATAAACATGTGAAATATTTGGTTCCCGGCAATTTCATCGCGGGTAAATTGATCGCGGAAAAAGATCATTGCCGGTAAATTGATCCCGCGGAGAACTGATCGCCGGAAAATTTATCGGAAAAAAAAATTGATCGCGTGGTAAATTGATCACCGGAATATTGATCGCCGAAAAATTGATAGAGAGGAAAGTTGATAACGGGTAAATTGATTGCTTGGGAAATTATTTGCAAGTAAAATTGATAGCTGGTAAATTTATCGAGGGGAAGATTGATCGCCAGAAATAACCTAACGCATAAAACTCGACTAAGTTTGTAAATATAACAACAATAACCTAACCTGACGCACAAAACTCAGCCAGAATTTTCTATCAATGAATTTTGTGCGTTATTTGTAACTTATGACGACAATATCATTTGCATGAATAAATATCCTGTAGATTAATTTTCTGGCGATTAATTTCCGACGATAGATTTTCCTCGCCATCAACTTACCGGCGATCAATTTACCTCGCCATCAATTTTCCGGCGTTCAATGTATTATCTTGGCGATCAATTTACCAGTGATTAGTTTTCAGTGATCAGTTTACCGGCAATCAACTTTCCGGACACGGAAATAGTTAGACAATTGAGGAGATTTTAGCGAAAATAACTGTAGTCCAATTATTGTAAATACGAGTTACATACAGCGACATCTACTTTCCAGGATACCAAACCGTTTGGTAAATTTGTTTCTTTTCACCAATAGTCTGTCTCAAGTTATTACATTATAAAGGTTGGGCGTTTCTACAAAAACCTTCTATGGATAGAAATAACTAATTATTATGTAATTGCTTATCATTGTCTATTTTCTATTACTGAACATCCAGTAAATATTTTTCTAATATTTAACATTATCGTGGGTTAAAATAAGTTACAGAATTTTTTAAATTTAATTAAACAATTTTAACAAAGGTTGTTTTTGTCAAAAGCTCCTCAATTGAAATAGAAAAAAAAATCGGTTGTAACCAGCACAAGACTTTCTGTCAATTTGATGTGTTTTGTACAAATCCCACACCAGAAGTTCCTAGGAAAAGATTTAATAAATTCAATAAAATTATAACACGAATATAATAACACTTTGTAAATTGCACTTGACACTGACATCTGACAATTAGAATTTTTTGAATATATCAGCTGTTTCTATGATTAAGTACTCTTATAGCAAAGCTGGCTAATTTATGAGAGGTAATCTCTTTATAATTCTTTAACTCTATATCTCTTGAATATGAAGGAAAATGTATAATCAAACCGTATACAGAATAAGATATTCTTTCATGAAATGAACATTGAGTATGCAGCCTATATAGTCTAAATAAATTAGGAAAGAGTGAAAAGATAATGTTAGCCATCGGAATTTGAACCCAGAACCGTTGTCCCGGCAAGACAGTGGTTCTCGGTTCAAATCCCGGTGGCTGATATTGTCTTTTCACTCTTTCCTAATTTATTTATATTCTTTCATGTTGATAATAACATAAAATATCAAAAAATGATATTTAACTACATTTTTTCAAGAAAAACTGTTAAGAACTTGAAGTATCGGTACTTCCTGTTGACCACTTATAACTAAAATCTAAACAGCTCTTCATATGGATGTAAAGAAGAGAAATACGAAAGAATCATAATTTTTAGAATTGTAGAATTGGAGTTATCGTCGGAGAAAATTTGTCACACACACACGGACACACACACTCATACAAACATCATCGTAAAATTAGTAAAATCATATTCTAGGGACCCTTAAACGTGCTTATTTTTTAAAAACTCACCACCGAATTTTTTGACCGAAGACAATAACTTCTTTACCTAAAAGTGACGGAAGGTAAAAATCTCTACTCTTCAGCCGCTATAGTTTTATTAAAGTCAAAAGTAGGTTATATTAAATAACTAAAAAAAATTGTTACTCGAGCTTTCTTTGCGCTTTAGCAAGGCTGGCCCCTTTTTCTTTAATTTTGCTTTGTTTCGTAGCTTGTAGAGCTTTTACCAATATCTACATTTTCACTGTGTACTGTGCAGTTAGGCAAAGGCAAAGTATATCCTTTAGGATAAAAATGTAAAATAAGTAATTACAAGATAACACTTCTGAACATTATGCTGAGAAACATATGCAAATATCATGTACATCTAAGTACCGCAAAAATATTCAGGTTGTTATTTAAAAATAATATAACTATATTTTCCTTTAGTCATGTCCCCAACGCATGTATTATTTATTTACCCCTTCTGCTACCTCCCTATAAAAGTTCACGTATCGAACTTTTAGCCAAAGTCTAAAATAAAATCTATATTGGCGCTAAAGGGATAAATTATAAAGTGCAACACACACATTTTATGTTTTTATACAGGTATCCCGCGATTCGGTTGCGACAGATTAAGGGTGTATTCCTTAGATCATTTGAAGACGAGAATGCCTTATATACTTGTATCCCAAACTAGAAGAGTTATGAGCAATATTAAATTTAACAGAGCAGGGTCACTTCTCTGGCCATCGAGATCTCTAGGCCTAACACCTCTTGACTTTGGGGACACATAAAGAGGTTAGTTTATGCAGAAAATTTAATTAACAATTTAGAAAATTATGGCTACAGCTAATTCTAAGTAGCCGACCCTGACATTATTCAGAGGTATACTTCTTCAATTATAGGAAAGGCTGGAATGTGTATTCAAGCAGCCGGGGGCACATTTTAACAATTTAATCTACATTTTAACTGTTATTCAGTTTTTATTGTAACATTCAGAACCGTTAACGATTAAATTATTTAAATACGAAGAAATAGACCACCAATAAGACAGCTGAAAAAATCATTAAATCCAGCAAAAACCTAGGTTGTTTTACAGGTAAAACCCTGTACAATTAAATATAAAAAATAATATTCTTTAAATCACTTTCTCTGTTTCGGAATTAGAATGTCATATTCTAGCACGCATATTGACGCTGGAAGAATTCTTATACGATATTTGGTGATATTTTATTTGAGATTGTTATGACTTACGATTGCATTAAATACAGAAAATATCTTGGCAATGGATAGAATAAGAACGCAATTCAATGTTACCAATCTAACTATTCTGTCAGAAAAATTCCCCTAATAGAAAATATCAAATATTTTTATTAAGAATGAATGTGTACGAAAGCCTAAACATAGAAAATAGTATAAACCACACGTTATAGATGGCTATTCAAGCACTCCCAACTCGTGTTGCAATAGACATCCTTTTGTAACTTATATTTAATATACTTACTATTCTTATTTATAAGTGGCGATATTTTAATATAGGTCCTTGATATAAAATATATTATTGTAATTTAGTAAAATTTAGTGTAGCAACATTTTTTTTTATAATATTGTCAATATTTGATTAACTTTATTTTCATTTATAGTGAGTATAGCTGCGTCCCCAAAATATCAGCTTTGCCATTCGGCTCGGCCGAACGATACCACATTTTAATTTTACCTTTAGATTTATCAAAGAAAACTGCACTTTTTGTTAAACTTTCGTGCCTCTCTATCCATCTTTAACATTTTTATTACTAAAGTCCCAAAGAACGATTCATTTGTGCTAATTCATTGCCGTGTGGCCTCGTTAATTGGCAAAGACCAGCGCAATGGGAACGGTTTCCGGACTATTCATCGCGAGTAAATTGATCGTAGTAAATTTATCGCGGAAAATTCATCGTGGATAAAATTCACCGCCGGGAAATTGTTCGGAGTAATGATCGCCGGAAAAGTGATCGCGAGGAAAATTGGTCTCCGGAATATTGATCGTCGAAAAATTGATCGAGAGGTAAAATGATCGCTCGTAAATTGATCACGTGGAAAATTAATGTCAAGGAAAATTGATCGCCGGCAAATTTATCGCAGGGAAATTTTATCGCCAGAAAATTGGTCGCTAAGATAATTTATCGTCAACATAATATCGCAGTTTTATTTTCAAAGAATATGAATGACAACAAAATTTACTAATACTATACTGTAATGAATAAATTTTAAGCGGAGCCAAGTGTCCTGGTAAAGGGAACCCAGTGTAGTCCCGACTATAGTTATGAGTTATGACGTGTCTTTATTGAAGACAGAAATGGTATGTTTTTCTAATGCTCGGTTTCTTGAAATAAAATGTTAATCAATGACTAAATTTTAATCGCCTTGTTAAATACAATATGTTGTTTCATGGCAGACAATTAGTTTAATCAGAGTGTTAAAATTTAATCAGCAAAATTTGGCTTGTAAAATTTTGCCAGATGAATTAATTAAAGTCAACTGGAGTTGTATTCAGTACAAACGTCATAGCGGAAATTAAATATAGAAACATGTAAGGTAGACGAGCAATATCGATGTTAAATGGTATTCGGTGGAGCTGTCAAGTGTGTCGTACACAAAACAAAACCGTTTCATAAATTTTATGTTTGAACACAGTATACGTAATGTCTCTAAATTTGCTATTAAATTTGACTGTTAATAGGTATTTTTACTATAAATGATTCTTTTTAATAAATGCTACCAGTTTATATAATGGTAAATAATACCACCAACATTTCAAGTTAACAAACGGATTAATTTCATGAAATGTACAAGTACTTTAATCATTAATTACACTTAATAAGGAAAAATCATTGATTTCTGATGCTTTTATGTAACCGGGTATACATATACATATTTAAAAAATAAATAAATATACCATCACGACATATTACCCATTACTGGGTGTGCCAGTATCTACAACACATGTAGACATCGGAAAAATGACGATATATTTTACGCGCTTACCAGGCGTCACATCAAGGGCACTCATATCTGGTGTGGAGAGTGCGCCACAGGGGTCACTTTTGTGCAACTTAAAATTGGGGTCCCGTGGTCACGTGCCTGAGTGTCCGGTCGCGAACCTGGGGAACCGGGTTCGATTCCGATAGACGCCGAATATACATACATACATATATATACATATATATATATATATATATATATATATATATATATATCAATAATAACCTAACCTTATGCAAGTCTGAATTTTGTGTAAATTATGTAACAACAATAACCGAATCTGTTGCTCAAAACTCGACCCGAGTTATACAAGCGTAACAAGTATACGTTGTCTTTATTTTGTAATTCAATTAATTTGAATAATAAATACTTTGGCGATCAATTTTCCCAGCGACCAATTTTCTAAGGATCAATTTTCTTGCGAGCTATTTTCCGGCTATCAATTATCCCCGCGATAAAATATATATTTCCCGAGATCAATTCTTCCCGATCAATTTACCGGCAATAAAATTTTTAGTCAAGAGTAAAGACGCACTTTATCAAATTTTATCAACTCATTCGTGAGGTCATTTTGATTTAAAAATATTAAACAAATAAACATAGATCATATTCCTTTTAGTAACCAAAATACAAGAAATTCAAATTAATAAATAATAGTTATTTTTAGATTAATATCAGATAGTAATTTAACAAAACATGCGGAAAAACAAACAGGATATATACAAAAACACAGATTAATGAAATAAACAGCTGCAAAAATCTAATTGTAAGCGTCGATCATATATGCGGTCTGCATAGTTTTACTGCTTGTACTCGTATTATTAATACAAAATCCATAAATAAAAACAAATTAATAATTACGGTGCAACAATAGCAACTTAAGGAGCAGGAGGTATATACGTTATGTTATTCGAAAGTGTCTTGATTGGAAATGATTTGTTATTTATAAAAAATTGATGTCATATTATTTGGTAACAAGAAGAAACTGTTAAAGTTTGTTACACTGACAATTACTCATCCTGCAGATACTCGTATATCAAAAATATCTAGTAACAGAATTTGTTTAGTATTAAAAATTTAATTAATACATAGTATATTATTCAATGAGCATATAACGTATGCTATTACTCATGAGAAAGAACTTTACATCTCCAGTCTGAAGGCGAGTGATGTAAATCATTCAAATGAGTAATAGCAATTACATGCGAATAGAATAATATACTTTATCCAGAAATGTCAAATAATAACATATTACTGATATATTAATTTTGAAAAATAAGTAGACATCGACAAATCTAGTTATCATTGTTGCACCAACCTTTTGTTGTAATAAAATTAAGAAGTGATTTGATATTTAGCAGAATATTTTAAAATTAAATTAAAAGTTTAAGCTTAAGCAGAAAATAAAAGTATGAAAATGACAATGAAAGAAGTTTGCCTGGATAGGAATGTGTGGCGAAGGATGATTGTTTCGTAATTATTGTGGTGTGAAGATGTATGGTTAGTAAGAATGTTTTATGAGACTGGAGAGACAGCTGAACTTTTATGTGGACGAGAAGAACGAAGTATGTTTGTACAGGAATGTGTAGCGAAAGATGATTTCTGTGTAACTATTATTGTGGTCCGGATGCGGTTATTCGCTACCGAAAATCGGTCACTTTAATATGTTAGTATGTATGAATACGTTTATGAATGTGGCTGAGATGAAAGAAGTGTGCATGGATAGGAATGTGTGGCGAAGGATGATTGTTGCGTAACTATTATTGTGGTCCGGATGCGGTTATTCGCTACCGAAAATCGGTCACATTAATATGTTCTTTGTATGAATGTTATGATGATTTTGGACAATGCGAAAGAAGAATGTTTTTAAAGAGTTAAGTGATTCAGTGGAGCTCTTACTTTCATCCCTTTTCTTATTGTTTTCGGGTTTTTGCTAACCCACTAAGTGGGAAACGCGTGATTTTATATATGTATGTATGTATGTATGTATGTATGTATGTATGTATGAAAATGACAAAACTAGTGTAACTTTCGCTTTTTATGCGGAAAAAATAATTTTGTTTGTACTCTCCGAAAGGAAAGGTCGGCAAGATCAAAATTCGACATAACGATTGAATAATATTATTTCATAGAACTATCAATATTATTCAATTAGCAACAGTAACGAAAGTCATTAATTGGTGAAAAACGGTTGAATTGTGTATATTATTTGACGGTTGTGGAGAAATATTTTTTTTCACTACTAGCCTAGGAACCCATTATTATTTACCTTTATTTGACATGAGAAATTGTTTTTCACTACCGCTTGCTTGTAACCATGGTAACCTAGGTCAACAATAATTTATTATTAACCTTGGTCTATAATGCAAATTGTCACTTTTCAATCAAACTCAAGCCTCCAAATCCAAATATTATTTAACTCATTAAACTCAAGAAAGGAGTTAAGTATATAATTTAAATTTGCCACTATAATTTTAAATTGACCTACGCTGCCGCCTCGCCTGGCCACTGTGCTGTTTTGGTGAAAATGTGAAATATTTGTAGATTTAGGATTGAACAAATCACTTTTTTTTTATTTGTAGGTAAATACATTTCAATAGATTTATTTAAAAATAATAATAAAATAGTAAGGCTGCTGACTGTAACAGCACAAAGTGTTTATTAAATAATTAAATCAAATACAAATCAAGGCCCATAATAATAATAATAATAATAATAATAATAATAATAATAATAATAATAATAATAATAATAATAATAATAATAATAGTACTTTATTCCATCGACAATGTAAAAATACATGTATAGAATATGTCACAGTAATCATATAGTAATGGAGGTACATAAAAAGTATAAGAGGTATTTTAATATAGACCCCGTTATTTGTCAGAATGATAAAAATTCATTCACCGAATAAAAAGGCTTGTTCAAAAGGAATTTTTTTAATAATCATTTAAAGGCATTTTTATTTGTCTCTAGTTGTATATTCATCGGTAATTTATTAAAAAGTTTTAAACCTTGTATATTTGGAAGTAAATCTAACGTTTTGTGTTTATTTTCTGGAATGTGTAGCATTTGCTTTTGTCTTGTGTTGCAGTTATGTTTATCAAAATTAGTTTGAAATTGTGTTTTATTATTAAAAATATATAAACAAACGTATATGGAGGCTACAGTCAGTATCTGAAACTGTGAGAAAAGAAGTCTACAAGAAGAACGACGGGAAACTTTAGCAATTGTACGAACTATACGTTTTTGTATAATGAATACACTATGTGCAGATGATGTAGCGCCCCAGAAACAAATACCATACCTCAATCTGGATTCGACTTGGGCGTAATATAAAGTGATAAGTTGTTTTCTTGTGAGAAGACTACTTAAATGCCAAAACTGATAATTAACTGAACATAGCTTTGAGATAAGTGTGTTACAGTGATACTTTCCATTAAAATTTTCATCGAATTTATAACCCAGAAAGTTACCCTTTTCAGATCTTTCAATTTCATGGTTATCAATGATTATATTTAAATTTAAATCTTTTCTACATTGATAGAAATGAAAACGTAAGTAGTAAGTCTTAATGAGATTAAAATAAAGATTATTATCGCAGAACAAAGCTGATAAGTTATTTAAATGGTTTTCGCACTTTTGTTGAAGTAGCTGATCACAACTTTCAGAGACGATTAAGGAAGTGTCATCTGCATATAGTGTAATATGACATTCATCTCCAAAAATCGTAGGTAGGTCATTAATGTACAAAATAAACAGAGTTGGTGAAATTACACAACTTTGTGGGACACCCCTGTTACTGACTAAGATTGTAGACTCAGTGTTTTTTATTTGAGTATCATTGAGGTTGTAGATCGATACAAATTGTCGACGATTTTCTAAAAATGATTTGACCCACTGTAAAGGAATACCTCTAATTCCGTAACAATGAAGTTTATCTAAGAGTTTAGAGTGACTAACACAATCAAAAGCTCGGGAGAGGTCGCAAAAAATTCCAACAGGTTGTTCATTCTTAAGCATTTAGATATATTTTGGAAAGATGAGTGAATAGCATCTGAAGTTGATTTGTTACGCCTAAAACCAAATTGTGCCTTATTTATAGAATTATTTTTACTTAAATATGAATCTAGTCTGTTTAAAAAAGCGTATTCAAAAATTTTAGAAAAGATTGACGTTAGAGATATTGGCCCATAATTATTTATATTAGTTTTGTATTTTTTTTTTTTGTAAATTGGGATTATTTTACTAATTTTTAATTTTTCTGGGAATGTACCTAATTCGAATGAAAGGTTAATTAAGTATAGGACTGGTTTTATTATTATATTAAACACAGATTTTATTAAGAAACAAGGAAAATCATCTGGGCCACTTGAATGTTTATTTTTTATTTTAGATTCTACTAATTTACTAAGTTCATCTTCATAATAAGGATGTAAATAAAAACTATTAGAATTCGAATTCATTCTTACAGAACTGCAGCATCCATCAGGTTTAGGTATTTGCTGGACAATGTTCAGAGGTGCATCTCTAAAGAAAGAGTTAAATTTATTCGCTACATTTAGAGGGTCAGAGATTTCCTCATCATCAACTTTAATAATAATGAGGTCATTCCACATTTTCTAATTTATTTTTTTCTTCAAAATTATATATGCAGGCCCGAACTTAGAGACCCAGGGCCCCTAGGCACTTGACATTTGCCCCCCCCCCCCCCACCATCTCGAAGCTATTTTGGAAATTTAGCAAATTAAAAGCACTAGTACAGAAAATTTGATTTTTAATCGACTTTAATGATAAACATCAGAATAATACAGTCGATGTTACTATAGTTACGTTATTCTATAAAATTTATATAATCATACGACGAACTTTCCTCTGTGCAAAAGAACGAATGACGTCATCATAGTCAATTGACTGCATTATTTCTGACTCTATGTACATTACAGAGTGAATTGAGCCTGTTCTCTCCTATGTTAGATCTTAATTCTTTACTCTCTTTAACGCTGAAAACGACCATTCCGCTGAGCAGTTTGATGCTAGTGTACACAACAGCATTCGGAGCGCAATTCCTACGTTTGGATAAATGTCCAAAAAGCCTTTTTCCGATAAGTATTTGTATAGCTTCAGTGACGATAACTCCATAACTTCATCATTCGACGACAAATGAGCTTGCAGATGCAGACACTCGTTTTCCAAAGTCCTATCCAAATCCCCCGGATAAAAAATTATAAGGTTTCTGGCTCCTTCACGAATATCTTTATATTCCAAACGATGTAGTTTCGTAAGAAAGTCAATCTTTTTACTTAACTCCTCATAAGCAGATCCACGTCTCCGTAGTTCTGTAATTAGTCTATCTATAATGACGTTAAAAATGGTAACTCTGAATCTGTCCCTGCCAGAGAGTTCGGTCTCGTTTCCTTTTACTTCGTCGAACTGGACTTTACGCTTACGTTTCCTCTGCATGTCATATGCATAGTTATTTTCACCGGATTTTTCAGTAACTTTCGACTCATAATGATCAAAGATACTGGGTTTCCCTAAGTGTTCTAGATATATTACCAAAGACTGATACAGTTCGCGATCGTATGCAGGTTGATGTTAACAGATTGGAGAGATTTGCTTACTTTGTTGAACCTTTCCAAGATGTCATTCCAGAGAAGTGACAAAAAGCAAGTTTCCATCGAGTCTAATGAATTCAGAAGACCTGAAGCCTCAGAGCGCGTAGATGGTTTTTCATTTGCATCATTGGCAATTATCTGAAGAGCTGCCATGATCTCATCCCAGGAGTAACATAGACTTCGGCAGGCGTCAACTCGAGCAGATCATCTTGTGTGAGAAAGACTCTTCACGACTGTTGAATTTGACTTCAGTTTCGACAGCAAAATTTCCTATCTGTGTGTTGATACCGAAAAAAAATTATACAATGATTGCAAATTACCGAAGAAAGGCAGCAGATTGACAAGACTCGGCCGCACAGGATCCAACAAGATTCAGTGAGTGAGCCGAACAGGGAACACTTGTTTTATTCTCGCTTGAAGACCAGAATATACACCCGACATATTGCTAGCATTGTCGTAAGACTGCCTCCGGCAATCGGCGATATCCAAGTCGTGATTTTTCAATGTCTCTAACCAGTTCTTCCGCTTTATGGCCACAATTTGGAATGAATTTCAAAAATAGTTCGACAGGACATCCGTCTTCAGACATATCTCACTATGAAAGAAAGTTGATCTACATGAGAAATGTCCGGAGTAGAGTCCACAGAGATAGAGAAATATTTGGCATGTTTTATCTCAGTCACGATTGTATTTATTATCTTTTCTGCGATGATATTGATCAATTCATCGCATATTTTTGACGAAAGACATGATGTTGTGCCACTTACTTTGTTATCGTGGCGTTTTATGTGTAAGTCCAGAAAAGGATCGAACTCAGCCAAAAGTTCTAGGGTCATAACATAGTTGCCACTGTTTTTTGATCCACATCTCTCATGGAAACCACTAAACGGCAATCCGCGTGCAGAAACTGACCTCACAACAGCCACAATGCGCCTCAAAACCTCATGCTAGTATTTTATTTCTTCTTCCGTTTGAAGAACAAGGCTCTCGTCAACTCTACCGCCAGTATTCTTCCTAGCTAATAGTGTCGCAAGTGCTGACCTGTGTTCGTCCGAATTCTCATGTTCCTTCATTCTTTGAACTGCGTTTTTCCAGTCGTTGTACCCTTCATTAGCTAGCGACTCCAATTTCCCAAAACATCTTAAAAGGGGCGCAAAACACTGCACCCTTGCTCTTCGAAAATATGAGCCAAGGTCGAAGTCGTGTTTCACCATTGCTTAATGTTCGGCTAAAAAGTGACAGCGATAGATATCTGGTTTTATCTGCGTACTGACGCCTTGAAGAAGAAAAGTCGGCATCAATATTTTGTTTCACGCCATTTTGAACAAGGTACTCCAAGGTACTTCGTCTAGCATCCACTCAGCAGGATCGTCACTTATAAAAGAATTAGATTCAGGATTTTCTAAAGAATCGTTTTTTGTAGCTGTTACGGGCGTTTTCAGAAATAATGTTTTCAGGGAGCTCGTTGCAGTCAGACACGTTTGTTGGAGTTGCCTATTGAAGGTCATCAGCAGCATCACTTCAACTGCCACTGGCTAATGCACTAGTACTACTAGTACTAGGACTAGAGCTAGAACTAGGTCTAAAAGTAGATGAAACGAAAAATGTGTTTAACTTAGGAACATTACGAAGAAGCTCTTTTTCTTTTTCGAATTTTTCTTTATTCCGTTTTCTTTTCTGGAACCCGCTTAGTTTTTTATTGAAGACAGACATCGCGACATGGTAATTTCTATAACGAATATAAAAGGAGAGGGTCATTAAACAATAGGAACTTTGTTTAATTATTTGGAATAATGTTTTTATGTTCAATTTGTTGTTTATTTGTTAATTTGTTCAAGACAATTTCAGTTTTCCTCAAATTTTCTTAATTCAAGAATTTTTCTCTTGGTTCAAGTAAAACTTTTTACCTCTCGCTAAGAGAGGTATTGGATTCATGCTAAAATTCGCATATCCAGATTTTATTGGATAAGCACGATTTAAGGTTCCTAGAATCCGATTATAACATTTTTAAAATGATGTCTGTGTGTGTGTGTGTGTGTGTGTGTGTGTGTGGATGTGTGTATGTGTGTATGTCTGGATGTTGTAGACACGATTCCTCAAAAACGATAAGACTTAAAAAATATTTAACTGCAGTTTCCTCAATCTGACATTCCTGGGAAGAGCTGAAAAGGTTTGGGTAACAATTGAACAACCGGAAGTAGTAGTTTCTTAGAAAAATTCTTCTAAATATAATTTTTTGGGAGTTTTTTTTATTAAATATTGAAGAACATAAAATTCTCCATCTAATACACTTAAAATTTTTATTATATCTTGTATAGTTTTAGAGATAAAGACACTATAATTTATAGAGTAAACTAATCGCAGAGGCCAAGGCACTAAGGAAACCAGTTGACAAATTCCAATGTTTATAACATGACACATGTCATTGTCAAATATTAACAGTTTTAGTGACATTCTGATAGCTTTCTCTGGGAAGTATATTTAACTTTTCTTCTTGTTTTATTAATTAAATATTTGAAATTATAGGTAAAATTGTGGTAAAATGCATATATCCATCAGAAATACCGCCAATCTGGTTAATGAATTGGAAGAATATCAGACATTTAGAAACTTCCTCATACAATGAAAAATAGATATAATTAAAATTATATGTGTGCAGAAGACATGTTAAATACAATAAAAAACAATATTTGAGTAAAGTTCTGTAATTTTTTGTTATAAAACGACAGTTCGAAAGCGAAGTGCAATACAATACTTATACATCCTAATATGGAAATGGCGAGAGGTCTTGTGCTGGCCACAACAGATTTTTTTTCTGTGCATACTTACATATCGACATACAACCATACGACCATACGATTAATAAATGACAAAAATATGAAAAGAAAATTGTAACCAGGCGTGACGCGTCATAGACAGTAGCGGGAATCACTACAAAGTTCATATTGTAGGATGGTTCTTTTTATCCAAGAAATAAATTAATGCTTTGACAGAAAGGTTTATTATTTTAAATACATATACTTGTCAATTCCAACATGTTTCTGTAGTGATTATCGAATTAATAATATATAAAACGTTTGCTACGCGTCGAGCGTCGTAGCCTTCTCAGAGATCTCTCACAGCTCGGCCTTTCTTGATTGGTCATTGTCTCAATGACATTCTCATCGAATTCTGATATTTCTTATTTTGTTGTATCTTCTATTTCTTCAGCTTCCGAAGTTCTTGAAGCTACTTCATTTTCTGCGTCTTCTTCACTGGCTGAACTACTTTCACTTGTTGGCCAGGGTTTAAGTCTTTCAGGAGGCAGGATACTGTTGTACGGCTTTTGTTTAAGCTGACTTCCGGGGACATCTATAACCACATAGCGATCGTTATCAAGTACTTTACTTACCATATATCGGCCAACATATTTCTTCGTCATCTTCGTTGTTGTATTTGGGTCTGTACCAGTTCTTTTTATTGCAACTATCTGATTTTTATGAAATTTCGTTGCTTTTGTTTTATTTTTATCGTAATGTGCTTTTGTTCATCTGTTGACTCTTCTTTATATTTTCCGCGGTTTCTTGCCTTGCTTTTTCTCTTCTTTGGTTGTACTGATATTCTTCTATGTCTACTTCTATCTGATCTAACGAATTTCGACCATATCTTATCTTGTAGCCAAATAATACTTCGTCAGGACTTATTTTTATGCTCTTCTGTATCGTTTTATTTAAGGAAACTTGTACTTTACCTAAGACTTCATCCCATTTTGTCGGTATTTTGGTTTCTTTTAATAAACAAGGCATAAGTGTTTTGTTGTAGCGCTCAACTTGACCGTTTGCGCGTGGCGTTTGTACTGCTATATGCACCAGTGAAACGTCATATACTTCGCAAAAATTCTTAAATTCCATACTTGTAAAAGCGGTTCCTCTATCACAAATTATTCTTCTTGGTGTTCCGAATATTTCAAAAATATTTTATAACTTCAGTCGTATTGGTAGTCTTCGTTGGTCTCAAAATTGTAAATTTGGAAAATGCGTCAATGACTTCAAAAATGAATTTATTTCCTTTGCCTGATTTTTCTAATGGTCCTATATGATCTATGTGGAGAGTTTGCCAAGGTTTTGTACCTTTGTCGATTGGATGTAGATAGCCTTCTGCTATTTTAGCCTTATAATTATTTTCTATACATTTTACACAATTTTGTAAACATCTTATGACATATTTTCTCATGTTCTTGAAATAATAATTTTCTCGTAATTCTTCTAATGTTTTTTCTGATCCTAAATGGGAAATGTCTTCATGCACTTTCATTACAATTTGTCTTCTCATTTTTCTCGGTACTACATACAAATATTTTTCATTCATTTTCTTTGTAACTTTCCCATTTAAAAGTATATAGTCTGAATATTTATTATCACCTCGCAGTATTGCTTGTTTTATCTCTCTTATTTCGCGATCATTTTCTTGTGATGTAATTATATAGCTGTCGTTTCCGTTTTCTTCTTTGTTATTCGTTTCATTTTCAATCATGGCACAACAAAACTGGCGCCTCAAACTGTCGACATGTTGCATTTGTTCTGCCTTGCGATGGATAATGTCAGAGATTCTTCCAATTCATTAACAAGATTGGCGGTATTTCTAATGGATATATGCAGGTTACCTATAATTTTAAATATTTAATTAATAAAACCATAAGAAAAAGCTTTCAGAATGTAACTAAAACTTTTGATTTTTGACACTAACGTCTGTCATTTACAAATTATGTTATAAACATTTGAATTTGTCAATTGGTTTCCTTAGTGTAGTTTAGCCTACTCGACTTATTACATCCCGTTATTATCTCTCGCTAAGAAAGGTATTGAAATCATGCTGAAAATCGCATATTCAGAGTTTAATGAATAAGCACGTTTCAGGGTCACTAGAATACGATTTTAACATTTTTACAATGTCTGTGTGTTTAACTATGAATTCCTTAATCTGACATTCCTGGGAAGTGCTGAAAAGGTTTTGGTAACAATTAGACAACCGGAAGTAGTAGTTTCTAAAAAAAAATCTTCTAAATATTATTTTTTGAAATTTTTTGATATTACTAATATTGAAGAACATACAATTTTACATCTGATACTTTTAAAAATTTTATTATATCTTCTATATATTTAAGAGATAAAGACGATATAATATATAGAATAACGGGATGTAATAAGTCGAGTAGGGTAAACTACACTAAAGAAACCAGTTGACAAATTCAAATATTTATAACATCATTTGGGATATACATTTAATCTTTCTTATGGTTTTATTAATTAAATATTTAAAATTATAGGTCACCTGCATAATATCTATTAGTAATACCGCCAAACTTGTTAATGAATTGGTAGAATCTCTGTCAATTAGGAACTTCCTCATATAATGAAAAATAGATATAATTAGAATTGCATGTGTGCAGAACACATGTTAAATACAATAAAAAAACAATATTTGGGTAAAATTCTGTAATTTTTTTGTTACAAAACGACGGTTCGATAGCGAAGTGCAATACAATACTTATATAACATAAAATGGAAATGGCGAGAGGTCTTGTGCTGGCCACAACAGATGTTTCTATATATTATGGCGTCTTTATCTCTAAATTTATAGAAGATATAAAAAAATTTAAATGTATTAGATGTAGAATTTTATGTTCTTCAATATTAGTAATATTAAAAATTTTCAAAAAATAATGTATTAGAAGCATTTTTTTTAGAAACTACTACTTCCGGTTATCCAATTGTTACCAAAACTTTTTCATCTCTTCCCAAAAATGTCAGATTGAGAAATTCATAGTTAAACAGGTCTTAAGTCTTATAGATTTTGAGGAATCGTCCCTCCAACATCCATATATATACACACACATCCACACACACACACACACACACACACACACATCATTGTAAAAATGTTAAAATCGGATTCTAGTGACCTTGAGACGTGCTTAATCATTAAAATCTGGATATGTGATTTTTAGCATGATTCCAATACCTCTCTTAGCGAGAGGTAAAAAGTTATAAATTGTTACATAATTTAAAATTTCGCACCGTTAACACATACATAGTTGGGACACATGTAAACAACTTCAGTTCTTGCTTTAAGAAGTGCACATATTAAAGGGATGATATTTCATAATTTGAAATTTAATGAAAGAAATTAATCATCTCATTCAATATATCAGAAAATAAATAAATCAAAGAATAAGTACTGGGTACCATTTGAAAACGGTTTTATTTTGACTTAGATGTTAGCACCATATTCATTATCTTAATATACCTCGTAATTTTAGAGATAATTGAATTTTTATAACTTTGGATCAAACAATTTTTATAGAAAATTCGTGCTAGTAATAATACTTCCATAAACATATAAACTGTAATACTGTAAACAGTTATTATAGGAATGATATTCTTGTATAATTATGCAAACATAATGTATGTGAACTTAAACTTAAATTACATGTGTTTTCGATTGCTGGCAAGCTGCAATAATATATAATTTATTATGTATGGTGTAGCAACAAGTTTGTATGTAAATAAAAATCAATAGAAATACACTCACTTATGTACTGTATTTCATTCGATAAGAAAAATAATGTTGCACAAATTTTGAGAGAAATATTACTCTAATAGTAAAAGACGTTAAAACATATTTCCAGAGATATTGAATTTTTATTTTGGAGCATTAGTTAGCTGATATCTCGAAGCTAGTGCAGCTACATGGAAAATGTGTATAAAATGGATGACGATAAATTTTTTTATGATATTTATTCCAACGTTAATAATTTAATATTCTGCATTTATGAAAAACTATAAATTAAAATTTCTATTTTTAATCTATATAATAAACAAATATAATTAAGTTTTATTTATTTTAATTAATTTAACATTATATGGTACGATTAATAAATTCGTAAATCTGTATACTACGATAAACAGGGATGGGCACGTAAAATACGTCACGTATTTTGCGTTATTTTTTACGCGTAAAAAAATATTTTTTACACTGACAATATTTGAGAATTTTTTACGTAGATAATGTAAAATATTATTACCAAGAGTATATATTTTTATAAATATACTTTCTATTACACTGTAATGAATATTCTAGAACAAGCAGTCCAACAGTCAACATGTTTTTTTTTTATTCAAACAATTAGTTACCTTCAAACTATCAACAATCAGATTAGTAGGGAAATATATTCCTGAGACATAACCTCAAACGACAACCTTTAAACACATTTTACGTCAAAATTAGACTAAATACGTAAATTTGAAGCATATTATATTATATTTTTAAAATGTTTTATACGTTTTATGTAAATTTTAGGCAGTTTTGTATAGAAATAAAATTTGAAGACATTTAAAAATAGACGGCGAATAAAAAAATTTGCAAAACTAAAATTTCGTTTTCTATTTATTAATTATTAATAACATATATAGTTTCAAATAATTTGAAATAGATTTAAATAATTAGCTCCAAACTTATTGAAAATGAATTTCATACAAATTTGAAACATTTTATATTAATTTATCTATAGTTTCAAAATGTTTTTTTTTTAGTATTTTACAATAATTTTAGTCTTTTTTTTATAAACTTATCATAGTTTCAGTCGTTTTAGAATATATTTATGATAGGATTAAGGAAAGTTACTGTAATATGACATTTGTAAACAGCAAGTCATCTAGTATCGTTATGAAGAACTAAAATTATACATTATCTACTTTTTCTACTTATTTAACATTTTTTACGCATTTTTTACACGTAAACGTAAAAAATACTTTTTTATGCGTAAAAGAACATCCCTGACGATAAATCTGTAGCTGTACAACTTACAGATTTCGCAATTCTGGACACTTATTTGTGTTACAGACATATTATTTACGATCTCGTAACGTTTGACATGTGTAACTAACTTCACAAATATTTTGTACTCAATATGACAAGCTGTCACAGAGCAGTATTTTTCACTAAATAATTAAAAATAATGTAGGTGTACACTAATTGTTATTGTTATTAAGGCCCAAAAGACTACTAATTATTGATAAAATATTAATATTTCCAAAAAACGGAATGAAATATACCTGGCAAATTTAGAAGATGATTATACATTAAAAAGTAATACCATCAACGTCTCAGCGGAGATGCTACTTTTATACCAGTCTATTCTGTCTCTTTGCAGCTTCTTGTAATTCTCTCCAGTTTTAACATCTTTTAATATTCCGAACTTTCCCATAGCTTTTCTCCAATACATTTTTCCTTGAACTATGATTTTCTGAAGACAATCCCTCCTTAAAATATGCCCAATCCATTGATCTTCCTCCCTCTTATATCTCTCAAATTTCTTCTCTCTTCTCCACCTCATTTCTTTATACGTTTTTCACCTTCTTCTTTTAGTAAAGACTGTCGTTCCCTAGGCGATTCTGCTTCTAATATCTTCCTTACTATTTCCATTCCAAGTCAGTATACTTTGAACCTCCATGTTATTTGAAGGAGCATACTTGTTCTACATTCTCTCCTAACCATATGTTTGCGGATCCTTCCTCCTTAGGTATTATCATTACTTTTAATATCTTTATGCTTATTCTCTAAATTCGTCCAAATTTATAGAAAATTATAGCAGATTTACAATTCTCTGTAAAATATTATTTTTGTAAAAGAAAGTTACTAAACTGACTTTTATTATACGGATTTTCTTATTTGCATAATTTTGTAACAAAATACCCATTAAAGTATTAACCGTTGTTGTTCATTCGCTTTTATTAAAAATTATCTGTAAGTTTACAGTCAAGGTTTCAGTCATCGTAAGAATTTACGAGAACTGTAAGTTTTTACAGATTTTCTGTAAGCTAAAGATGTGATCAGAATTGCAATTCCATAGTAAGTTTTTACAGGTCTTACAGGTCGTAAGAATTTACGACCACGTCCAGAGAGAAAGCAAGTTTCCAGCTTCAGCTTAACAAGCGCGAGAAAAACCGGTTAAGATGGATGAGTATGAATAGCCGACGTAGCTAGACGTGTGTAGTGTTTTCTGGCGACAATTGCTAAAATTTGCTAAAAGTTTAAAAAATAAAAACTATTTTAATACTGAGTGATAAGTAAAATCATCATAATGCTTACCAAGGATGATTGTGATTCTATAAAATCGATGATTACTGAATCTCTGTCGAAGTTAAGTGAAACAACAGAATTCATTGACATCATTGTGCAAAACGTAACATCAGCGGTACAGAAAATTTTCGAAACAAAAATTAAAAAACTAGAAAATACAATCACGATGGTGAAAGAAGAAAACACTGTGCTGAAAAGTGCCTGTAGATCATATGAAAAATCCGTAGATGATCTAGAGCAGTATTCGCGGCTGAATAATATTCGTATTTTTGGCCTCCCAGAAACAACAAATGAGTCAATTGAGAAAAGTGTGATTGATTTATGTAGTAATAAATTAAATATTTCTATTACTAAAGAAGACATCGATCGCTGCCACCGTATTGGTAAACCTAAAGGAAATGTTAACCGGGCTGTAATAGTGAAATTTATGAGTTATCGAGTGCGCAGTGAAGTTTTTAGTGCCAAAAAGAAATTAAAAGGTTCGAAAATTACTGTGAAGGAAGATTTAACGAAATCCAGGTTGTCACTTTTAAATGCAGCAGCAGATAAGTACAATTTTAAAAATGTTTGGACTTACGATGGCAGAATCTTTGCGAATGTTAAAAAGGGCGGGAAAGATACTAGACTGTTTATAAACTGTCTTGATGATTTAAAAGATTAATATGTCTATCATCCATTATACTCATACTGTATTGCTCAAGCATGCTATAATTATTTCTACTTTGTCTAATTTTTTATTAAAACTATATCATAGTGTAGCGCTTCTGTGTAGCCAGAACGTACTCAACATCAAGGTTATTTCAAGTATTATTTGTTTTAAGCGTACAGTTTAAAACGGCTTAACTTTGTTATTTTTTGTTTTTTTTGTAACTTATTTGGATTTAAGGTCATTCATACTGAATGAGTAATATTTTTACTTTCGGTCAAATAAATGTCAGATCTCTTAACACATGCTTTACTGATTTCAAAGATTTTTTATACAATCATGATTTTGATATACTGGCAGTTACTGAAACGTGGATATCAGATTCTGCACCCTCTTCCTTGTTTAATATAAATGGATATGATTTGATAAGTTTCTCTAGAACAATAAAACGAGGGGGCGGTGTAGCATTTTATATACGTAATGTTATTAATTATAAAATATTAAATACTGCTTTTGTTAGCATTAATAATATAGAACACTTTTGGATTCAAACTACAATCAACAATAAAAAAATCGTATTCGGTGTTGTCTATAATCCGCATTTACATATGTATAAGGATCTTTGTATTTTTGAATTCAATATTAGAAAACTTCTTAATTGAAGCAGACTATTTATTTTTATGTGGCGATATTAACATTAATCTTCTTTCGAAAGATTTATACTCTGCTTTTTTTAATGATATATTATCTGCATTTGGGATGCATCAGTTAATCACAACGTATACTCGACCAGCATCTAAAACTTTAGTAGACATTATTGCTGTAACTGATCCATCTTTGTTTACTTACGTAGACGCCATTGATTGTCCTCAACTGTCAGATCATGATGTGTTTTTTCTGTCATTAATCTACCTAAGTCTATTGATTTTACCAAAACCTTTATGTATAGAGATTTCAAAAATTTTGAAACTGAAATATTTTTGGCTGATTGTTCAAAAGTTAATTGGAATGAGATTCTATATTTTGATAACATAAATGCAAAAATAGAGTTTCTTAACAAAAATATAATACAGCTGTTTGATATGCACGCACCTTTAAAAAGAGCAAAGTTTAAGAAAAACTACTGTCCATGGGTTACTCCAGTCATTCATATTATGCAGAATAAAAGAGATAAAGCTTTAATAAAATACAATAAATCTAAAACAGCTGCTAATTTTAATTATTACAAAGAATTAAGAAATTTGACTACTTCAGCAATACGAAAGGAAAAACAAATGTATTTGCAGTATGAGATTAATAATAATGTGAATGATTCGGGGAAATTATGGAATAGTTTAAAGCGCTTAGGCGTGAGTAACAATTCAGCGAACAATATTCCAGAAACTTTAAAAGAACCTAACAAGTACGGAAAATATGTCTTAGACAAAATTGGGACAAGTAATGTTGACTTTGATACAAAGAATTTTTACCTTAATAATACTTATGCAGAATGTACCAGTGAATATTTTGTATTTAACTGTACGGATAGCAAAAATATTGAAAAAATCTTAAGACACCTAAAATCTAATGCAATCGGGGTCGACGACATTTCTTTAAAAATGATTCTCATAATACTGCCCGTAATTATAGATTATATTACGCACATAATAAATACTTGTTTATTAGAAGGAGTTACTCCAGACATCTGGAAACTTGCTTTATTAAAACCAATAGGTAAACAATCTGAATGTTCTACATTCGACGACCTGAGGCCCATAAGTATTTTACCCGTACTATCCAAAGTACTGGAAAGGGTAGTCTCTGATCAAATCATGGAATACGTATCTGAAAATAAAATTTTGCCGAATAGTCAATCTGGGTTTCGACCAGGTTATAGCACAAATACGTGCCTTTTGAACATCGTAGATAAATTAATATGTAACTTTGATAAATGAATTTTGACAATCCTAATTCAGATTGACTTTTCAAAGGCATTTGACATGATTGATCATGGACTGCTTCTTGCCAAGCTTCAATATTATAATTTTTCTCCAGCAGCTCTTCAGTGGTTTAAAAGTTACTTTGAAGGTAGATATTTTGCGGTCTGTATGTCGTCGGGTGTCGAAACAGTTTATTCATCTACTTTTCCTCTAAAGCGAGGTGTTCCTCAGGGATCAATACTAGGCCCGCTATTGTTTTTAGTTTATGTTGCGGATTTGCCGTCAGTTTTCAGTTTCAGTACTGTACACTCATATGCAGATGATACCTCAATTATTGCGTCCATTAATCCTAATAATGTCGCTGAGCAGTGTAACATTGTTAATAAGGAGCTTGATTCGTTAAGCACATGGGTATTAAATAATGGATTAAAAATTAATACCTCAAAATCTTCTTTACTAATTGTAGGAAATTTCAATATCCCTAACATCTTATTAGACGGAGTAATACTGGAACACAATGATGTCATTAAAGTTTTAGGTCTCCTTATTGACAAGGATCTGAAGTTCAGTGAACATGTAAATAAAAAATTAGTTGCTGTCAGACTAAAACTGAGACAGTTATACCAGTTTCGACATGATTTAAATTCTAATGTAAAGTTACGAATTATAAACTCGTTAGTTTTACCTGTGTTAGATTATTGTTCGTGTGTATATGTTCCTAATCTCACACAATCATATAAGAATAAAATATTATTAATTCAAAATTCTTGTTTAAGGTTTATTTATAATGTGCGTAAGTACGAACACATCTCGCAGTATAGATCCTTAGCTCAAATAATAGATATGGAGACTAAAACTAAAATTTCATACCTTTGCACAATACATAAACTAAGACTTACTGGTACTCCTGCATATTTATTGGACAAATTAATATTAAAAGACTATAACTACTCTTTACGTATCAAGTATTTATATATTGTTCCCTCTTTCACTAAAGCAAAATATATAATGAATTACCGCTATCAATGAGATCTCGGTCGTTTGGTAACTTCAAAGTAGCAATAAAATTCTTGTATTAGGTACCGATTATTTTTAGGTTACTTATTATATTATATATTAATTTCTACTGTTATGTATTTTTTTGTTTATGTTACAAATTAATGTTGGCATATTATTTACATTTGTTTTTTAATGTGATTGGTTAGGTGGAAGAACAGCCTATGGCTGAACCTCGCCTTTGTCCGTATAGGCAATAAAGATTTATTATTATTATTATTATTATTATTATTATTATTATTATTATTAAGCCGAAGCAGGCTGACGCAGGTTGTGTTTACACATAAAACAATCCTTACTGTTCGTACTGTTAAGTGTCAAATCAGACTGCAGGTAGGTAAGGTTTATTTACTTTATAATTTAAAAATTTTCCAATTTTCCATGCTAGAATTTAACGAAATTATAAATATATAAAGCCTAGTTAATGATTTAATAAGGTTTTAAACTACATATATAACTTTGATTTTGAACAAAAGGAATGGAATCCAAATCATTGGAAGATAAAATAGTAATAGGGATAGAAGAATAATAATAAAACAGATGTGGTTGTGAAGATTCAGAATAGCATATTGTTGTACAAGTTCTTGTACACGTGTTCAAAAACAATTTTTTTTTTCTTGAGGAAATTTTTGAACATGCGGCATTAAATTTTTAAAAAATATATTATATCATTTTCTTCATTATTTCTATTTTCGACCTTCTTTTTATGATATTCTAATATCTGTTTTTCTATTTTCAAAATACAGAGTCATATTTTCAATTTTTTCACGTTTTTTTTTTGCAATATTCTATATACAAATATCTCCCCATAATTTTTCAATAATTTTTTATTTGAATGATATTTATGAAATTTGTTTCAAATTGCATCGTTTTTTTTTTTAACTTCGGATATTAGAACATTTGTATTAAAATTAATTTTTTGGACACATTTTTGAGTGGGCTTGTTTACTTAAACTTGCTCATTAGGAATATTGCTTTCGTTCCGGCAAAATCGGAAAGCGGGTAGCACCTGCCTGACAAGCGCCTGTTGAGCAGTTGTCTGATTTTACTCTTAACGCCTACTTCTGATAAAATGTGAACATTTTTAAAGCAGGTTAAAACAAGTAAAGCGGGTAAATCGGAAACAGGCAACCCGCTTTTTCTCTGAACATACCCTTACAGATCGTAAGAATTTACAAGAACTGTAAACTTACAGATTTTCTGTAGGCTACAGATGTGATCAGAATTGCAATTTTGAGCGTAAGCTGTTACAGGCTTCACAGTTTTGGTTACAGATCTTACAGATTTGTTCAGAATTGACCTATAAATTTTGTATGTACATGAAAAGAATTTTAACTGCGTTTTTCCATGAAAAACTGTTAAAAGTTGCAAAAGAGATTGATCAATTATTATAACCAAAATATAATGAACTCATCATATGGATGTAAACTCGTGGAATAGGAAATATTATATTTTTTGGAATTGTTGTATTGGAGCAGAGCTTGGTAAAGTACTTACAAAAATACTTATGAGTACTTTTTGATTGTATTCATGCGTAATTTCATTCAAGTACTTCTAAAGTAAAGAACTAGAGTGTACGGGTACTAAAAAGAACTAGTATCAAGCATTCACTGGAAAACAACGAGTATTTTGTAATAATAGTTATTTAGCCCGAGACGTTAATAGTAAGGATCTTAATCAAACGTTATCGGTTCTCGCCAAAATTTTATACCAAAAATGCAGATAAAGCTTCAAAAAACGAGTAACAGTACAAGTACGCGAGCTACAGTTGTACTACCAAAACGTGCGTAGCATTAAAAATAAAATTCAAGATTTTTACTCATTGGTTTCAGTTATGGATTACGACATAATCGGTATCACAGAAACATGGTTAACATCAGACATTTTAAGTGCCGAACTTTTTCCTCTTAATTACTACACTATATATATATATAGGAAAGACCGTCAATTTAACATGCTCAACGTGTCCAGTGGTGGAGGCGCCCTCCTTGCAATCCACAAAGCCATCAAATGCGAAAAAATAGACTTTTCTTATATATCAACACTTGTATCATTTGATATTATTGGTTGTAAATGTATGTTTAAGTATATTACTTTATTAATTACAGCTATTTATATATCTGAAATACCTACCGTACAAATTCTAGAAACTCTAATTAGCTTTTTAGAACTCCAAGTTCACTTTTATATTTTTTTTTTGGCATTTACTAATTACAATTAATGTAACAATATTTTGAATGGGATAATCGTACCTTAGATTTAATTATTACAAATATTAACTGTGAAGTTATTAGGGAGGAAATTCCTTTTGTGAGAGAAGATAAATATCACCCCATCTTAAAAATTACCTTGACTTGTAACAGTAAACCTCGAAACTTTTCACGTAATAACCACTATAAAAATTATAATTTCAAAATCCCAAAATTTTTGGTCATTCTTACAAAGCAAAGAAGAAATATTCCGGAATTCCTGTTATGATGAAAACTGATGATATCTCGTCTGATAATCCACAAACTATTGTTGAATTTTTTGCTTCTCATTTCGGCAGTGTATTTTGTAATTCAGGGGGGTACCGTGGCCGCCTGCCAGACCGACGCCAAATATTTCGAATTTTAAATGGAACAAAAGTGACTCCTTCTCTCCACGCCAGTAATGAGTGCCCGTGAGGTGACGTCTGGTAAGCGCCCGCACGGTACAAATATGTCACTATCATTACCGATATCTGCGATAAAGCAGAATGTGGCACAGTCAGAAATGAGTAATTTGCCGTGATGATATATTTATTTATATTTTTATTTCGTAATTCAACATATTGTATACTAAATTTGACGCCTCAAGATACAAATTCTAATTTCAATTTCAGTATTACTATCAATGAAGAAGGTGTATTATCAGTTATTTCAAAATTTAAAAATTCCATGACCTCTGGCCCCGATCTTATACCCAGTTTTTTAGTTAAAGATTGTAAACACATACTTGCCGACCTTTATGCATAATTTTCAATTTATGTCTTTCAACATGCTACTTACTTGATATCTGGAAATGAGGTAAAGTTTGTTCGATACTTAAATCTGGTGACACTACTCTCGTAAAAAATTATAGACCGATCACCTTAATTTGTTATTTCACCAAAGTATTCAGACCATATTACACAATCAAATATATTACCGAGTGAAATATCCTTTATCTACATCACAGCACGGATTTATTCTTAAACGATCAACTGTAATTAACTCGTTCTGTTTTACGCAATTTGCTTCAGATACATTAGATAACTATGGTCAAATTGATGTTATTTACACAGATATCTCTAAAGCATTTGATCAAATTGATTACGATGCATTGCTAAGTAAACTTCATTTAAAACAAAATGTCGAAAAATAGGGCCTTAAAGGCCAATTTTAATTTCATGCATCAGAAAAATTCGAAAAATAATTTGCGCCTTGAAAGAGAATGCCTACTGTATAATATTAAAAAAATATATTATATTTTTTTCTGAAACATAAGTAAATGGTTTATTATTTAAATGTTTTGCTTATTGTACGGAGACTTTTTTGTCATGAAATTATGAATACTTTCGATGTTTACCCCATTATATAAATAAATTAAGCATATTGTTTGTTTATTTTATATTTATAATAACGTAATATACTGTGTTTCATTTTAGGTTAAAGGAAAATGAAATATATTGGGTTTAAACCAGGGTTGGCACAAAAACCCGCGACCCAGTAATACCCATGGGTAAAACCCAGAAAAAACCCATTTACAAAAATTTACAAAAACCCAAGCAAAAACCCAGCCTAATATATCCCATATAGATATCAAACCTAGAGATTTGAGAATATAAAAAATTAATTGAAATGAACATAAATATAAGTATATAATACCGATGTATTCGTATTAGGAAAATTGGATTCTTCTGTGTCAGTATCGGTATCGGATACAACACTATTTGGCATTTTAACCAGGTTTTTGTTATATTTTTTTATATAATAAACAGTTGCTTAAATGATTTCGAATTCTTTCAATTTTAGAACTAATTTTTAATTTGCAATGTTTACAGTGAGTGACTCCTTCAATATAATAAAGTTAATTTCATTCAGTTCCTTGCTTCCTGCCACTTCCTGTTTTCTCCTGTTGAGCATTCGCGATTACCCTTAAGGTGGATTTATGCAGCCTACTTTTTATTTTACCTTTTCTTTTTCTTATACTTTACAAAAGTTAAAGGTGTGTTAATATATGTACTACTTTATGTGCACACTTTTAATTTTACTTTAAGGACTGAAGTTGACCAACTTTCAACTTAAGACCGTTAAAGTAAAAGAATTTCACAACTGCGCATGTGCACCACTTCACGTGATAAACGTCAGCGTGTGCTGTATTTATTTGTTTTTATGTAGGTAAGATTGCAAAAATTAGAAAATGGGTAAAGCTACAAGTAATATAGCAGATGCACAAATTATTACATTTGTGTCCATTTTTACAGGTTATAATTATCTCCTTACATATATGAGAAATGATATGCCAGAAAAATCACATCTGCGCATGTGTACCGAAGGCTTTAAAGTAGCTGCATAAAGTACCAAACTTAAAGTAAAAGTAAAAGCGAAAAAGAAAAGAAAAAGTAAAATAAAAAATAAGCTGCATAAATCCACCTTTATATTTGGAAAAACTCATTTTTATTTAACGCGTACACTACTACTTCCTTCACTATGCGTAAAAACTTTGTTCGGTTTCGTTAGTTCCTGTTCGTAAAACATCATTTTAATTTTCATAAAACCCACTGACCCGCCCAAAAACCCATCAAAAACCCAGTGGGTCGGGTTTTTCTAAACATCGCTGGGTTTTTGCCAACCCTGGTTTAAACTGCTATTTTTCCTAAAATACATTAAAACCATTGTCGTACGGAGACTTTTTTGTATGACTGTATGTGATATGAATGCAAGCAAGAAACTAAAATTCTGTTACTAATCTTACTTTAAAATTATACTGAATGGACTTTTGACATAAACGTATGATTGTGTTAATATGCAAATATCTATGAGGGAGATTTTACATACATATAGTGAGATTTTACATACGTTTAATTTTTATTAACGATAACGATATTGAGAAATATTGGAATATGGAGGTACATTCACAATCAATACAATTATTTACTTATTCTTTACTATATATTTCAACGGTCAAAATATCTACAGTCTATATTTTTATTCGCCAAATAATTGGGCACCTAATGCAGTATAATGAAAAATCTGTAATTCTGTAGATACTATTGGTGCGAATAAAATCAGATAGAAACCATATAGTCAATCATTCAGGTGATAATAAGTATTTATTATTACTCATTATCCCATCAAGAACTAAAACACCAAGCAATACAAATATAACTTTACCAATATATAATATAATATATTTATTAGTAGTTAATAATAATAAGTTTATTTGTTTTTAGATTTTTACAAATCTTATACAAACATGATAGGCAATATATATACAAATATAATAAAAACAGTGAAGAGAGTATCGAAATTTATTGTAATAATTACATTCCTAAATGAAATTTATAAATTGAATGAATAACAGAGATTACCGTAATTCTATTATTCTCAAAAGAAGTAGTAATTTTATTTATAAATTTCATTTATGTCTTAAAAGACTAACAAAGACAACACTAACGCAAATACAATTATTTGTAAATTGAAAGATAATAAATATTTAACTATTTAACCTTATTACAAAATAAATAACAAACTGTAGAGCTGAAAATATTTATTAATAGTTAACTTGTTTGTTTATTATAACCGATAACTAAATTAGACAGATTATTTATTATTAAATATAATGAAATTGTTACATTAAATATATTTAATTAATAGGTAACTAACTTTATTTACTAAATATTTATTACTTGGAAACATATATTTGTTGCGCCATATTTCAATAAATAATTTATTTATATTTAATCTGCCTTTAAAAGAGAAATGAATCATTTTCTCGGTGTAGAATAATTATCGTGTCGTTATTAAAGATGTTTCTTGCAAATTTTAATAAATTGAACTCTTACTGGAAATAGAGGAACGACAGCAAAGTAATTATTTATAAACTAATATATGAAAACCTAAATGCCGAATAATTATATATATATAGACAAATTTTTGCAACTTTAAAATGCAAAGAAACTTGTGAGATGTTAGGTTAGGTTTTTTTTACAAAGATATTCAACATGAGCAAGGTGCTCGTTCATGATTTAATTCGTGAACTGGATGGTCTTATGTCACAAGGTCAAAGAAATAAATTTACTTCAAATCATTTTAAAGTGAACGTTAAATTTATGATTTAATGTTTTATGGGGTCTCGTGGCCGCGTGCCTGAGTGTCTGGTCGCGATCCTGGGGAACCGAGTTTGATCCCGACCGACGCCAAATATTTCGAATTTTAAACGGCATAAAAGTGACCCCTGTGGTGCATTCTCCATGCCAGCAATGAGTGTCCGTGAGGTGACACCTGGTAAACGCCCACACGGTAAAATACATCGTCATCACATAAGTTGTAGATTCTCGCACACCCAGTAATGGGTAATATGCCGTGATGATATATTTATTTATGTTTTAATTCTTAATACAGAATAAATTGTATTCTCCTAACCCTTCATTTACCTACGTTTTCGAAGGAATTGCAGGTCAAAATTTAAATTTTCCGTGCAGTTGATCGACGTTTTGCAAAATCTCCAACTAGCATAAATGAAATAGAAAACTTCAAAATTAGCTTTGTCATGTAGTTTGCCCAAAATCATCTTTTTACGCACCACGAATTTTCTTATCACTCATTCATTAAAACTCAAACGTCCAACTAATCATAATCTGTCACTTTATGTTCTCCATAGAGTATAAATAGGAGTTGAGTTGTGTAAGGCATTGAGTACGGACGTGTCGAATACGCGGCGATAGCCCAACTCGTTATACGAAAGGTATCACGCTTTAATTAGCGGTCCATATGATCTAAATAAACTCTGGTGAAACAAGATAGTGTTGTTAGTAAAAGAAAGTGAAGTGAAAAGTGTTTAAAAGCTTTAAATTAGAGTAAAAAGTGTAGACAGTGATGAAAGTTGAAGCCGGGCGAGACAGTAGCCAAGGACATACAAACACAACTGTAAGCGAGCATAGCGTAGTGGTGTACGAGAAGTTAGAACGTGCATACCAAGATAAAAATATAGTCAGGGCCGTACTCAGGAAAGTTTTGCAAATATGTAATCGGATAGAGAAGATTACACGTCGGATGACAGTAAAAGATAGAGAGTAAAGATGGCCAAGATATAATAAAAAGAAGTAAAAAGATTATGAGAACACCGGACAAAAGTAACAAAGAAGGAAGTGATAAAATAGAATTAAGAGATTTAATGAAAATATATATTACAAATAAAGAATGATACAAAAGAGATAAAACAGGATCAGAAAGAATATCAAAAAGAACTACTACGAATGAAACAGAAAAATGAACAGCTGAAGGAAGAAAACATAGAGATCAAAAAAGAATTGAACGACATGAAAGAGAGAATCGAGAGATTAGAGAAGGAAAAAATCAAAAATAATTTCGTGATTGTAGGGCTAAGAACAGACTCAATAAGCAGAAAAGACCTAAAAAACACTGTGGATGACTTCATACACAAGAAAATTGGCGAATAAAAAGAACAAAGGACAAAATTTTCATAAACAACGAAGTAACAAGAATCGAGCGCGAAATACAAAAGGAAATAAAAATGTTAGCGGAGAAGAATAAAAATTCAGGAGATATATTGAAGATAGACTATCAGAAAATAAAAATAAATGGAAAGGAATGGAAATGGTATAAAACAGAAAATAAGCTGACAGAGGTCAAAGAAGAAGGAGGTGCTGCGTCAAAAAACTAAGGGGAAAACGAGGAAAACTGCAACAAAAAGGAAAGACGTCGCAAGCAAAGGAAAAGGATACGATAAGGAACAACAAAACACATATAATTAAGTACGGGAAGGGCAAAATAAAAAATAGAGTAAATAAACCAAGGAAAATAATAAAATTTGGAACATGGAATGCAAAAAGTTTAACAGGGAAAGAATATGAATTAACAGAAGAACTGGCAAAAATGAATATGGATTACGTGGGTATAACAGAAACAAAGAGGAAAGGCAAGGGAATCACAAGGACACAAAATGGATATTGGATGTACTGGGTAGGAGTATCGGAAAAAGAAAACGCCAAGGAAGGGGTGGCAATTTTAATTAAAGAGGATAAGATGAAATATGTTTCGAAAGAAAACCTAATGAAAGAAAGACTACTATCAATAAATGTTAAGGAAGGAGACGAAAACAAAGAATACACTCTAATTGTGGGCTATGGACCAAACGAAGACGCAAGAAAAGAATAAAAAGATAACTTCTTTAAAGAACTACAAGAAATAGTAGACAGAAGTAAAAAGAGAGTAATAATAATGGGAGACATTAACGGGAGGGTAGGAAATAGGAACGATGGAACAGAGTGGTGCTTAGGAAGGAATAGAGAGAATGTGATGAATACAAACGGGGAAAGAATAATAGACTTTTGCCTAGAGAATGAATTTAAAATCGGAAATACACACTTCAAGCACAAAGAAATACATAAAATAACTAGACAAGTTATAAGCAGAAATAAAATATCGATTATAGATTATTTCCTAATTAACATAGACAGCTGGAATGAGAGATAGAAGAAAAATTTCAAAAGAACGTCAATGAAGAGTTTAAGAAAAAAGCAAAAGAAAAAGAAGGAATCATAGAAAAGAAATGGAAGAACTTCAAAAAAACAATACTAGAGGCAGCAGAAAAAAGCTGCGGCACGACTAGAATAGTGAACAGAAACACAAATAAAACTAGATGATGGTCGGAAAGGGTAAAAGGTGCAGTGAAAGAAAAAAAGAACAAGTGGAATACATATATACATACGAAAAAACCTATTGACTATGAAAAATATAAAAAACAAAGGAAAAATGTAAAAAGAGTAATAAATGAAGAAAAAGAAAAAGCATAGAGAGAATTTGGCGAAAAAATGAAAAACGCATACAATGAAAACCAGAAATTATTTTTTGGAACACTTAAAAATATAAGACAAAAGAAGACAGCAACAATTACGAACATTAAAGACAAGGAAGGAAATTCGATAGCAGAAGACAGAATAATGGACAGATGGAGACAGTATTTCATAGACCTACTAGAGGGAAAGGATACTAAAGATGAAGAACAACAAGAAAGCCATCGCACACGAACAAAGGAAACAGAAATAACACAAGCAGAATAAATAAGCTTGAAGGAAATAATAGAAGCAATAAGAAAAACCAAAAGAAAAAAAGCTCCCGGACATTACAAAATAACAGCAGACATGCTGAAAGCACTAGCCGAATCAGCACTACAGGAATTTAAAGACATAATGAATGAAGCGCTAAAAGGAATAACACCAACAGAATGGCAAATAGGTATTATAACACCAATATTTAAAAAATGAGATAGCAGAGAGTGCCAGAACTATAGAGGAATTACCCTAATGAGTGTCCGTGAGGAGACACCTGGTAAACTCCCGCACGGTAAAATATATCGTCATCATTACCGATGTCTACATAAGTTGTAGATTCTGGCACACCCAGTAATGGGTAATATGCCGTGATGATATATTTATTTATTTATGTTTTAATTCTTAATATAGAATAAATTGTATTCTCCTAACCCTTCATTTACCTACGTTTTTGAAGGAATTACAGGTCAAAATTTCAATATTCCGTGCAGTCGATCAACGTTTTGCAAAATCTCCAACTAGCATAAATGAAATAGAAAACTTCAAAATTAGCTTTGTCATGTAGTTTGCCCAAAATCATCTTTTTACGCACCACGAATTTTTTTATTACTCATTCATAAAAACTCAAACGTCCAACTAATCATAATCTGTCACTTTATGTTCTCCATAGAGTATAAATAGGTCTGTACAAATATTGAGAATCGACATGCGTTTTAACTTACTTGTCAATAACTTCACTGCCATATTTAACAAAGATTGTTCACAACGACCGTTTTTATAATGTCGTTAATTATGTATCGGAGTATTAATAAGTCTTCATGCCCTGGTTGGCTGTAGGTTGTCAAACACATATCTGCCTTTATTACTGTTTATTCATACAATTTAGCCATAAATAAAACTTCAAACTAGGGCTGTCGAAAGTATTCTGTTAACCGGTTAATCGGTTAACTGGAAACCGGTTTTTCAATAATGAAATATTCGGCTAGCCGGTTAACCGGTTTATAGCCGGCTTTTAATCGGTTTATAGCCGGTTTTTAATTGGTTTATAGCCGGTTTTTAACCGGTTAATAGCCGGTTTTTAACCGATCAATAGCCGGTTTTTAACCGGTCAATAGCCGGTTTATATCCGGTTTTTAATCGGTTTCTAAGCGGTTCATAGCCGGTTTTTAATTGATTTGTAGCCGGTTTTTAAATGGATTGTAGCTGGTTTTTAATCGATTTGTAGCCAGTTTTTAATCGGTTTATAGCCGGTTTGTAATCGGTTTCTTGCTTGTTTTCACCGGTTTACAGCCAGTTTTGACTGATTTGTATTCAATTTTTGATCGGTTTATATTCAAATTTTAACCGGTTTTTAGCCGGTCTTTATTAATTTCAAAACTGATTTTTATGATCAGTTCATAGCCATTTTCTGGCATAATAAAATATGAGACGTCACAGATTGCCTTGTCTAAGGTGTAACGTACCTACACATTATTTGATTTATTACATATTTCATTGTCTTCTGATATTTCTGATTATATACTAATAATTATTCACTATTCAGCCAATGATATTTAAGAATTTTACTTAGATACAATATGTATTGAATATATCCTTGACGTCGTGATAAAATCACTTTTTCGTATTTCGCGTTCACTAGGTGAATTTTGTGACACTGTTTTTGTAAAAATAGTATTGAAATATTACAATGAACAGTTTTGTATATTTCTGGGTTTTTTTTTTTTTTTTAATTGTAAAGTTGGTAACTTTGTCCCAGTGTCAAATAAATGTCTGTCATTTTAATTGCCATTACTCGGAAAATTACTGAAATTCGATTTTTTATAGTCAGTAAAAGCTATTTGTGTATTAAGAGCGCAAAATAGGACATTGTCGATTGAGAGGTTGTTGTCGAAATCGACAATGTCCATTTGCGCTCGAAACACACACAAGATTTTTTCTACAGTCTCCACAATGGGGTCCTCCACCATAACAAAAAATTATAAAATATACACATTGTACTTACAGTACTGCTCAATAAATAAAGATTGGCTAATATAAAAGATACAGTTTAAACTCAAAATGCTTTTAAATGATTATATCGCTACTTTAGCCTTCTATTCCATAAAATAAACCAAAATTAGAGCGTGGAAGCAAGGATTTGTGATGATTTGATGAGTTTTCGGAGCAAACTGTGTGGTTAGTTGTCATGCCTGTCACACTGAAAAAATTAACAAATATTTCAAGGAATTTGTGATTATATAGACATGTATGTTACCTGGTATATTGACTGACTTCCCGCAATTATTTAAGTAACGAAATAACTAATAACTTTATTGTAATCAAAATAAATATAGTAAACTGGAGATCAGATGTCACAGTACGACTCGCAACGTCGCCGGTCGCCACTCTACCGCCGTCTGTGTACAATCATTCCTATTACTAAATAAAAACTGTACACACAATTTATTTTATATTTAATTTTATTTTATCTTTATTTTCCATTCTTCTGGAGCTATTGCTTCAATCTAATCTAAGCATTTATACTTTAGTTTTTGTAAATGAATGCCGTATTTTATTTTCACAGCAGTCCGGTATTTTGTTTGGTTATGTAATATACCGGCAGAGCATATGTCAAATTGACATGTGTACGTGGTAAATATGTAACTACAGTGCCATTAGTTCATAACTAAACGTTTCTATTAAGAATGTAGACAAGTGTCATTTCTCAACATTGTATATTTCGAAATTTGGACAGCGAGCGTTTTTTCTACTTTGTCGCGCATGAGCGGCAAAGTGACATTTTGCGTTGACAAAAGAGAGCGCAAATGGCTACTTTCTATAGTGACTGTAGAAAAAAAAAATTAACTATAACCTAACGTCTAAATAGCTCTTGACAAAATGTCATATATCAAAATAAATAAATTTCAAATGCTTATTGAAACTGTCAATGTTACCAACCTTAATATGTTATTTCTTTTAATATTTTTGAAATAAAAGTAAATTACATCGAAATAGGAAATAATTCATTAGTCACGTGATATGTTTTCCGCCAATCAACACTCAGAATTTCCATAGTTATATGTCTATCACAGCGATGATAAAAAAACAAAGAATATCACCTTATTTCTATTCGTTACTAACTACTAAGGCATTTTTACATCATTGACAGTTAATTTTAATAAAAATTCATTATATTCTTTCATTAAATATAAGCTCGTGATATTAATAATGAAGAAAGGGGTGAAAGGACCAAGCTTTGAATGGTTTATAGGTGAAAACAAAAGGCATAAATGGTCCACGTGTATTGTAAAATTGTTTATTACGGACGTTTCGGGCTAAGGGCAAGCCCATCCTCAGCAATCGTTGAATATACAGTAATAATTAAAATTTCCGATTGGGCAAAAACCGGTTTTCTGAACGATTAAAAACCGGTTTTCTGACCGGTTAAAACAGGTTTTTTGACCGATTAGAAACCTGTTTTTGACCGGCTAAAAACCGGTTTTCTGGCCAGTTAAAAACCGACTATGATCCGGTTAAAACCGGCCGCTTATTGACTTATAACCGGTTTTTCGGTTAACCGGTCTGTAAACCGACGATTAACCGGTTAGCAATTTCAGCAGATTTTGAAAGCCCTACTTCATACGTCATTTCATTCACAAAAGGTTAGCTATCATTTTTTGGAGTAGTGTAAAAAAGTGGCAGGCTATCTCTGAGTCGTTGATTTGATTACTTAAGACACCAATGCTTTAAAGTGACAGATAAATGCATTATTTTGAAAAAGAACGTCATTTTGACATTCAATATGACTAAAAAAAAGTTGACATTATGAAACGGATTTAAAAAAAAAGTTATGTTGTGTTATATTTTTTAGAGGGGAGTTTGGGCAGCGGATTGATTTAACACTATGGACAAAATTAAAGCAGTTTTAACAAGTACATTATACAATATTTTATCCTATCTACAAACACTATTTTTTCATTTCAATATATGTTTCTAAGGTAATAATTTCTTGACGTATAATATCAAAAATGTCGTTGATTTGTTGTTTCATTCATCATTACCAAGGTAGGTAACTAATTTATTTTTAACACTGGTGTTAAAAGTAACAATAATCTGTTACTTTTAACACAGGTGTCATAAAATGAAACTAAAGACTAAAAACAATCGTTGGAAAGCCTACCTTTAATTAGTGTTTGCAGATTATTGTTGTTCCTCTTGGAAAATTTAATGAAATATTTCTGTTTTACTGTTTCCAATTTTAAGTTTTCGACTCCATTCCATAATGTGAAATTACTCTACTGCTTGGTCTTTATTATAACTAACTGCCTCCCATTTAAATCCCATTTTCTAAAAAACCGCTCATTAGCTCGTTCCATTCGGCTCAATCAATTCTCCTCATCCTGGAATGAATCACAGAGTCGCTCACAGCTCAGCACTCACTCTGCTCGTATGAGGGCCATTCGTAACGGTAATCATGGCGATATGTCCGCTAATCGCCTACATGAGTCTTACCTTTAGCTGAAGTGACCAGCACCATGTGTTTCGGGTATTTGGCTACGAGTCGTCTGATCACGTCGATTTGTTCCAGAGTCAGTTGAACGGAGTCCAGGTGCTGCGAGGAACACGGCACGTACGCTGACCAAAACTGGAATAGAAAGAATAATAAATTACAAATAGGGAATAGATTGACATTAGTTCAGTACATGTAATCGTAGCGCATAAGCAAACTGCGGCTTTGACTAGGGGCAGCATATTCCGATAAAAAAAACCATTAAAAATTATAGATTCAAAGATGTACGAGTACTTCAGCCCGCGTCCGTTTCGGTTTTCTATTTTGTTACTACTCGTTGGTTTTTTTGATTGTAAAAATACATATCAGCTAGTACTAATATTTTTATATTTTGCAAATAGACAATTACAAAAATAATTATATTGAATTTTAGGTGCGAGTAAATATTTCAATGAGTTTAATAAAATATAAATAAATAAACATATCATCATGACATATTACCCATTACTGGGTGTGCCAGTATCTACAACTACAACACATGTAGACATGGGTAATGATGATATATTTTACCGTGCGGGCGCTTACCAGGCGTCATCTCACAGGCACTCATAGCCGGTGTGGAGAGTGCACCACAGGGATCACTTTTGTGCCATTTAAAATTGGAAATATTCGGCGTCTATCGAAAATATTTTTAGTATAATTAAACATTTTGGTGTTATACTGTACTCGTATTAAAATTAATCTAAAAGTTAGCTCGTTTATTATCTGAAAGACAATTGTATTTGTTTATATTTTACAATACCTCAACAGGATTGTCATAAGTCCGAATAACAATAGATTGAAATATACAAACATCCGTGGCTTTGATCGGGATTCAAATTTAGCACTCCTAGAGCGCTCAAGACTGTTTTAACTATAGTACCCGTTGCTCTAACCATTTAGTCACTAGGACCGGCAATTCAATAAATTTCTGCAGATTTGCTACACAATATCCCGTAACTACAGTAAAAACATACCTACATTAAGAATTATTAGAATTATTTTATTCTTTGCTTATTCATTTCATTATTATTATGAAATTTTCTGTGTTGTAATTAAGCATTTTCAAGTTGTAATCAAAAATAAAAAAATGAAAACTAGAGAATCAGAAAGACATAGACGGTGTTGACAAAAGAGTAAACTTTTTGAGGGTATATAGGTAATAGTGACCAAAATGAGTAAAAGAAAAACTTAATCAATATAGGTCTGATCTTAAACTGTATCCGGAGAGAGGCCGTTTTATATTAAAATCGAAGAAATACTGACAAAAATAAAGATCAAAAATTTTTTTTTGTCCATGCCAGTAAGTAGACTAGAAAAAAAAAATATCTGATGTGGACAACACATGACTTCCTTGTACGCCTGTTACACTATACATATTTTGTTAATAATTAAAATATGTAGGTATTATAAGAGACCCAATCTTAAATTTGCACGTATTTGACATAATTTGATATTGACATTAAATTCTTTATTTTTTTGTTATTTCTTGCCCTAATTCATAGCAAACTTAATTACAGAAACCAAAAAGTACATAATGTTTAAATTTACATATCTCGCTTATACAAAGAACTAATTTAATCATACTTGAAGTTTTCGACGCAAAATTCAATTCTCTAAAACTTTTATTTGAAGCATTTATTGTTAAATTCAAAATAACACCATTTTTTTCAAGAAAAACTGATAATAGCTTCAAGTAAAGTATCACTTCCGGTTAGTCTATTTTAACCAAAGTCTATTATGTTATATCCATTGATATAAAAGTATTATATACCAAATTTGAAAAGTTTTGGATTATATTTTAATATAGTTTTCCATTAAAATCTATTATAGGTTTCAAGTAAAGTACCACTTCCGGGTATACCATTTTAACTAAAATCTATTATGTTATTTTCATTGATATAAAAGTATTATATACCAAATTTGAAAAGTTTTGGATTATATTTTAATATAGTTTTTTATTAAAATGTACTATAGGCTTCAAGTAAAGTACCACTTCCGGGTAGACCATTTTTACTAAAATCTATTATGTTATTCCCATTGATATAAAAGTCTTATATACTAAATTTGAAAAGTTTTGGATTCTATTTTAATATAGTTTTCCATTAAAATCAAATATGGGCTTCAAGTAAAGTACCACTTCTGAAAGTTATGCAAGGACCAAAAAGGGAGGTGCACAACTAGATGTTATAACAGTCCTAAATACAAAATTTTAACTTTCTACGGCTTCCCGTTTTTCAGTTATGCGAGATACGTACGTACGTACGTACATACGTACATACGTACGTACGTACAGACGTCACGACGAAATTAGTCAAAATGGATTCAGGGATGCTCAAAATGGATATTTCCGTTGAAATCTGGAAACCGAATTTTTTCGCGATTACAATACTTCCTTTACTTCGTACAAGGAAGTAATAATTAAATTTTACATGGAACATTTTTCTCAGTTTCTAATAGTTACAAAGTATTGATCAAGGTCGCCACATTTAACTTAGAACAATTATTTAATATTTTTTGAAAACAAAAGCACATCTAAGATACCTTTGTAAGGTATCTTTTAATCGAAATCGTAACTCTTAATTGTTCTGGAGATAGCAGAGGTAAACCCCGTATAAACTGATTTTTTACAGCCTTACGTCTCCGAAACTATTGAAAATCCAACCAATGTTGATTAAGCTTTTTTACTCAATTTGATCAGTACTATACACCTACAACATTTTTACCCCCATTTTTAACTATCTCTACATTCATTATATCTCATTTTCGGTAGGAAAATAGTACATTCAACTCTACAATCCTAATATACATATAAAGTAAATAGTCACGTGGTGTCGAGCCATAACTTAAAAGTTTCATACCGAGAGTTTATTTTATCAGTAAACATAGGGTATATTATTGTCATAGTTACGGTATGAATGTTTGACATCAATGTATTAAAGCGTTTATTTTATAAGTAAACATAGGCGTTTAACATAGGAAGCAGTTTTTTGTAAATACAAAGTGTCTGTCAAAAAATCAAGCCATGTTATTGAACATGATAATAGTACATTACATCTTCTACGTTATTTAATATTAATTACTTTAATAATATTGGAAAAATTGCAATAAATTACAGAAATTGTCAAATAAATAATTGTTACACTTTTTTACTATGCAATATGAAAAGATTTACAAAATGTCTCCGTGACGCAGTAGTTATAACAGTAGAGTCTGAAATTTTTGGTTGGGGTTTGATTCCCCATAGGGGTAATTAATTTATTTTTTTTACATAAAAATTATTGAATTTTTAAAAATCAGTATATATTTCCATGTTACAACCATTTAATAGATATTTACACACCAAGTGAGCTAAGGTAATGTTTATCCATGAGAAGAAAGTTTAGTTAAATTCTTCGAGTAAATAAACATTCTTAGCTCACGTGCTTTGTACAATATTTTATTCAATTTTGACGAAATAATAATAAAAACCATTATAATATTTAATTTTGACAAAATAAAAAATTGATCAATTAGTAGGCTAAGCATGACAATCGTCGCTGATAGACGTCAAGTCACATATTTAAAAAGCTTCAGTGTCTGTCATTTATGCCGCAAAAAAAAAAAATGAAAAGGGCTGATAATGTCTGATAAATTATGTGGTAAGTGTTATTTTCGTTCTTGATGTTATTTTTAAATGCATTTGTTGTTGCAGAGTGCCAGAGTAAGTTAAAATTTTGTGAAAGTGATTTAAAAAAAAATTTAATTCACATCACATGTGAAAAAAGTGTTACTTATAGTTGTTGCTATGGAATTAATAATGACAGTTTAAAACGTCAAAATTGAATAAAAATAATAACATTGTAATAAATCAAAAGAAAATAATTGAGAATAATTAATTACAATAATCAAAATATTGATACAATAACAATGCATTGTATTTCCTTTGATATTAATAAAAATAACTCAAATATAATAAATTTGTGTAGATATTATGTTTTTATTGTATTTTTTACTGTGTATACAATGCATTGTTATGACATCAATATTTTGATTATTGTAATCAATTATTTTCTCTTTATTTATTACAATGTTATTATTATTATTTTTAAATTATTGTAATATGGAAATATAAATTGATTTTTAAAAGTACAACAATTTTTATGTAAAAAAAATAAAATAATTACCCTAACGGGGAATCGAACCCCAACCAAAAATTTGAGACGCAAGTGAACAAGTTATTTTATTCTTCTCTTGATTATACTATACAGGGTGGAAACGAACTTAATGTCATAAATTTAAGGGTGAGTAGTATGACATGTGTAGAGTACGAAACAGAAAGAATTTTTTAAAAATTCGCCTATTTAAGGGTAGTTCTCATTAAACTAACATTTTTGGTACCACTGGACCACTGACAACTTTAATACTTGAAATTAATTTAATTAATTTACGTAATGTTTCTGTATAATCAAATCTTAATTATTTCTAACGTAATTTATTTTGAAAGTTGTGGTGTAGTCTGCGACCGCCGCCATCTCGTCCATTATTTCTTTTTAAATTGCCTGTGTCGCGAAGACGTTGTGTCACGGTGATGAACATCCTTCGATCAGGCTGGCGTCTTCCTGGAAACCGTTCGGCATACAGACCTGCTGCTAAAACCGCGTTTTGTCCCACTTCACCATAATCAACAACATATTCACTAATTCAGAATTAGAATACATTTTTTTAACAACAGCACAGCAAAAATCACTTGTCACCAACACTTCCGAGAATAATGAAATATTTTATGTACCTATTACACAATTATTTTCGGTGCAAATGGTATTTAATTTAATTATTAAGAATAATATAATTTAATTATTAATAATACAACAAATTTTGAATGTATTTTTGATAAACATATTTTTAATGAAATATGAATTAAAACAGCATTAAAAAAATTTTCCTTAAGAAAAGTCGAATTTTTCGTTTTTTGAATTTTAAAAAAATTATTTCAGTTTCGTAATCTACACGTCATATTACTCACCCTTAAATTTATGACATTAAGTTCGTTTCCACCCTGTATATACATGTTTACATTTGAGGTTATATCCAATTCCTATATTTTACAATATATTACTAGATGATAATAATTGTATATACATTTATAATTTTAAATAATTAATTTTAAATATTTACATTTTTATATTATTTGGATTATAATTATTATTTAGCTAGTATTTATTTTAACCTAAAATCTATTGTTTTATATTTCTAAATAATTATATACATAAAACCTACAAACTAAGTATAAAATAAAAGTAAACTGACTAACCTATATATTAGTCTATGAATCGTCAGCGCAGCTAGACGTGTTGTGTGTGTTCTGGCGACCTCAGTACTATATTTTTTATTAAAGTCGAGTGGTTTTCAATTTTGTTTTCTTGTTAAATACAATAATTTCATAATGCTCACTCGTGATGATACTGACACCATTAGGTCCATGATATCATCTTTTCTATTGAAAATAAGTGAAAATAAAGAATTTATCGATGCAATCGTTAAATCCGTCACTAGTGCAGTGGAAAAAGTGTTCATAGAGAAAATAAATGTCCTTGAAAATGAAATTGGTGTATTAAAGGAAGAAAACACTGATTTTAAAAATATGTGCGATAATTTAGAGCAGTACACACGCCGAAATAATGTCCGTATTTTTGGACTTGAGGAAATACAGAACAAGTCAATTGATGAAAGTGTAGTGGATTTCTGCCGAAATAAACTAAATGTGGAGTTATCAAAAAATGACATTGATCGTTGTCATCGAATAGGAAAACCAAACAAGAACAAAAATCGGCCAGTTATAGTGAAATTCGTTAGTTACCGTGTACGCAGCAAAGTGTTCGGTACAAAAAGGAAACTGAAGGGTTCCGGAATATCAATTAGAGAAGACCTCACTAAAACCAGGCTCGCTCTCCTTCAGACAGCACAAGATAAGTTTAATTTTAAAAATGTTTGGACTTTTGATGGCTGTATATATGCGAGTGTAAATAATAAGAAAATTTTTATTAATACATACAATGATATCAAGTCATTTAAATGATCTGTAATAATAACTCTCGCATATATCGTTTTAACCATAAGCAGACTGCACATTTTAAATGTAAAAAAATCTCAACATATTGTGAACAGTGCCAGAACATAGACAGTGTCAATGAACTTCTGTCTTTTAGTTTATTCTTGAATACTTTTGTTTAACTTTGTAATTTTTTGTTTTGAATTTATTGTTAAGTTCATTGCTCGTATTTATTATGTTTACAGTAGGTCAAGTAAATGTTAGGTCGATTAATTCTTGTTTCACAAAATTTAAGGATTTTGTATATAACTTAGATTTTGATTTGATAGCGGTTACGGAAACATGGTTAAGCGACACCTCACCTTCTAACTTATTTTACATAGATGGATATAATTTATTTAGCAAACCTAGACCTCAAAAACGTGGTGGAGGTGTTGTTATATATGTGCGTAATACTAAACCATTGCAAAATATTAGATACTTCGTTTGTGACAGCTAACAATGTAGAGCATCTCTGAATCCAATTTTCTATTCAAAATAAGAAAATCATTGTTGGAGTTGTATATAACCCACACTGAAATTTTTATAAACATCTTGTAATTTTGGATTCAGTATTTGCTGAATTTTTACACCGAACGGAATACCTGATTTGTACTGGTGACATTAACGTAGACTTGTTATCAACCGACGTACGTTCAGACTTCGTAAAGAATGTATTTACTGCTTATGATTTGCATCAGCTGATAACAGGATATACAATACCAGCTTCAAAAACTTTATTGGATGTTTTAGCTGTATCAGATAAAAGTTTGTGTGTAAATGCTGATACTATTGATTGTATACATTTTTCTGATCATTTTGGGGTGTATGGTGTTTTTGAGTTGCCAAAAACTAGTACTGAATACATATGTTTTACATATAGAGACTTCAGGTATTTCAATATATATATCTATTCTATACACACTGTAACTCTGTCAATTGGGATCATATTTTAACACTTAATGATGTCAACCAAAAAGTAGAATTTCTGAATAACAACATTATCGCATTATTTGATACACATGCACCTCTGAAAACTGTTACAACTAATAAAAACTACTGTCCTTGGATAACACCGGTAATAAAAATTATGCAAAGTAAAAGAGACAAGGCCCTAGTTGATTACAAAAAGCATAAAACCAGTGCTAAATATGACTATTACAAGCAACTGCGTAATTTTACAACGGCTGCCATCCGTAGAAACAGGCATTTCTAGAGTGTGAGGTAAATAATAATGCGCATAATTCCCGTAAATTATGGAATAATATGAAACAAATAGGTGGTAAAAATGATACTTCAAAAAACATTCCTGACTATTTGTGCACACCTAATACTTATGGTCAATATTTGTTAGACAAAGTCGGCGACATTGATATTAACGAAAGTCTCAGAGAAACATATAACAACTTTGCGTCTGTACAGGAATCTAGTGAACCTTTTACATTTAGTTGTGTCGATAGTATAACGATCAGAAATATTATAAAATCGCAGAAATCTAATGCAGTTGGTGTATTTTTACAATCGGCATTTCATGGATAGTATGACATCGAATTCTGAACCAAAAGTTTCTTTCACTTTTCCACTAAGCCATGGTGTGCCGCAAGGGTCAATCTTAGGTCCGCTGTTCTTTTTTATTTTTATTGCAGACATGCCATTTTCAATGAATTTCTGTTCAGTACACTCATATGCTGATGATACGCAAATTCTTGCATCAGTATATCCTACTGATATAAATGAACAATTTGCTATTATTAACATCGAATTACAAAAATTAGTTTCTTGGATTAAGAATAATGGTTTGAAAATTAATACTAATAAATCTTCGCTTCAGGTTTTTGGACATATAAACAGTATATTACCTGATATTATACTGGATAACACTGTACTCGAACGTAAATACGTTACAACAATTCTAGGGCTGCATGATGATGAAGACCTGAAGTTTAGAGAACATCTTAACAAGAAGCTAATGTCTGCTAGATTGATTCTTCGGCATTTATACCAATTTCGCCAAGATCTTAATACTGAGATAAAACTAAAATTAATAAACTCTTTAATTCTATCAACGTTTTATTACTGCTCTTGTACTTACATACCAAATCTAACTTTAAAGGATAAAAATAGAATAACTCTTATCAGAATGCCTGTTTACGTTTTGCTTATGGTGTACGGAAATACGATCATATATCGCAATACCGGACTGCAGCTACTATGAAATCTGTTGATGAACGACTAAAAATTAATTATCTTTGTTTAATTCACAATGTAAGGTTAACAAGAACTCCTAATTATCTCTTTGACAAGTTAATACCAAGAGAATATAATTACACTCTCCGTATGAAGAACTTATATATTATTCCTTCCTTTCGAAAGTCAAAATCTAGAGCATCATTTTCCTATCTCGCGCCTACTTTGTACAACAATATTTCTGAATCCCTGAAGTCTTTACCGTTAACTGCTTTCAAATTCAAATTGAAAAAAATACATTAAGACCGTCTGTCTATTTCTTTTTCATATTTGTTTTTTTCTTTTGTGAACTATTTTTGAATGTAATTGTAATATTTTTAATATTTGTTAAATTGTGTTTAGCGTTTGATGATTCTATTATATTGTCATATATTTTTGTACTGTATCGGGTTAGGTGGAAGAACAGTCCTGGGCTGAACCTCGCCTATTACTTAAATGGTAATAAAGATTATTATTATTATTATTATTATTATTATTATTATTATTATTATTATTATTATTATTATTATTATTATATCCAATATTTACAAGTTTAAAAATGTTGATGATTTGATTGGATTTAGAATAGTAGTGTCATAGAACTGTTCTAATCTTCAGTTTCAAATGGTTCATCAAATATGTCCGGGTATTGATAAGGGAATTTATGTTTGATTTCGAAGTCTGAATGGTTTGACCTAATTTTTGTTATATTTTTAATTATATCGCTGTCGGTGTTGCAGCTTAATTTTGTAAAGAAATTTGTTGCTAATTTTGTGATGTATTCTGTGATGTACGGTATGTTTGTTTCTTCGTGTAGTGTTGTTATGCGTGTGTAACTGCCTTTACCTGTGATCAGACGTAGAACCTTATTTTGAAACACCTGCAGTGGTTTCAGTGATGTTTGAGATAAGTGTGCTATGATTGGCGCGCTGTATGTGATCAGTGGTCGTATAAGTGCAGTGTAGATATGTTTTTTTGTTTTAGATGTTAGTGTACTGTTTTAGGGAGTAGCGAGTAATTTTGCCTCAGGAAAAAGTGTAATTTCTGAATCATTTTTTGAATGTGTGAGTGTAGATTTAGACGAGTGTCTATTTGGATACCTAAATATTTAATATTGTCTTTGATTTGGATGTTTGTGTTATGTGCCTTGACGGGTGTGTATATTTTAGTGTTTGTGAATTTTCTCGTTACGATTATGACATTGGTTTTCTCGCAATTAATGTTTATTCTCCATTTAGCCCAGTATTTTGCCAGAATGTTAAGGTGTATTTGCACTTGTCTTCCTGCTACTTCAGCGCTTGCGTATATCGCTGTGTCGTCAGCGAATAGTGCTGATTCCGTATGAGAAAATGTAGGTAGATCATGAAGGTATATTATAAAGAGTAAAGGGGCTAGTATACTTTCCTGTGGCACCCCTGCTTTTATATATTTTTCATTAGAAAATGTGTTATTTATTTTCACTTTAAATTTCCTGTTTGTTAGGTATGAATTTAGGACATTTTTTGGAAAATATCAATCTCACTTTCAATGGTAGTGTATGATTTAACCATATGATGAATAGGGGATTTTGAAAGTATATTTGATTTAGCTGTTTTTAAATAGAAGATGGTTTTAAATCTCGACGATAATCTGTTAACTTGGATGGAAAGTCGATTGTTAATATACATACAGTCAATGTCGTTATTGATAATTTTATACAATAGGATTACTGCAGAAACTTGTCGTCTTTGTTCGAGTGAGGCTAAATCAAATTTTTCTAAAAGTTGTGATTGCGGTGTACCTCTTTGCGGATAAACTCCTTCCAGAATGTAAGTTGCAAATTTTAAAAACTTTCTTTGTACTTGCTCTAATGACTCTATTTGATTACTTTGTGTCGGATTCCAGATCACCGAACAGTATTCAAGGTGAGGACGAACGAGTGCAACAAACAAAAGACGTAATGTACCCAAACTGGAAAACATATCGCAATTACGGATTATGAATCCTAAACACTTTAATGCGGACGATGTTTTATTTGCAATATGTGTACTGAAAGAAAGTTTTGGATCGAAATATACCCCAAGGTCGCAAATAATTTCTGGTCTGTGCAATATATTATTGTTTATAGAATAGTCAAAATTGACAGGATTTTGTTTCTTAGTAAAAGACATACACTGACATTTTTCAACATTAAGAAAAAGCTTATTGTCATTGCACCATTGAAATATAATATCTAAATTATCCTGTAATAATAGACAATCATTTATGGAAGTTATACTACATAAGAGTTTTAAATCGTCTGCATAAAGTAAGTAGTTAGCAGTAAGACATGCGGTAATGTCATTAATGAAAATATTAAACAAAAGGGGTCCCAAAACTGAACCTTGGGGCATACCTGATTTCTGAGGGAAATATTCTGAATGATATCCATTTATACACACAAACTGAAGTCTATTACTTAGATATGACGAAATGAGTTGTAAAAGACAATCGGAAAAGCCACAAAATTTAAGTTTTTGTAAAAGAATCCCATGGTCTAATTTGTCGAATGCCTTTAAAAAATCTAAATAAACAACATCAACCTGACCTTGGTTATCAATAGCCTCGCATATAAGTTGGTTTTTGCACATCAAGTTAGTGACTGTAGATCTGCCTTTCATGAAGCCATGCTAGTTCTAGATAATTTCCATAGTTCAGGGAATTCTGAACTACTTAAAATTAAATTGAATAAAGTAGGCAGAGGTTTAACGAAGACAGATGAGCAATCTTTAATAATAAATGCAGGTATTAAGTCTGGCCCAGTTGTCATGTTTGCATTTAGTTTACATAAAGCTGACAAAACCTCATTTTCAGAAACTGATTTAATGACAAAGGTATTGTAATAGTCAGGAATGGCAAACTCTGAACAGTTATTTATTGAATTTTTATTAAATGAATTTGAAAAGTATTCAGCAAAGCAATTAACTATTTCTTGGGGAGTCTCAATCGAAATATAGTTATAGTTCATAATGGCAGGTATGTCAGATGTTTTTCTTTTGTTATTTATAAATGACCAGAATTTTTTAGGTTCTTGATTAATTGCATCTTGGATTTTTGAACAATATTTCTTAAAAGCCTCATCAACTTCAGACTTAATTTCAGCTCTCAGTTTTATAAACTCATTGCGATATAATGTGGATTGAGATCTTTTATATTTCGTCCAAGCTTTGTACTTTAATTTAAGTTTGTGTATTATAGAGCCTGTAAACCACTGGGGATAAGATTTAGTACATTTTTGTTTCAATGGCACGTTTTTATGAAAAACGTTATTTATTGCAGAATAAAATACTTCAACAGCACTATTTACATCACTTAAGTTGTCAAGGTTATCCCATGTGATAGCTGATCGATCTGAATATAAGGAAGGACAATTTGCTTTTTTAAAATTAAAACCAGAATTGGATACAGAGTGAAATTTATTATGATTAATTATGACTGAAATTTGTACTGTTAATGGTGGATGATGAGAGTATTCGCGACAGAAAGAGTCAATTGATCTTGAAACTTCGCAGTAAATATTACTAATAATTAGGTCTAACAGTTTCCCGTATTCATTCTTTATAAAATTATGCTGTTGAAGGTTTATGAAATTAAGAAAGTTATTTAAAGAATTGAAGTAAGGACAAGATGCAGTGTCGTTATAGCAATTTAGGTAGAGAGGTATATTAAAATCACCAAATATTATAATGTTAGAGTTATGTAATAATTGTATACTAGCTAGTGATTCAAATAAGGTATTATAATCTGTAACAGGGCAAGATGGCGGTATGTAAATTATAAGAGCATAGAAGACAGTGTGATTCACCAAAATTTTAATTAATAAGAAGATTTAAAATTGTTAGACACAGCAAACAGGACGGCGCCACCACGAGATTTATTCGTACTACAAAATGCGATCATTTCTAAACACAGTAAACTGACTGTTATCAAAAAGTTCGGAGCTGTGCACACCATCATGGCACCAAGTTTCAGTAAGTGCAAATAAATGATAATGAGATTCACATAACGAAAATTTATACAAATCTTAACATTTTAGGTTAAGTCCTGTGACATTTTGATAGTAACAAATAAATTTATAACTATGTGACGAAGTAGACACCTGTTCACAGAGAGAATGAGAATTAGAAAAATTGAGAGTGTCATTCAAAAAAGAGATATTATTAAGGGACTCATTAGAATCCGTTAATTGCTATGCATTGCCGAGAATATTAGTTTTAAATCTTTTTAATGTTTCTTGGTATACATGACAAGATTGATCCCAAACTGCGTGATTAATTGAAATATTCGGTTTATATGTTTTTAGTTGCGAACAGTGTATACATTTTAGTACATCAGATTTACATTCCTTTAAGGTATGCGCTTCTGCACACTTGGGGCAAGTGGGATTCTTTTTTGTGCATTTGGAAGAAGTGTGATGGAATCCACAGCAATTGTAACATCTACGTAAGTCGATTGCATCGTAGATTGAGCAGTAGTCGTAACCAACAAAGATTTTCCCAGCATTAAGAACTGACTGATAAGTATGATGATCAACTTGTAAGAGGGCTTGATATACATTTTTATTATTCTTAAGAGAATTAATTGACACAACTTCACATACACTGTCTTGCGAGGATAAAGGTTTATTTTGATTCTTCGTGTAATTTAACAGGTTAGTAGGCTCTAGTTTTTCCGTTAGCCCTACTACTTTTAGTCTAGGATTCAATAATTTTAATTGTTTGACTTCATATTTGTCGCATAATCTCTCATTAGCTAATTGTTTTAATTTATTGACATTGGTATTATCTTCACATGAAATTATCACACTGCCATCGCGATTATCTTTCACATTGGTGATATTTATTTCAGATTCGACCGGATTTAATGAATGTAATATATCAGATTTAGTAATACTGGGCTTCTGATTTCCTAACTTTGATTGTTTACTAGTAATGGTATAACGTACTTTATTTAGTTCACATTCAAGATTTTTTTCTATTTTATTTTGTAGTGAGGAAAATTTCTGTTTAAAATCGCTTTATAAAGAATTAAACAGTGAAGTAATACTGTCTGCAACATTAGATGAGCTTAATTTTGATAATAATTCATATATTAGTTTAATATTAGCAGCGAGATCTAGTGTTTCAGCATTATTCACTATCTTGCATGTTTTTTTACAGGCATCACACAGAAAAGGTTATTATTTCTGGAAATTGATTCAAAATCTTTATCTCCGATATTAACACATGAAATGTGGAATGATTTACCACAGGATCCCTCACAATCAATTGTTGCCTGATCAGGTCTTTTATAACATTTACCGCAATTGGACATTTTTTAACATTATTAATAATAAAAATAAATAAAATAATAAATATTAATAAATACATAAAATAAATAAATAATATAAATATAATTTAAAAAACCTAAAATCTAAAGAAAGACTATGAATGATACACTCAGGACACAGAGTAGGATAGGGACGCGCCAGTGCGGTCCGTCACGGCTAAAGGTTGAAGACGTACAGGTGTTGGACCACGGAAAGGGCAACAATAGAGAACTAGTGTTACTGATAATGCAGAAACGAATGACTGATAAAAGCCTATCAACTAAAGATAATATTCAGTATAAAATAAAGTTAAAACTAAAATAAAAAAGGTTCGACCTACAAAGTACTTTTAAATACTACTAATTGAAGACCGAAACTGAAATAAAATTGAATAAAATAATATTAAACTCAAGATTAAAATACTGAAAAACAAAATAAGCACAAAATTAAAATGTCACAACAAATTAAAATACCTTAAAAAAATTAATAAGTAATAATAAATAGATAAAATAAACGTGCAGCACCTTAAACTACTTACGTATAACTATAACGAATAAAACAATAATTATAAAACTAGAAATTTTAAAAACAAATACAACAAAAATTTAAAATAAAATGAGATAAAAAACCAAAGCCACGCCAGTGGCAAGTGAGTCAAGTTAAGTAGAAACTCGAAGTGACTTAACTTGTCTGCAGCAAATTACAAGAAAGATAGTAAAAAAATCTTTAAAACTAAACTAAAAACTCAAAATAAATGGAACAGACTCACAGTTTCATAAATCCGTTGTTATGTAAGTGTAGCAAATTCTTTACTACATCGAACTACCCAAAGCACAGAACTTAATTTCAACAATAAACCAAGGGACACAATAAAAAACTGCAGAGCAGCAATCAGCACGTGCTTCTTATTGAACACACACATACATATAAAAACAACTCGGTTAGTCTTCAGGTGAAATACTGGGTGTTTCAAAGAAAGTAAAAAAAATGAAGGGCATATAGTACTAACCAAATTGAATAAAAAAAGCTTAATCAACATGGGTCCGATATTCAAAAGTTTCCGAGATGAGACTGTGAAAAATGAGTTTTTACACCCCGTAAACCTCTGCTATCTTGAAAACTGTAAGAGTACGACTTTAATTTTTTTGTTTACCTTTTAGAGGCCATCTTAGACGTGCTTTTGTTTTTTAAAAAAATCAAATAATTGTACTAAGTTAAATATAACTTCATAACTATTAGAAATTGAGAAAAAAGTTTCATATAAAATTTTATTGTTTTTTTTTATAGTCTATTTACTGACAGACAAAATACAGTTGAAGATCATACCTATGTTGATTAAGCTTTTTTACTAATTTTTGCCTGTACTGTATGCCCTTAATTGTTTTTACACTTTCTTTGAAACAGCCTATAGATAATAAATATGAATTGACGACGGCGCTCTTTAACTAAATTATGTCATAACTTGTTCCGCAAGTCGTTGACTTAATTGACGCTAGATTTTTAAATAACATTTCTTCTTATTGTTTTTATCTCCCGCTACCCTAGTTTATATTTGAATTTTAAGTATTATTATTTTTATTTATTACTTTTCTTTTATCTTTGGTTTTTATTGTATTTTAAAATATTTGTATATATTTTACTTATATATGTGATGTCAGGTTTTAAGTTTATGTTGTTGCTGTCATTGTTTATGTGTAACATTTCTAGAGTGAGAAGTTTGTGTAAGTTTATTTCTATATCAATGATCTTAACAGCACCAAAATTAAAATTATGTCCAAGTGACATTGAGTGTTCTACTGGAGCACATTTTCCCGTGTTGTTGTTTTTGTTATTGCAATTTCTTTGATGCTCTGTTAGCCTGAGTCGTAAATAACGTTTGGTTTCCCTGTATATTGAGCCGGACAGGCATCGCGAGGTATTTTGTATACGATATGTAACCTGTAATCCTACCTTTTCTCTTCCTCCTATGTGTTTTGTTGTGTAAATTCCTCTGTTTTAAATTCAAATATTTTTTGGAAGTAAACATTGTATAACGTCAGGTGGAATACAAGAAGTCAGATCATTTGTATGCCCTTTGTAATATCCAAGCCTTTCAGGCTAGCGTGCAATTCTAAGTACGTGTACTGTGGAGAGATTTTTTTCTATGAACAGTAGGCGCTCTGGAGTCAGGCTGACCCTCGGTCCTCGGCCGAACCAGATCAAAACCATTATTACACGAACCGAAAGGAGGACGAGGCAAGTAAATAACCTAAGACCCAGCCCTGTAATTTAAGCGTCGGGCTTCGACCCTGGACCAAGTGAGCGTCGTCTTTCCGAGAGAGAGGATTGCTATTTATGAATTAATTTTAATAGCAAATTCTTAAAAGCTACAAATAATGCAATTAAAAAATCAGTAACAGCTATTCGCAGAATTCATAATTGTAGATAAAGGAAAATCATGCCAGTGGTCAGACAAAAGTATGCTATTGATTGCAATTATTAAAGCCAGTGCTTTATATGCAGTAGAAATCTGAGGACTTAGATACGGTGAAAAACTAGAAAGCATTCAGCTTAAATTTGTAAAACGTACATTACTATGTCAGATAAATACGAGTGCAACGCCAAAAAATTCCAACCTGATATAGATCCAAGTATTATAGAAAGTCAATATGTTGATAACAGTTCAAGTCTTATTAACCTGGGAAAAAACAAAAATGAATTTTAAGTCAATTATTATTAATAACTGTCACTCGTTTATCACAATGTCTAAAGTCACGAAAATTGAGTATCGGGCTGTTATCAAATTCTTCACCCGAGAAGGCCTTTCTCCTCAATGTATCAAAGATCGGCTGGATGGAGTTTATGGGAAAAATTCACCGTCTTATTCTGTGGTAAAAGATTGGTCGAAATGGTTTCGATTTGGGCAAGAATCCATGGAAGATGACGTCAGAACAGGAAGGACGGCGGACGTGGTGACGGACGACAATATTGGCCTAATTGAAAATCTAGTAATAGACGACCGACGTTTGAAAGTGAAAGAAATATCTAAAATGACGGGGCTTTCTGATACAAGCATTCGTCGAATCATCCACGATCATTTAGGCATGAATAAAGTTAGTGCAAGGTGGGTCCCCAATCAACTCTCAGCAGTTCAGCGCCAACGTCGTGTTGAATGTGCTCAAAACTTTTTGAAGCTATGTGATGTAAACCCTCGGAGGTGTTGAAGACAATTGTCACAGGAGATGAAACTATGGGTCTCTACTATGATCCGTTATCCAAAAGGGAGTCGATGGAATGGAGGCGAAAAAAGAGAAACACCGCCAACAAAGTTCAGGATCTGCCAATCGATAAAAAAGGTGCTGGCTACGATCTTTTGGGATTGTGAGGGCATTCTTCCAAGACTTTAAAGAACGTAAAACAACAGTTAATAGGGCATATTATGCAGCACTTCTGCATAAGTTGCGACAAAATATTCGGGAAACGAGATGTGGTAAACTAACCAGAGGTGTGCGTTTGCCGTGCACACTGCTGCAATTGCACAAGCTGCGATTCATGACTGCGGTTTTGAACAAATTGATCATCCTCCTTATAGTCCAGATATGGACCCAGTGACTACTATCTGTTTGGATATTTGAAAAAGGACCTTCGAAGGCGCCATTTCAGTGACGACGAAGCAGCGAAGGCTGTAGTTTGGACATATCTTGAAGACAAACCAAATGAATATTTTTGTAGGGGTATTGTATTGTTACTGAAATGTTGTAATAAGTGCATTGATGTCAGGGGGATTATATTGAAAAATAAAATTTAATTGTAAGTCTATAGCGTTTCTTTCATAGTCAGGCCGGAAATTTTTGGCGCTGCCGTCGTACACCGGGGCAGTTAATTAGAAAACAAATAGGGCCTATTCATATAAATTTAGAAATAACAAAGCGAGCGTTAAAATGGAGTTACTAAAATCTTATATAAAAGGTCAGTTCATTTAGATCAGACCTCGTATAACAAACAAGAGTATAATTGGGTTTCACAGTTTAAATCCTTACTTTCTGAGGCAAATTTTGGTTGTATCTAGCAAAAACAATGCATTAGTAAAAAAGAAATAAAAGTTTTGCTTTCTCAGACTCAATCAAATTTACAACAGAAAGAAGAGGTCTTAATTCTTCATAACTTCTTTAAAAATAAAAACTATTATAAATTCATTTCAGGTTTTAATCATACCGCAGATTGTACAAATTAGACTTAGTAGTAAATATAAGCAGATTTTTTTCATAAATAATACAAAATATAGTTTGAACCCAACAGTTAACTGTACGATATATAAATGCCGAGAGTTAGAGAACTTATCATTTCTTTATTACTACATGCCCTATGTATTCACTAGTTAGACAAGCATACCTTTTCAAGTATTTACAGCCTATATGAGAAAATAATTTCTTCAGTATTTTTCTAAATTTAAATTAATGTAAAATAAATAACGTTATTAGGCGCTCTCAAAATCCGTAGTTTTTACTTAAACGTTTCAATAATCAGTACCCAAACATGTTATGATTAGATGTATAATATTAATTCATACCTGTAGTATTTATACATATGAAGTTAATAGCTAATTGTTTTTATGCGTAAATGTACATCTTTGTATATAATATGAAGACATTTGGTATCTACATAGTTTTCTTTCTACATTGTTACTCTATTATATTTCATAATTTTGTAAAATTGTTATTTTTTGTTTCTTATTCTTTCGTCGAGTACACCTTCACGAGGGTTTCCTTTTTTGGCGCCCGAAATATAACTTTGTGGTATTTAAAATTTTGCACAGGCCTGAATCAGTTTATTTTTAGTTATGGGGTAACATCAAAACACAAAATTATAATTCGTACCCCGAGCTTTATTTCCTCAAGATTCACAGCTAGCTAGTGCCTTTATGTGCGAAAGGTAATTGAAAACCCTTAATTGCGTGATAATATCTTGCCAACAGGGTCTGTTTGGTGAGCAATCAATTGTAAAAAAAAGCAATTATCTTTATTTTTAATTTTTTGTGCATTATTGTTTAAATAATTTATTTTTGTCGCAATTTTTTGTTTTTTGTAATTTGTGTTCATTTATAATAATTCTAGTTTTTCAATCATATTCTTTTCGACTAGTAAAATTAAATTTACGGTAGTGAACATAACGTGGACTTCATTTTTTAAAATAACGTTTGATTCAGCGGCTTAATTCTATTATAATTTAACCTTTAAAGAATGTACGTGAAAGAAGTTTAGACTTTACAATTTTCAGTTCAGTTTTAATCTACTTGCTGAAGCGTAAACTATGAAAATGAAAGAATAGCAAGGATTTCATCATATTCGATGTAACTGGATCAATTACTCTTGTTAAATAAACATAGTTATAATTATACTGGTAATTAAATAGCAGTCGCACTTTAATTCTGTTAGAACGAAATTGTATAGGTAATGCAAACGTAGCGTAATCAGCGTGTTAAATATGCTACAGAATGAAAATGATATAAGATTAATATTCAAGTTTCGACTAGCATATCAGCGTAAAAAAAATCTGATGTGACCAGAACATGACCTTCCGCCAATACCATGTTTAAAATAGTAGTGAGCTTTAAGTAAAGTAAACTTCCGGTTGACCGTTTGTAAATAAAATCTAATTTGTTGTCCAATAAATAGAAAAGCCTATAATACGAAATTTTGGATTGTTTTATAGTTTTTCCTCAAAAATCTGTTAGAGCTCCAAATTAAGTACTACATCCGATTTATCATATGTGGTTAAAATCTAATATGTTGTTTCAAATTATATATGAGTTTTAAATACCAAATTTGAGAAGTTTTGGATCATATATTAATAGACTTTAAGAAAAAATCGTCACACACACATTCTGAAAAAAATCAGTATCAACTTCTAGGTGCTCTAAAATGCAATCTTTGTAAAGTCTTCGCCGTACACGATCCATTTCGTAAATGTGTAGTTGTAAATTAATATTATTATATAGTGCTGCAAAAATAGCAATTTTAAATCAGATCATCCTGTACATCTAACATTTATGTATGATGGACAATATATTATTTTTATGAATCTTAATTTCATTACTATTATATTCTCCTGAACACGGTTTCATTATTAATTTTAATGTAATTGCTTCATGTCAATGACATTTGTTTAAATATGTCAAAATTGGTATTAAAATAATGTTTTTGTTTGACGCATAGGCAAGATGTTGTGAAAATAAATTATATTATATATTCATATTTAAAGTTATTTAGAGTTATTTACTGAATGTTATTATCGTAGAATTGAAGATTGTACCATTATATTCAATTTGAATAAGTAAAAGTTGCTAAAAAATTATAGTCAATGAATTTTTTACAAGAAAAACTGTTAAAATCTTGTATAAATGATACTTCCGGTTTATCCGATGTACACTAAAAACTAATGACCTCTTTCCACATTAGTATAGAATGGGAATGCAAAATTTCAAATTTTTCCGATTGATAGTATTTAAGTAATCGTGTCCACAAGATCCACACACACACACACACACATATACAAACTCACATACATACATACATACAGGCATCATTGTAAAAATGTTAAAATCGCATTCTGAGGACATCAAAACGTGTTTATTCACTAAAATCTCTATATGCGATTTTTACCACGATCCCTATACCTCCCTTACCTGGGGTAGCGGGAGGTAAAAACACGGACAAAACAGGTATTAATTAAAACATTTATTATTTATTGTATATAAAAAGCATTTTAATAATTTTAGATCATCATATTGACTTATTCTTTTAAGTAATAATTGTTGCATGATCGCAGAAGCGTCCACGTCACGAACTCTGGGCAATGATTCACTTTTCTAATTCTTCTATAACATACATACATACATACATACATACATAGATAAAATCACGCGTATCCCACTTAGTGGGTTAGCAAAAACCCGAAAACAATAGGAAAAGAGATGAGTAAGAGCTCAGCTGACTCACTTCACTCTTAAAAAACATTCTTCTTTCGCCTTATCCACAATCATCATAGCATTCCTACATAAGAACATATTAAAGTGACCGATTTTCGGTAGCGAATAACCGCATCCGGACCACAATAATAGTTACATAACAATCATCCTTCGCCACACATTCCTATCCATGCACACTTTTTTCACCTCAGCCACATTCACAAACGTATTCATACATAAGAGCAGAGGAACATATTAAAGTGACCTATTTTCGGTAGCGAATAACCGCATGCGGACCACAATAATAGTTACACAAAAAATCATCTTTAGCCACACATTCCTGTACAAACATATTTCGTTCACATCGTCCACATAAAACTTCAGCTGTATCTTCATTCTCATAAAACATTCTTACTAACCATACATCTTCACACCACAATATTTACAAAACAATCATCCTTCGCCACACATTCCTATCCAGGCACACTTCTTTAGCCTCAGCTACATTCATAATCGTATTCATGCATGCTCTTCTTCTCTCTCAACTCGGAAACTTACGCTCCTTCAAAACACTACCAATCACATCCATCCACTTACACACTGGACGGCCACGCAATCGAACACCCTCAACTTTACCAACATATATGCGTTTTACAAGTCGTTCACTCATCATTCTCTCCACATGACCAAACCATCTCAACTGACTCACTCCAACTCTCTTAACAACATTCTTCCTAACCATACATTTTTTATACACCAAATTATTCCTCATGCGATCCCGTCTTGTATACCCACAAACACCACGTAAATACCTCATTTCCACGGCAGTCACTCTCCTTTTATACAAGCTACAACTAATTCATACTACCTAATATTTGAGAAAACTCAAGAACGAGTCACAGCGCCAACCATCGGTTCTTATTAGAGCCTCATTTGACCATCGTCATTACAACTGTGGAAGGTTTGATTACTGTCAAGCAAGAAATTATTTCTGTTTTTTGTAAAATTTGAATTATAGTCGCATAATACTTTGTATGGATTAGACTCGAATAAATAAATTGCAGAACTCACTGTGTTAGTTAATACAAAATATGAAGTGTACCTATATATTAATTTTATTTGAATTTCTCTTTGTTCCGGTTACACATAATATATCTTCTCTATAAATTCATATTGCATTTATTATTCATTTTTATTGTCAAAAAATAGAAAAAGAAAAAGTAAAACAACGTCTTGCAATAAGACAAGATATCAGAAGGCAGAAGACAGTATTCCACTATCAGCGATTTTGGCATATTATTAGATTTTGTCTTTTTTATGCCTGATTCTATCGTTAATTATAAATACTGCCTTACAAATAAACTTCTAACCTCACTTCTTGTATTAAAGTACATGATATTGGGAAAAAATTAAGCTTTAACAATATAGTGAACCCAGTAATTCGTAGATGTCGTGCATGTCTCTAGAAATATTGAAAATTAATTGAGTGAACTATGAAATTTTATTATAAAATGATTTATTATTTTAAAATAATTTACAAAGTATTTATATATCGAACATCAATAATCTCTTATTTTTATATATTTTTGATCTTATTGTTTTTTGTCTAGACCACTAGACTTAATTGAATCGTTTCAATGTGGAATGCATATTTTCAAATATATCTACAAAATATAACTTTGTTGTCTCTCAGGAGGAACATAAAACAGTAAATGTAAGATAGGTTATTTCGACATCGTATAAAATTTCATCAAAGAAGCCTAGAGTTAATAGATGTCACTTATCACATTTTTTTTTTTTTTTGCTTGATACTTTGTAACGGCTATCTTTTCCTTTTCGCTTGAGTACACCCCTGCTTATCATATGCGAGTTTGAGACGAGTCTCGCCGTCCGAGGATTGCCTATACAAGATTGCCGGAGGTCCAGCTCTCGATCGCCGGCTGTGGAACTGGACAGTTCGCTCTCTCGTGATATTCTTTAGTTCTTTATAATTCTACGTTTTTTGGTTTTCTACCGCTCTTGAAGTATCGTAGGATCTTTATTACTATTTAGTAAGTATTCACTTATTAGGTTTCTATACTTTTGGTCTATTTTATTTGGTAAAATTTTGTCTTTTGAGTAACGAGCTAGCAGCACGCTAGCTGCGCTGTTCCACATGTCAAGCCGTTTTGGATATCTATAATTTTTAAAATTTAAATTTCTATTACTTTATGCACATCTAATTGTTTTTATTATATTTTTGGTTATTTTTCTATTTCAAAATTTGTATAATTTTTGCTTTTGTTGGTCACTTAGTATTTTAGTAATTCAGTTTAAATTCCTTTATGTTAGCGCGCTTTACCTTGCCGCTAACGCCCCCCGTGTCTTAAGAAAGACACTTCAATTTTGTTAACTTACATTTTAGTAGTATTCTGTTTAACTTTTAGTAGATAAGCCAACCTTGTTTTGTGTCACAGTAGACACTTCAAATTTGTTTTTTTTGTCACATATTAGTTTTTTAGTAGTTCAGTTTATAATATTTCTCCCGTTTGTTTGATAATTCAGTTAGTCATTCACTCTCATACATTTCACTAGGCATTTGTTTATTGGGTATATTCATTACTAACAACTTTGGGTATTCAACATTCCATTCACACCATAAACACAGACTGACCATCCTACCAAACTGATCCTTGTGAGAGTGACGAGTGGATGTTTGTTTTATATTGGTAAATTCTGTTTGCAGTTCGTTTTAAAGCCGCGTACGCGAATTTAATTCATTCACAATCCTGACAACAGTTTTATTTTTGCTATTTGGTTCTATGTTGTTGCTCCTCACAGAGAAATTTTGTTTGTTGGATAATAATTTGGTTCTGTGGCGAACAACACACTGTTGTGAGAATTTTGTAATTCTTACTGCTCGCTTCAACCGTAAAACCGGCAAAACTCTCCCCGTCTTACTTTTTATTTGCGTCGCGTTTTCCTGTGCATTTTTATTTTCAGTTCATCACCACATTCATAATATTTAGCTAAAATATTGTATTTGGCTGGCAGTCTTGCACTGCACTTCTCTGCATATCATTCATTCATTTAGTTAGTTTTTCTGTACGTCTCTACAAATATTTATCTTGGTTTTTGTATAAATTTTGTTGTTATTTTGCCGGGCACTAACTCTGCTTTATCTCAACATTTTTTTTTCGTTTACTATATTATTGCAATCGAAGATATTCGTCTTTTTAATTTTTTTTTTGCGGTCAATTTTGACCTGTTGGTTAGTTGTTTCTTACATAGACATATCTGCGTTTGCATTAATAAAAAAAATATTTTGTTTTGCACATTTATATGCCGCTTATTTTTTTGTTATACAACTTCCCTGGTTTGGGTGGCCGAGTTGGTTTGGTGGCGGGCTGCGGTGCACATTTTGGCCTCAAGCGCAAACCGAGAGCAGCAGCAGCAGCCGCAGCAGCACCGGCAGTAGCTATACTTTCCGAGGGCAGCTGTTTAGAGCAACGCTACCTGCGTACTACTCCTCGCAGACCCAAAATCAGGCCAGCACAACAGGTTCGCCTGACTAAGTAAAGCGGCACCTTACAAGGACCGCCACCACATCGAGAGCCTACAGCTGCTCCAAACGATTGGCTCACTAAGCTACAGCACAGTACCTCTCGGCGTCTGCTCTGCGTCGTCGCTGCACCGGCTTTGCCCCAGACGGACTGGGTCCACTCAGCCCATCGGAAGCGACCTTCTAAGATGAGTAAAGCTAAAATTTTTTGTAATTCAATAACTGTCTCCGTAAAGTCTTTTTTCTACTTTTGTAAAGTGCCGATAATTTTATGCACCTTCAGTTATTTATGCGAGAATCACCGGTGGCCTGGCGCACAACGTTCATTTTTTGTACACTCTCATTAGCGCCAGTGGCGCCCTCTGCGATTCATCCCTGCTCTCATTCCCGTGTCACAACCCACGAGCCACGACCCTTTGCTTCCGACTTTTAGGGCTACAGGCACAACTCTATGTGTGCAGTGATCGTGTACTTTCTCAGGTAGGTGCCGATTACGTCACAACTTTTTTATATTTTCAATATTCAAACATAGAGCTAGTGTTCTATTCAAACAAATATATGGTATTACAATTCTGTTATACAAATGAATAATAAACTAGCTAAAATTATAGAGGATTAGTAAATAATTTATCAACGTGTAAATGCACCCACTATGATACATAATGAGTGCCAAACTTGGCTAAGCATAAACAAGCATCTCTTTTGTCGTATGTCTGCATATTTAAACATATCAAACACTTGCCTTTTCGTCTTACAATGACTACTCTTTATCTAAGTTTCAGACAAAATATCGCAACAAAGTATAAAATTTTTACGGAATCACTACATTCTACACAAACTTGTGTTTTGAAAATATAATGAACTACCGCAGACCGCAGGAGTTTAAATGATTAGTTATTTATAAAATATAAACTTCGTTTCAGAAAATAAATCTCTGACATAATCGTTATACTTTCATTATTGTTTCAATATATATATGTGGCAACCACTGAGATCCGTCAATTCCGGTAATGCTCAGTTGGTACAGGGATTGCCGGCAACCAGTGGAATAGTCGAACTGCAATCCATCTTTTGTTATCATGCAATTAACCAGCCACAACAATAACCTTGGATAACTCGGATTGAGTTTTGTGCATTAGGCGAGGTTATTGTTGTTATATTTAGTTGAATTTTTGTGCGTTAGGTGAGGTTATTGTTGTGTTTCGTCTATTCCACTATTTGCCAAAAATCCCTGTACCAATTAAGCATTACCGGGATTGACGGATTTCAGCAATTGCGATAAACTGTAAGCCCGCGTTAAACTTTCTCAAAGAATTTATAAACCAACCTCTGTAATCTCAAATAACGTACTGTGGTCCAATGAAAGTAAATTTATATTAACGTCAAATAAATGTCGCCAAATTTTATGGCGAAAACAAAACTATTCCAACGAGAAAAATATAAGTACCTATTTCAAATTACAATAACATTGCCCTGGTTGCGACAAGTAGGTGTTAATATTTTCAGGGAAATATGTTGTATTCAACGAATAAATGGAGAATAATGGGTTACAATTTACCATAATATTCCAACTTGATACTTTCCTTAGATATTCCATGATCACACCCGGTACAAGAATGCAATCAGTATTTTAAATATTATTATTGCGATATGTTATTTATCTAACTGAATTTCTTTTCTATACTTTCGTTTTATTTATTGTTAACAAATTTGGTAATAAAATTTTTGTGGTAGTGTGACACAGATAAATCATAATTTATAGAACATCCTAATGTGAAAACATTCGTATCCAATGAAACAATTTATTGTCAAATTTATTAACAAATTTTATAACAATTTAAAACCGTGCCAGACTTTTGAATTGTATCATCGATTTGCGTGATTCTGTCGTAACTTTGATAACTCGTTTCTTGTGACCAACAACGGACAGGGGAGCCTCGATTACTAATCAAATCCTGTAGGAATTTAGAGGACTTTTTTTAATAATATTTGCTAAAACAACTATTACTAATCTGTGTAAAAGAGGAGAAGGGTTAATCTTAATATTTTGACAGTCTATTAAAAAAGTGTAATCATCTACATCTCAATTTACTTTCTTCAATAATGGAGTTATTGTGGTCGAAATTATCGTTGCACACACACATACACAGAGATATCATTCTAAAAAAGTAAAATTGTATTATTCTACTGACCCCAAAATGCACTTATTCATTAAAAAGTCACAAACGATTTTTTTTGACTAATGACAATACCTTCACCTAAAGGGGACGGAAAGTCAGAAAAATCTGAATTTAAAAAAAAAATTGATGGTCGGTAGTGGGCAAAAGATCAATCACAATAGAAATATTGTATATAAAAATTATCTTAGTAGTACTTAATAGTATCAATTCCAAAATATTAGGCGGTATTCCAGATCGAAATTTTAAAATTTAATTTATCAATTTTTGAAAAATTTTAAGCCTCGGTTGAATTCGGTTATGATTTGTTCCATATTATTATTATTACTCCAGAAATATTCTTTATCTATATTAACTAGAAATAATTTGACCCTACTTGCTCAATTAAATTCCACTTTGTTCACTATAGAATTATCTACTATCGAGGAAGTAATTATAGTCAGTTGAGTTTGAAACTAAATAACTTGTTTAAAAAAAATAAAAAATTATGAAACAAACTTTCTTTTATAGATTATACATTTCTACATAATTATACCAATTTTCATATTTTTAATTTAATTAATATTAAAATAGTAACAATATATATATATATATATAAATATATATATATATATATATATATATATATATATATATATATATATATATATATTAAAATGACCCCATTTTTAGGGTGTTTGTAAAATGGTCAACTTTATTGAAGTCTAATATCAATATCCATAAACGGAAAAAAATCAAATTTTAACATGTTATAACCATAGTCTTTATAAATAATTTAAACGCTAATTATTTTTTTCGATTCCCACTGATTTAGCCGAAGGGCTGCTACTTTAAATTTTCCAGAAGAGAAAAATGATCCACCGAGATAACAAAACGTCTATTGCTTCATTTCTAGGAATGCAGTTTTTTTGGTTTGTGGAACGTCCTTTATAAAATTCTAATATTTTTTTTACTAGTATTGATTAAGGAGTTTATTTGACAGTACTTGTTTTGTAATCTCAATTTATTATGTACATCCTACCGACAGTGACAGACAAGTACCAAGTCTTCAGCAAAAGCGAGGAGAAGCAGCTCATTTTGGTCGCCAATGTTAACCCCCCTGACACCAGAGTTCTGGAAAACGAACCAAATATCATTCTAAAAAATTGCAAATAATAATGAAGAAAAAATTTCTCCTCACAGACAGTATGCCCTTTGATATTTTAATTGGATTAGATTGAGCATTATTTAGTTTAATTTGCTGGAACGCATTACTATACAAATTTTGTAGTAACTTAATTACTTCACCTCTCAATTGCTCTAAACTAAAATCATTAGAATTGCATGGGTGTGTTGAGTATAGAATGTGATGAAGTGCTTTGATTATATAAAGCTTCCCATTCCGCTAAACTCAAAGAGTTGTCTGCTGGTTGTTTTTTCTAAAGGATCTGACTATTTGCCAAAATTTCGAGTTGTTATTTACGTTGCTTAATTTGTTTTCTTCTTCAGAAAATTAATTATTTTTATTTATTTTATACAAGTAGTTTTTTACCTCTCGCTAAGAGAGGTATTGGATTCATGCTAAAATTCGCATATCCAGATTTTATTGAATAAGCATGATTTAAGGTCCCTAGAATCCCATTATAACATTTTTAAAATGATGTCTGTGTGTGTGTGTGTGTGTGTGTGTGTGTGTGTGTGTGTGTGTGGATGTGTGGATGTGTGTATGTGTGTGTGTATGTATATCTGGATGTTGTAGACACGATTCCTCAAACACTGTAAGACTTAAAAAATATTTAACTGCAGTTTCCTCAATCTGAGATTCCTGGGAAGAGCTGAAAAGGTTTTAGTAACAATTGAACAACCGGAAGTAGTAGTTTCTTAGAAAAATTCTTCTAAATATAATTTTTTGGAAGTTTTTTTTATTAAATATTGCAGAACATAAAATTCTCCGTCTAATACACTTAAAATTTTTATTATATCTTGTATAGATTTAGAGATAAAGACACTATAATTTATAGAGTAAACTAATCGCAGAGGCCAAGGCACTAAGGAAACCAGTTGACAAATTCCAATGTTTATAACATGACACATGTCATTGTCAAATATCAACATTTTTAGTGACATTCTGATAGCTTTTTCTGGGAAGTATATTTAATTTTTCTTATTGTTTTATTAATTAAATATTTGAAATTATAGGTAAAATTGTGGTAAAATGCATATATCCATCAGAATTACCGCCAATCTGGTTAATGAATTGGAACAATCTCTGACATGAAAATGATATAAAATAGATATAATTAGAATTATATGTGTGCAGAAGACATGTTGAATACAATAAAAAACAATATTTGGGTAAAGTTCTGTAATATTTTGTTATAAAACGACGGTTCGAAAGCGAAGTGCAATACAATACATATATAGCCTAATATGGAAATGGCGAGAGGTCTTGTGCTAGCCACAACAGATTTTTTTTCTTGTTGTACGGTATAGCCATTGAAGGTACATCTTTATCCTATCAATTATGGGCCTCCGATAAACAAGTAAACAAGCATGTCTTTTACAATTCATTGTTATCTATTAGCTAGTTATGCCAGGAATAACGTTAAAACAGTAGGTTGATATTGACACAATAAAATTATCTTCTTGTTAGTGTATTTTTCTTCAATATTTTTAATATTTCTTCCTTCTAATTTGTATTTTCGCGATGTTATATAATTGGCAATACAGTCCTTTTCAAAAGAAAAAAAAAATACGGTGTACGTTGGGCCTCTATTGCAATCATCGTTATTTATATTAATATCGGGGCTACAAAAGCATGATTTAATTTTAAGCATAAACCATGATCTGAAATGGATAATGTTATATATTCTAGGTTCATCTATGCCAGATAAAATGTACTTTTTCCTAATACATTAAAAAAGGTGTACTTGCCAGATATATGTACCACCTACCATTATGTACCACCTACCATTATGTACTAGAAATCCGTAGTGTTCCATCATTTGTACCAAGAATGCCAATATGGTTAACACAATTGTTTAGTGATTTTCTGACTTCGTAGATGTTTGCGGAAGGTACCACATTGTCGCCTAATGCGTTCAGTTCATATTTTTAAATTTATCTTTTCTTTAAAGAATAGGTCAAATAAAAAATGTAGGTGCACGTTCTACAGCTTACAAATCTCTAGAATCAGATATGATTTTTTAATAGTTGCCTTTAATTTCAAATATTTCAACGCTGACGACACGGCTTCACGGATTAGACTATCGAGTTCTATCGGTTTAATTTCGAACTATGATTTTTGGATTTGATTAGTATAAAAAAAAAATCCGTTGTGGCCAGCACAAGACCTTCCGTCAATTCGATGTATTTTGTACAAATCCCATACCAAAAGGACCTTGGAACAGATTCTATATAATATCATGTAAAATCGAACACGAACACATACTATTTTTTACAAATTCCATACTAAAAGTTCATTTGAAAAGGTTCTTTAAATCCAATAAAATTATAACATAAACTACACTAAGTAATGTCCTTCCATCTTCTCTTTGGCCTTTCTCTCCATGTCACTTGCGAGTAACAATATAACATACCAATTTTAGATCCTATACTTTCCATATTTGGTTTTGCACTTGCAACTGACATCTGTCAATTAATTTTTTTTGAATAATTATGTCAGCTGTTTCCATGATAAATCGCAAAGCTGACTAATTTTTGAAAATTAATTTCTTTATAATGCTTTAAATTTACATCTATTGAATATGAAGGAAAATGTATAATTAAACCGTATAGAGAAGAGTATTTTCTTTAATATATATATAATAACAAAATGTCAAAAAATAATATTTAACTGCGTTTTTTTAAGAAAAACTGTTAAAAACTTCAAAAAAGGGTACTTCCGGTGGATCGATTATAACCAAAATCTAATCAACTCTTCATATAGATGTACAGAAGAGGAATACGAAAGAATTATAATTTTTAGAATTGTAGTATTGGAGTTATCGTCGGAGAAAAATTTGTCACACACGGACATACATACACACACACACATGCATACAGACATCATCTTAAAAATAGTAAATTTGTATTGTAGGGACCCTAAAACGTGCTTATTCATTAAAAACTCACCACCGAATTTTTTGACCAAAGACAATACCTTCCTTACCTAAAGGTGACGGAAGGTAAAAATCTGTTGTGGCCAGCACAAGACCTCTCGCCATTTCCATATTAGGCTATACGTATAAGTATTGTATTGCACTTCGCTTTCGAACCGTCGTTTTATAACAAAATCTTACAGAACATTACCAAAATATTGTTTTTTACTATATGTAGCATGTCTTCTGCACACATATAATTCAAATTATATCTATTTTTCATTGTATGAGGAAGTTTCTAAATTTCAAATATTGTTCCAATTCATTAACCAGATTGGCGGTATTTCTGATAGATATATGCATTTTATCACAATTTTACCTATAATTTCAAATATTTAATTAATAAAACAATAAGAAAAGTTAAATATACTTCCCAGAAAAAGCTATCAGAATGTCACTAAAACTGTTGATATTTGACAATGATATGTGTCATGTTATAAACATTGGAATTTGTCAACTGGTTTCCTTGTGCCTTGGCCTCTGCGATTAGTTTACTCTATAAATTATAGTCTTTATCTCTAAATTTATACAAGATATAATAAAAAATTTAAGTGTATTAGATGGAGAATTTTATGTTCTACCATATTTAATAAAAAAAACTCCCAAAAAATTATATTTAAAAGATTTTTTCTAAGAAACTACAACTTCCGGTTGTTTAATTGTTACCAAAACCTTTTCAGCTCTTCTCAGGAATGTCAGATTGAGGAAACTGCAGTTAAATATTTTTTAAGTCTTATAGTTTTTGAGGAATCGTGACTACAACATCCATACATACATACATACACACACACACACACACACATACACACATCAACACACACACACACACACACACAGACATCATTTTAAAAATGTTATAATCGGATTCTAGGGACCTTAAATCGTGCTTATTCAATAAAATCTGGATATGCGAATTTTAGCATGAATCCAATACCTCTCTTAGCAAGAGGTCAAAAATTACGTGCAAACCGCACGTCTGAAGTGAAAACTTGTATTTTATTGTAATATTTAATTCAATTAATGACAGTTCATAAACAGGATAACTATTTTATGTTTCATGAGTATTTGATTTTTAATTACTATAAAAATTGCTTGCTTTAATGGGCTACTTGCGTGGTACTGTAGCATCCGCATATCATGTAATTGTTAATTTATATTTTTGTTTTGCAGTTATTTATTTATCTCTTTGTTTCTATAATTAATTAATATCTTTTTTGTATGATTTGATATTTGTTTAATGCGTTGGTTCATTTACATCGGTCCGCGGCGAGAAATGTTGAGAGCCACTGCTACCGTTTGTTGTTTACTGGTTTAGTTTGGTGAAGGTTGAACATCTGTGACTAGCAAGCAAGAAAAAACAATAGGTTAGAGTCGTAAAACGCAGGAAACAGGGGAGAAGTGATGAAGTCATCGCCTGCAGGTGTTCAACGATGATCATAGGCGTAGTATCGGGAAGCTATAGGATGTTTTGTACTCCCATTTGAGTGAGTTTGCCGACGCTCTTGGAGCTCGTGAGTTTATTTTTCTCAAGACTGTACGTATTGGTATTTTTCCACTGCTGAGACCATGGTGGGAGATTGTGCTTATAAACAAGGCCAGCGTGCGCCTCGGGATAGTAAATTTTTAATCTTCGTCGAGTCCAGAAGTCTGCGAGAATCCACCTGCACCTAGACATCTTCTACAAGAGAGTAAGTCTTTTCATTTATCTTACACCTTCATCTAAGAGTTAGTCTCACTCCTCATAGCGAGATCTTCGTCTAAGAGCTGATTTGGCCCCTGGCTGCGTTCAGTAGTTGGGTAACCTCTTCGGCTTCCTTGGACGTGAGACCTGGTCTCACTCATAATACCATCTTCACAACCGACACTACCTGTTGCACCTAGTGCAGTCCTGTCTCTCCGTCAGAGTCGGCTAGATTCGACAGGCAACCTCCATAGCAATATTTCCTCCACGTCCAGTTGGACGACCCAAGGTCTCGTTTTCCATCTAGCTATTATATCTACCATTTTACACATTTGTTCATTACGTAAACATTTCCTCTGAACATGACCTTTTCTTTGTTTCCTGCAACTCTATGCATATTTTTCTCAATCCCTTGGTGATGTGCCGTCGTGGAAACCGGAGGGAGTCAGTTTCCTTTTTACCAATTATTTATTCTTATCAATCCCTTGGTGATGTGCCGTCGTGGAAACCGGACGGAGTCAGTTTCCTTTTTACCAATTATTTATTCTTATCAATCCCTTGGTGATGTGCCGTCGTGGAAACCGGACGGAGTCAGTTTCCTTTTTACCAATTATTTATTCTTATCAATCCCTTGGTGATGTGCCGTCGTGGAAACCGGACGGAGTCAGTTTCCTTTTTACCAATTATTTATTCTTATCAATCCCTTGGTGATGTGCCGTCGTGGAAACCGGACGGAGTCAGTTTCCTTTTTACCAATTATTATTCTTATCAGTCCCTTGGTGATGTGCCGTCGTGGAAACCGGACGGAGTCAGTTTCCTTTTTACCAATTATTTATTCTTATCAGTCCCGTGGTGATGTGCCGTCATGGAAACCGGACGGAGTCAGTTTCCTTTTTACCAACTATTATTCTTATCAGTCCCTTGGTGATGTGCTGTCGTGGAAACTGGACGGAGTCAGTTTCCTTTTTACCATCCGCCTCGTAATTTACTCTTTATCCATCACGTACCCCGGAATCCATCATTCATAAGCCTTTTTGCACCACGTCCTTACTTAATTATCATTTATTTTATTTCAGCGTTTTGCTACTCTGTGGTGGAATGATGGTTGTTGTTCTAGCATTGTCTAGTGGTAGGACATCTGAGTCTGTTACACTCAGGAGACCCGGGTTCAATTCCCGGTGCTAGAGATGACAATTTCCATTCCACTGCTTGATATGTGTTTGTTGATATTACACGTTTGTATTAAACTCTTTTCCCTAAATGTGGGATGAGTCGAGTACGGACAATAACCGTTGACTCTATGGTGCCGGTAGCTTTGTGCTGTGCACGAGTTGCTGTTTCGACAGCTTACTTATGTTGCAATATCACGACGCGTAGCGCCGTTCCGATGGAAACTTGGTAGACTATGAAGACGATGTCCAGGTCTCTTCTAACGCTCTTTCTGTTGTAGTTGCTGCACCACCAGGTGTGAGTCATGAAGACGACGTCCAAGTCTAAGTTATGGTTTTTATACCACGTGGCAATGTCTTGTAGAAGCTTACCTCAGCATAAAGCAACCTTAATATAAATATTTTCATTACAGGATAATGTAATTAATGCGTTTCAACCTTATAAAGACTTTGTTGTTATTCGAGTTGACTACTATTTGTTTATTTTACTGTGATTGTTTCAGCTTGTATTTATTTACAGCATTGTTGTCTAATGGATCTTTATGTTCCGTCGATGACTGTTTATTACTGTTGCATGACTTTATTATCTTTATATATTTATTTCCTGATGATTACTTGTTCCAGGATTTTATAATTGTTTATCGTATTTAACTACAATAGACTATAAAATATACATTGTAATAATTACTGTTATTTACAGAAAGCAATACGTAGAAATATTATTCTGAACTCACCAGAATTGTGCTCATTTCTGTTTGAACATATGGTGTGTTACAGTATTTGACCTGTTTTAATCCAGAATCACATGTTGCTGTACTCTCAGCCGATTTTACCATTGCCGGCCGTTTTCCAATAAGACGTCCGCTTGCCCAGAGACCGAGCGCAGGCCCAGTTGGCGACCATGTTTCACCTGGCGCGGCCTTTTCGTTCACGGTTTGGATATGAAAGCTTCTTCGTCCAGTCTACTACAGCTGTGCACGATGCTGTGATGCTGGCCACTTCTCTGCCAGTTTTTGCGGACGGTTTTTCCTGGCACGAGGAGAAGCGACTCCGGAGAAGATGCGTCCCCGCCGTCCTAGTCAATGCAGGGCGACACATCAGGTTCAGACATCACACATCCAGCCTGGTAGCTTGTATAGCCACAACACTAGCTATTATGTTTGTTATGATGACATTCTCGATGTGGCATGTATTTACAATTAATAAATGCATAAGAGTTGTTCTCTTTTGGAAGGAATCTAATTGGTTTACTCCTGCAACCCTCTCTCTCACCCTCTCCGGACAGCCACTTCGGATTACGAACTTTTTGGGGTTACATTTTTACACACACAACGTAGTTTTTAGGGTCCTTTTCACTAGTCGGTAACGTTACAGTACTGAAAATCCGATTTCTATCACTATACAGGTGTCTCAATAAGCTTGCTCACCATTGGTAACTTTTTTATTTGAAGAGATACGAGGTTGGTTAAATGAGCAAAATTGTGCCATTTTATATTAGAAAACTGGTCATGTAGACAAAATAAAAATTGTATCAACGGTTCTCAAAATTTGGGACAAAATACATAATTTTTAAATGGAACCATATATTTTTTATTATCTTATTGGAAAGAGTATTTTTTTTCTCTTTCCAATAAGGTAATGTTGTTTATGTACAATTTTTTCAAAAACACGAGTTACTTACGGTTAAAAATAAAAATTTTGTAAACTGTTTTATTAGTTTATTTAGCCAAGTAAACCATGGAAACAATTGATTCTTTGTTTGTTTGACGTTTAATAATTTCTCCAGTAAAGTTCTCTGTGTTCAATTACTTTATAAATGGAGAAAAGTTAGATATGATCTTGCTATAAGGAAAGTTATATCTAGACACCAGTTACGTAGAACAATCGGCTCTCTTTCCAAAAGAGCTGAAATGTGCAAAAGAAATCATGCCTTTCAAATTAAATATTTTCTTTAATTGTTTTGTTATTACTGTAAAATAAGTTAATAAAATAATAATTTTATAAAAGACAAATGTTTCCATGGTTTACTTGACTAAATAAACTAATAAAAGATAATTTTGATCTTTAAACGTAAATAACTCGTTTATTTGAAAAAATTGTACATAATAGTTATTTAAGTAACAAGGAATGTAAGTACATCTTTATATCCGAGGAAGTTGTACTAGACCGAGGCGTACGCCGAGGTCCTAGTAACTTGCGAGGGTGGTAAGATGTATGTATATTCCGTGTTATAATATTTTTCGCGCTACTAAAAGATAATGCTTAAATATTCAAAAATATAGCCTGGTTGACATCTGTCATCAACATTATTCCTTTTTTTACTACAATTTGCAATTCAAGTTACCTGTGATTATTATGAAAGTAAATTTATTAAGTTCCGTCATCAAGAGAAAATTATAAACAAATATAAAAGGTAACTTACATACGTAGTAACTATGGTTGCAATACTTATTTACAATACAAGTAGCGCGAAAACAATATTACCTTATTGGAAAGAGAAAAAAAATACTTTCCAATAAGATAAAAAATATATGGTTCCATATAAAAAATATATATTTTGTCCCAAATTTAGAGAACCGTTGACACAATTTTTATTTTGTCTACATGACCAATTTTCTAATATAAAATGGCACTATTTTGCTCATTTAACCAACCCCGTATCTCTTCAAATAGAAAAGTTACCAATTGTGAGTAAGCCTATTGAGACTTCGTGTATATGTAATGTTATGTTGAAAACATATATAAAAATATAAATTTTATTTAAAAAAATTATTTGTTTTTTAGTAAGTAAGAAAGAAAATTTTGTATGACGTCATTATATTGAACTGGAGAAGGGAACTATGTTTAAGAATATAATGTATAGATGGCATGGCGTGCGAGAAAGTTTAATTTGAATTTGACATAAGTTAATTTTTCTCTCTCCCTCTGGTTTCTCAAATACATTAATTACTTTACAAATAAACACATAAATAGTTACATGTAATTTAAAATATTGATACCAAATAGACAAACTGAAATACTAACCTCTAAACTATTGTTGAAACGTCAAACAGGAGATCTACATTACCCGCAAAAACATGCCGATGCTATGGGGCGGTGCCACACTATGGCTTTACGGCCATTCATTGGTGTGGCGTAATTCTACGTCATACATGGCGGTAATTAAAATAATCAAATTTCATTTTTTTTTTCTGGCTAATTAATAAAAAATTTGTCAAAAGAAAAAAATATGGGTAGCAAGTTTTTACCTTCTCTTCAAAAATATTAAATAAGAAAAGGTACGCAAGTAGCCCATTCTGGTTTTATTGACAAAGTTAGTTAACGAAATGCCGCTTATGTGGAACTAACATTTCATTCTTCTGCCACTATTATCTGTAACAAGGTGAGCGTGGTGAAATAACAAGTAAATATCTTTATTATAAACTCTTCTAAATTATAGTTTCAATTCAATATCAATATTTTAACTCTGTCATCTTTCTAAGTCAAAATTCTGTTTAGAAATAATAATCATTTTTCCTATATCTCTGTTTAGTCTAGATATCAACCGCGTAGACATTTATTGTTTTGACAATTAACTATATAAGTTATTGCCTATGCTACGTGCAATCTTGTTATTTAGCTATGGAGGCTGGGACAAGCCCTGCACCCTTGAGATATACCCTGTTGAAGAGATAACGGATTGTTTTTAAGGCAGTTGAGTTTAGATATTCACACGGGACAGATATGTAGTCAGTGTTGTTTAGTTTTTGGGCGTTTACGCCAGTACATGTAATTAGGGTTACAATATAATTATGTAATAGTTTAGTTAGTCTAATTTAAAATAGTGTCATTATGTAAATATGTCAAATAAAAGTTTAGTAGTAGTATAAAAATATTGTGTCCGTCATCCATTTAAAATATGTTCATCATCAATCATCAAGTGTTTAGTGATAGTGAACGTAAGGGTGTTCCGTCTCAGTAAAGTGGTGGGCAATCCAGCAACCGTCCTCTTCAAGTGAAGTGTCCAGCAGTTAGATAAAGTCATCGTTGGGTAAGAAAAAGAGTGAACAGAATCTTCTTCTTCTCCCCTCCCCCTAGTTACATATCAAACATCTGTCATGTGCTTTTTTCGAAGGTTAAAAATTGTGTTAAGTGGAAACATCTATTTTTATAAACACTATTAACTGTGGTTAATATGTTTATACATAATTTCTGCTTAGTATGACAGCTGAACTTAAATGGTTGACATTTGGATCGTATAGCAATGCCATCTCTTAACTGCTGCAGATGCTTTATTAACTTAAATGTTTGTGTGCTGTGCTTACATTCATATTTTTTTATAAGATGTTAAAATACTGTGAGCATTCTAATCAAATTCTAACAAAATTTTCAAAAAAGAATTTTATTTTTCGTGAGAGAAGGCTGGGAAACAACTCAAATTTTTTTTAAATCTGGCCAAAAATTCTAGTTTTAAAACTGGTGAAGAGGGCGCGATTTATTCCCGTTGTCATTAAATGTCATTTTTTGACTTCCAAAAAATCAATTTAGCGGTTAGTAACCACGTTGTAACGCTGTTAATACGGCTTTTCAAAATTAAAACCAAATGAAATCTACAACAAATATATATGTATGTAACAATTTATTTACTTATATATCATTTTCTTCACAGTTAACCTTGGGCCCTTTAGGGCGTCGGTTGAGTATAAGTTGTACTATCTTTTATCCATGCTTTCCATCCTGCACGGTTCTGGATTAGATTTCTGAGTTCCTGCGAGGTTTTTCCTCGTTTTATGCCGATTTCCTCAATGTGGTGTATCCATTGTTTCCTTGGTTTGCCCCTCTTTCATTTATTTTTCTTCTTCGTTTCTGTTATTTTCTTTACTATCCTGTTTTCATCCTTGCGTTGTATGTGTCCATACCAAGCCAATTGTTTGTTTTCTATTTTTGTCATAATCGGTTCTTGTTCCAATTCTTGTCGTATTTGTTCGTTTCTTATTCTGTCTAGTTTTGTTCTTCCACTGATTTTCCTAAGGTATTTTATTTCCATAGCATTGATTTTTGAATAATGTTCTTTTAGTGGTACCCAAGTTTTGCAAGCATATATTAGTGTCGGAAGTACCACTGTGTTGTAAACTCTCATTTTAGTTTGAGATCTATTTCATGTTTAATATTCTTCTCTTAAACACCCAAGTTCGACGTGACACATCTACAGAGGACAACAATGGCAACAATATTTCCGACAACAACAACAATAACAACAAAATAAAATATGCATCCCTTCCATACATTCCGCAAGTAACACAACGAATAATTAAAGTTATTTCAGATGATTCAGTTAAAATCAGTCAGAGATATTGTAGCACAGTTAAAAAACTATTCTCCAAAATCAAAGACCCTGTTCCAATTTTGAAACAATCAAATGTGGTATATTGTATTCCCTGTATGGTCTGCGGTTTAAGTTACGTCGGCCAAAATCCAGAGCAGTAAAAGACAGAATAGCCGCCCACAAAAGCGACACAAGACGAAAACCAAAGCCAACAGCTCTAACCGAACATTTAATACAGATGAAATCAAAATTTTAGACAAAGAACAGAATTTTAAATCCGTATTATACTTATCGGGCACCACGAGTTTTCTAAATTTCTTGTTTTTTCTGGTTGTTTCTTCCCCATTTCAACTTCTATAATTATATTTTTTACTTTTAAAAATTCTTGTTATTTTATCATATTGACAATGTCCAAATGTAAATCTGATACCAAAATTCTATGTTAACTTTTGATATCTTACGTGCGAATCTCAAATTAATGTTTGTATTTTACTAGAATTGTCAAAATTTTTGTATAACACACTATTTAAACATATTTTAGAGTCCTGAGGAAGGTTTCAAATAAACCGAAATCTAGACTTTTATTTAAAAGAGTGTAATTTTTTTTTTTTTGTCCACTGAATTCCATTTGACTGTAATCCCGCTTTAAAATTTGTCTTCTTAACTACTCGACCAGTCGCCAGTACTCCCACGTTTATATATATATATACCGAGAGTATTTTTTATCAGTGAACATGGGCGTATGTCATTACCATAGTTACATTTAAAATGATTGACAGCAATGTATTATCGTTTTTTTTAAAAAACTGGACATAGGACGTGACATCTGACATCTGAGTTGAAGAAAAAGTTCAAATTGTATGGTATAATTCTATACTCTGACATAAGCCTAAGGCAAGAAATAATTAATATAAATTATATTTTATCCCTATTTTGTAATTGATCAATATTTTTTTTGTCACCATTAACATTTTTTTAACTTTTTTATTAACGACATTAATAAATGTTTCATTAATTCAAAATTTATAATGTATGCTGATGATCTCAAGTTATACACAACAATAAAATCAACATCTGATTGTTTAGCTCTTCAAACTGACCTTGACAGACTAAATAACTATTTACAAAATAATAATTTATTACTAAATTTTAATAAATGTTCTATTATATCGTTCACACGAAATAGGAATGTAGTTAAATTTAACTATCATTTAGATGGGAAAATTATAAATCGGGTATCTCACATCAAAGATCTTGGTGTTACTTTAGATAATAAACTTATTTATGATGTCCATATTGATTGTATTGTCAAAAAAGCTTATAGAATGCTGGGATTCATTTTAAGAATTGGCATTCTTTTTAAAAGGTATAAGACATTAGTCAATTTATATTACACGTTAGTTCGACCTCAGCTTGAATTTGCTGCTGTATGCTGGTCTCCCCACTATTTAATGTATATTAATAGAATAGAAGGTATTCAAAAGAAATTTATTTCTTATCTAAATTGGAAATTTCCAAACAATAACCTAAAGTTTATATATATATATATATATATATATATATATATATATATATATATATATATATATATATATATATATATGTAAAGGAATGTGTGGCGAAGGATGATTTTTGTGTAACTATTATTGTGGTCCGGATGCGGATATTCGCTACCGAAAATCGGTTACGTTAATATGTTCTTATGCTCTTATGTATGAATACGTTTATGAATGTGGCTGAGGTGAAAAAAGTGTGCATGGATAGGAATGTGTGGCGAAGGATGATTGTTGCGTAACTATTAATGTGGTCCGGATGCAGTTATTCGCTACCGAAAATCGGTCACTTTAATATGTTCTTATGTATGAATGCTATGATGATTGTGGACAAGGCGAAAGAAGAATGTTATTAAAGAGTGAATTGAGTCAGCTGAGCTCTTACTCTTATCCCTTTTCTTATTGTTACTATTGTTTTCGGGTTTTTGCTAACCCACTAACAGCCGTATTCACCATTTGGCGAAATAACAGTTTGTTTTCTAACTCACTGTTAAGACATAATCGTATTCTCCAACTTAGATACCACTTTTTAACAGAGATTTAGTTAACCGACTGTTCCCATGAATGTTGGTATTCTTGCTATGAATCCTAACCTCAATTTTATAAAAAAAACTAATAATTTTTATAAATCCTAACCAAAATTTTGATGTATTTATAATGTATTTATAGTTTGCTATGGGTTGTTGTTTTTGAATAGTTGAATGAAAAGTGTCAAATAAAAAAGTGCAGATATTATAAAATTTATTGCCGAAATGGGTTCCAAGCGATGATCTAACAGCTCTGCCAAATGTAATACCGGATCTTTATTCATTCGAAATCGTTTACGGAAATAATATTATCTAATTCCTGAAAAAAATTGTTTCTTTCGTGAACAACTCGCAACCTTCGCTCATCGTCTGATGTAGATGAACTTTCTTCAAGTATGACTTGGAAACGTTCAAGTCTTTCCATACTTTTTGGCAATATTATTTTATCTAATAGTATAAATAAAATTGTTATAAAATTACAGTTACAATTTTTTTCAACTTACCTACCTTCTAAATTTTTTCACTAATCAACTGACACTGTATATACAATAATGACATACACAAACAGATTGTTAAATAAAGGTAACCATCCAAATTTGTCAGTGCCTTTAACAGGCTGTTGGTCGTTATTTCTTTTTTGCGCGATTGATCTTTTTTTATCAACTTACCATACCTGTTTCCACGACAGTAGGTAAGTTATGTTTACTGGTTGCTAGGGCTAACACGACGGTAAGTGATTTACTTACCGTTCGCTGAACGGTAAGTAAAATATATAAAATTTAATAATTTATAAATTTATTTAAATAATAGTTTGACCGGAATTCAAAAGGGGTTTGATTACATCAAAGAAATGCTTGATAACAACAAAGAAATGCTTGATTACAACAAAGAAATGCTTGATTACAATAAATACACACAGTGTCAGTATTTTGTTTTTCACATAATTGGTTTTACGATAATTACAATTATTTTACAAATATTATTTATGTATGTTAATACTAAATGTACAATTATAACAATTATTAATACTAATGTCACTGGTTTGCGCGTTATTAGCATTATTCACAGAAAATGTTTCGGAAGTCAAAGAATTAATGTTTTGCACTGCTATTCCGCCATCGTCGTGTAGAATTTTTTCAGCGAATTCTATTTTGTTCTGAAGAGAATCCTCCACGTAGCTTTCCGCTACTGTGGAAGAGCGCCACCCACCATGTCTTTTTAAGCCAAGAACATTCACTCCTTTATTAGCTAAAAGTGTTGCTGAAGTGCGCCGAAACGAGTGGCCAGTGTAACTATCCGGATTTTGCAAATTGACATATTGTAGCTATCCCCACAACTTGAACAGTACATTTTCCTCTGCGATAGTTCAAAAATAAATTATCCGATTTCACGTTGCTTGGTCGAAGTTTGATATATTTACGAAAAATGTCTAGGTAGTGTATTTTTTCATCTTGTTTGTTAATAACTATAAATGTCCGTTGAATGTTAGTTTTTGTATTTGGTATTTTTACAATAATGAGTCCTTCACGTTCTTCTATATCTTTGATAGTCATATTGTATAATTCTTCTCTCCTACATGCACCGGATACTCCTAATATCATTCCCACCTAAAAATACACAAAAAAATAATATAACTATTGCCTACATTTTACAAGTGATCTAAACATACCTTATGAATTAAAAATTCCTGGTCTGGTGCTTCATTCAAAAATTTTATCATGTCTTCCTTAGTGAAAATACTAGATTTCTTAGGTCTATATCCAACATTTTTTCTTTTAAGATAAGCAATAAGAATACCAAATTTTGAAATATCAATAGATTCATAAAGAAAAATTGTGCTCTAACATTGAATACTCAGCCCATAAGCTTCCAGGTGCTTTTAGTTGCTTAGATCTCTGAACCATATATGCTAGCATAATTTTTTCGTTTATAACAGCATTCTTTGCACTGCACCATTCTTTCAAAATTTTGTAAGTATTTTCATATCGCAGTTTGGATTTTTCTGGTATTACTGCCGAACATCCGATATTCCACGATTCTTCTATATTTAAATTGTCACTCTCATAATCACTCATTTTAATTATATTTCTGTGTTGGATAGTTTAAATTAAGTTTAAATAACACCTTGACTTTTTGACATTCAAAAGCGTAAACCAGCGTAAACAAACAATGAAACAATAAAGTCATAGCATACTGCAAAGCTACCTACTATATTCAGTTTCAATAATACTTATAATGAAAAAAATTAAAAATGAAATAAAAAATAAAATTTTTAGCAAACTCGAATTGCGCAAAAAATGTTATAAGCATCACGAACGTTAAGGAATTACCGTTCTTGATACTTAATATACTATTGGTGAACACAATACACTGGTTTAACAGACCGTTAAGTCAATAACAGTCTGTTACATTTTTAACTAGCATTGGTGAATACGGCTGTAAGTGGGACACGCGTGATTTTATACCGTGAGTATTTTTTAACGTGAAACATTGGGTTTGTCATATCCATGGTTACGACTTGACATTTGATTGACAGCAATGTATTTGCCCGTTCCATTTAAAATGAAACATAGGGAACGAATTTGACATTTGATAAGACGTCAATAGAGGTTAATTTTGTTTAAATAATTATACCTGCATTCTAAATTAAAATTAGTTGTAGAAAAAATATAGTGTGCACCTTGTGCCCGACTGGTTTTCTGACTCGGCTAAATTTCTTACAATATTTTACTTCTGTCAAATTCATTCCCCATGTGTCATTTTAAATGAGACAGACAAATACATTGCATTCTAATTCAACGGTTATCTGTCATATTGACAAGATGTCATTAGAGGTTAATTTTGTTTAAATAATTATACCTGTTTTCTAAAAATTTAATTCAGATGTAGAAAAAATACTGTGTGCACCTTATGTGCCCGAAATATGTTTAGTTCTTCCGAGTGGTTTTCTGACTTCGCTAAATATCTTACAATATTTAAATATAATACTTCTGTCAACTTCGTTCCCTATGTTTCATTTTAAATGGAACGGGCAAATACATTGCTTGCAATCAAATATCAAGCCGTAACCATGGATATGACAAACCCAATGTTTCACGTTAAAAAATACTCACGGTATATATTATATACATATTAATATATATATATATATATATATATATATATATATATATATATATATATATATATATAAATTTAGAATGCAGGTATAATTATCTAAACAAAATTAACCTCTATTGACGTCTTATCAAATGCCAAATTCGTTCCCTATGTTTCATATTAAATGGAAAGGGCAAATACATTGCTGTCAATCAAATGTCAAATCGTAACCATGGATATGACAAATCCAATGTTTCACGTTAAAAAATACTTTTTTTATTGTTTTGAGATGTATCCACCTTTAAATCCATGACCTCTATTTTCTGAACATCATATTGTAACAAAATCGTTGTTGCTACGCCTATTTTATTATTGTCATCCTGTTTAAATTCCCGTTGCAGGCTATCCTTTCTACACCTAAAAATTGTGGCATGTGACTTACGTAAACTATAGTTACTATACCTTACCTCAAGACTGACTTTTATTCATTTTTTTTAATCAATTTTCTCTTTATAATTACATAGTATTGTTGTTATTATCTTTTTGGTTAGAAGTGTTAATCAGTTGTTCACTGACAGTTGATGTTGAGAGTTTTTTAGTAACTAAAAAAAGTCACTAACTTCCAATAACTTTATTTATTTAAATTGTTTAAATTTGGATAGTTATTTTAAAAGTCATGCGATGTTGGATTATCTCTTTTTCTGCATTTATTTAATTTTTAAAAATTAAATTAGGATAGTTTTCATGCGACGTGGTAATTTTTTTTTGTGTATATGATTGTGCACACTGAATAGGGCGGGCGAGTTGATTCATTTGCTTCTTTCCGGTGAGACATTGAGAGAGATTAGACACTCTTTGGTTGTACACGTTTTTTTTCGTTAACTTGTGATTTTTTCTATGATGGAAAATTGAGTATTAGTCTCTAGTGTTCGATCCTCGCTAGTGGAAAACGAGGTAAGCATTTCACTACCTTTTGTTGTACCTATTTAGCGTTGTATTTACTCGAATTGTATTTTTGATGAGTCACGTTAGATTTCATACCGTGCGGTTTTGTCCGTGTAGTTGGGGAAATGCTTACTTAAATTTCCCAGCGATTTCGTTGCAACTTGGGAACGTCTAATTTGTCTCAAAGGCCTAGCCTCTTTTCGGTTGATCAAAATTTTGAGTTTCGATTTAATGCCACAAGGCTAGTACCAAATTCCGTCTCGATTTCAAAATTCTTAGATTTTTATTTTTGGTATGGTAGTTGGGCAAAATTGTAAAACTTTTATACGACGTAAATCCCGTGCTCAAGTCGTACCTTGACTTGTTCGGCCCCCCGCGTACGGAGTACGCCTTCCTTCTGGTATTTTTTCCATTTAAGTAACTCAGTAATTCTGTTTTAACCTTTTATGCTCGAGTAGTACCTTGACTCGACCGGTTCCTTTGCGTAAAGGATTACGCACTCAAATTTTGCGAGTATACCACTTATCTGTAATTCTGCTTAAACCCCTTTTATTATTTTTTTTTTAAACCAAGCTCAAGTTGTACCTTAACTTGTTCAGTTCCCTTAACGTACAGAGTACGTCTTCAATTTTGTTTAATGTCCATAAATTTTATGAGTAGTTCTGTTTAACTTTTTATGCTCGAGTTGTACCTTGACTCGACCGGTTATTTGCGTAAGGGATTCGCATTCAAATTTTGCTTGTATACCACAGTATTAGTAATTCTGCGTCATTAGTAATTTATTTGTTGGGCTAAATTATTTAAGGGTAAATTTTTTAGTAAAATTTTTGGGATTTAAAAATTATTTCGGGATTTCAAAATTATTAAAAGTATCCTACCGAACCACACCTTTCCTCTCCTATACCCTGGAATGAATGTAGGCGAATGTAGGGTGTGAGTACATGACGTGACTATACAATTTTGGACTAGACAAATTTTCGGCTCGGTTTTTCCGCTTTAATAGCCGACTTCTTAGAGTCAATTTTTTTTATCGTTATTTACCTCTAAATTACCGTAGTAGCTGCAATTTTTTTTGTGATAATTTGTAACTGTTTGTGCGCTACCTTCGACTCGACGAAGTTTTTGTCCGGTTATTAATCTTTTCGCGCTGCAAATTTTTTTTTGTGGTTTGTAAGCCCTTTTGGCTTCTTTTATTATCGGGTTAACTGCTGCGCCCTTAAGATTACCGTTAGTCACACTTTTCACTCTACGTTTTTCCTCTTCACTCTTTCTCTAATTTCTTCTTTTGCATGCGGCCGTTCTAGCTTTTATCAAAAATTTTTAGTGTTATTTAAAAACCTAGGTGCACTTTTGTAAATAATTTTGTAATTTGTAAATTTTTGTTTTGTGGTACATTCGCGTCTGGAGCTCTCGTTTAGGGCCTTAAAATTTCATGTACAGTCTAAAGCCCTTAAGGCACTTTGTAAATCTCAGTAGAGATATTTTTGCTGGCCAGATTTTTTTTAGGGAACATAGTCAAGGACTTACAAGGTTTTTTTTTCCGGGATTGGGATTGAGAAGCGACTGAGGAAGGCAGCCCTTACTGCAGTTGATCCTACTGGCTTTTGTTATCTGCCGAAGAGGAATATTTCGCCCGACAATCTCCGAGGAAAACAAGTTTCGCCGTTGACTAAAAACCCTAGCCGTGCTGAGGCCTAGGCGGTACATTCTGACGTCGTCATAACCAGAGCCCCGAATTGGACTGGAGCATTTAAGTCTACTCCGTTGACTCTGACGAAACCCGTTCACCGGCGTGAAACAACGGGACACGACGTTTCGACGTTACTTCCAGAGAGTCAGGTAACGAGTTGTGTTTTTTATTATTCGTCGGTGCCGTCGCCGTTCGCAGGAGCGCTGCCCTCAGTCCTTCTCTTTCCGGATGCCGGAAAGGACCCAGTTGTCTTTCTGGTTTTATTATACTAAACTGGTAATTGAGAGTTCACTTAGCTCCAGCGTGAATTGTGTTATTATATTAAATATTTTTTATAAAAAAACTTTACTTTACTTATTAGAGTTGACCTTACTCTAAACTTTCCCTGCTTATAAGGTCTGGCGCCCACTAATTTCTTTCGAGAAAAGCTCGTTTTTCACTTTTCCAAATTGAATTGTACTTATTTATTAAATTTAATTCTGTCGCGAATACCTGTATCTCGAAATAAATTACAAAACCCTAGACCCAGCCACCGCTTTGCGTTTCAGCTAGCCGGAGCAAATTTTATGAGTGTACACGTACAGGTAGGAGGAGCTTGCTTATTTATGAATTACTTTAATTATCCTCTTGTGTCACACTTATAAAGTTTGGAGCCCGAACGTGGGGCCTTTCGTGTTTAGTAAATTTACACATTTTGTTTGAAGCCCGATTGTTGGGGCATTATTCAGTTAAATCATAAAAGCGGCGCTAGGTCACACCTCTTTTCTCCTTACTTTCCTATACTCTTATTTTTCGTGTTCGGTAGTTATTTATAATTTTTGTTTATATTATTTTTGGGTACATTCCATCGATATGGATATCGATTATTTACGGGACGACGAATTGTCATACGAGTTGAGGATCAGGAATTGCGACTTAACTGGGACTACACAGGACAAGCGAATTTACCTCAAAGGACTTCTACACTTGGAGACAATGAATGTTAGTAGTGTGAATGCTTCACTCCTTCCCGAACCTTTCTCAGATCAACAAACTTGCTGCGCTAAACTTCAGGAGATACTAGGTATGATCTCTTCTTTACCATATTCCAATGTTAGTGACCACAGGCAATTTAATGATGAATGCAATGCTCGTTTGGTGCATTTACACCAGCGAATTTTACGCTTACCATGTTATTTACAAAGCATGCCCATTCAATTGCTTGCGGCCGCGAAAAGTTGTTTGGACAATCGATTTGAATCAACCGAAACTTGCCCAGTAGCTAATCTAATAGATTTTGAGGAAACTAATAACCCAGAACCTACCACCTCTAGACCCATTCATTCTCCAGTTCCAGATGAACGTTATCGAGGTTTAATTAATCGATTAAATTCAATCAGATTTGATCCTACCTTGCCCACCAACACAGCATACGCTAATCAGAATCCTCAATCCACTCCTGTGCAAGGCACAAATCATCCCAGAACAGTAGCAATGACCCCTATGTACGCGGATCACTCAAATTCGGTTAGTCGCTGGAATATTAAATTCAATGGCTCTTCGGGAGTTAACGAATTCTTACAACGCGTTCAAGAATGCGCCTTTGCTCGCGGTGTTTCCGACAATCAATTATTTCGACAAGCTTCCGATTTATTTAGCGGTGATGCCCTAAGCTGGTTTCGTTGGGTACGCAATTCTGTTAATTCATGGTCCGAGCTTACCGCGCGTCTTAGATCGGCTTTCCTTCCCAATAATTATGACCTAGCATTACAAGAAGAGATTAGATCTCGCACTCAAGGTCCTAACGAAAAGTCAGAGATTTACATTTCGAAAATGGAAAATCTATATGGGCGTCTGTCCTCTCAACCAGACGAAAAAACCCGTCTTGCCGCCATTCAGCGCAACTTACAGCCTCATTATCAGAGACTTTGCGCATTACAGTCAATTAATAGCCTCCAAGATCTTGTATCGGTTTGCAAACGTATCGAAGACACCGAGGCGAACGCCTTGTCGTTTCGTGATCCTCCGGCTCGAACTCAGACTCTTTTGGAGCCAGATTTAGCTTATAATCGCCCTGTAGGTTCTTCTAATACTCCTAAGAAAATAGCTGCTCTTTCCACCTCTCAGCCTAGGGAGATAGTGTGCTGGAATTGCCAAAAAACCGGCCATACCTATCATAATTGCGTCGACAAGCTCGGAATCTTTTGTCGCGGTTGCGGTCGCCGTAACACTTATAAAACTAACTGTCCCAGGTGTTCTAATCGTCACAACGGCTCTCGCGGTTCTCGCCCACCAAATAAGCAATCAACACCGAGCGGAATCACTTCTAGTTCTGAGAATTCAAAAAACGGCTCACGCGTTTCCGGTCCGTCAGCTGCCGGCAACAGCTCTTCAACCGAGCTGACAACTCTGAGTGGACCAAGTGGTTAAATGTTGTCGCCAAATTTTATTCCAAACCCGAAATCTCGCCCGTTTTCGAACATTTAGGTCCTGATGATCGTCCTTTCGTAACCGCTCAGATTGGTCATATTCCCGTTACTGCTCTATTAGATTCTGGAGCTAATGTTTCCGTACTCGGTCACCGTGGTATCGCGCTTCTTAAGAATTTAAAATTGTATCCTTCTACTACCACTGCTAGCCAGATCACTACTGCTGACGGAGCTACCCAAACTGTTATTGGCAGCCTAAGCATTCCTATTTCTTTAAATGGTATTACTAAAGATATTTCAGTTGTACTTGTTCCCTCCGTTCGTCATACCTTAATTTTAGGAGTCGATTTTTGTCGAGCTTTTGGCATATCTTTAAATTTTAAAACCGACCCTTTCTCTACTCGTGGCGACCTTTGTACACTTACTGGCTTATCAGGCAGCGACCGACTTGCTCTGTCTCAGCGTCAATCTTTAGATAAAGTAATACAAAAATATCAAGAATTAGGATCTAAGGGCCTTGGTTGTACGCCCCTAGTAGAACACGTCATAGATACCGGCGAAGCTGTTCCCGTCAAACAGCGACAGTACCCCTTATCACCCCCGATGATGGAACACCTCAATAAAGAGCTCGATAACATGATTGAGAAGGATATAGTCCAACCTTCTGTTAGTCCGTGGTCTTCTCCCGTTTTACTCGTGAAAAAATCGTCTGGTGATTACCGGCTATGTTTTGATGGCCGTAAAATCAACTCGGTAACCGTCAAGGATGCTTATCCTCTCCCTCGTGTAGACACAATCTTAAATAAGCTTCGCGACGCGAAATTTCTTTCGTCTATCGACTTAAAAAGTGCTTTCTGGCAGATTCCTTTGCATAAAAATTCTTGTGAAAAAACTGCATTTTCTGTACCCGGCCGTGGACTCTACGAATTCAAAAGAATGGCTTTCGGATTATGTAATGCGCCCCAGACACTACAACGTCTTATGGACAATATACTAGGCCCTAAATTAGAACCGAACGTTTTCGTCTATCTTGATGATTGCATTATTGTAACTCAAACTTTTGAAGAGCACCTGTGTATTTTATACGAGGTCCTTAATCGTTTAGAAAAAGCCGGACTTACGATTAATTTTGATAAATGCGAATTTTGTCGCCCCTCTTTAAAGTACCTGGGTTATATAGTAGATTGTCATGGCCTCAGGACTGATCCCGATAAAGTACGTGCCATTGTAGAATTTCCGCGTCCCACTACTGTAACTGAAGTTAAACGCTTCATGGGAATTTTAGGTTGGTATAGGCGTTTTGTACCCAATTTTGCCACTTTAGCTGCTCCTATTAACGACCTCACTAAAGGACGGCGAAAGAAAAATCCTATTAAATGGTCTCCCGAAGCTGAAGAAGCTTTTTCTAAATTAAAATTAGCCCTTACGTCGGCTCCGGTTTTAGCCAGTCCTGACTATTCAACCCCTGTCAGACCCTTTCGCATTTACACGGACGCGTCTAATTTTGGAATTGGCTCTATTCTCACTCAAGAGGATGAGAATAACATTGAACATCCCATAGCGTATATGAGTCGCACCCTTAATAAAGCAGAGCGTAATTATTCAGTCACTGAACGGGAATGTTTAGCCGTCGTTTTTGCCATCGAAAAATTTCGCACTTATCTTGAAGGTTTGCCTTTCACTGTGATCACGGATCACTATTCTCTTCTTTGGCTCATGCGTATGTCGGATCCTACTGGCAAATTAGCTCGATGGGCTGTAAAGCTTCAACAATTTCCTTTTAAGATAGAGCATAGACCCGGAAAATTAAATGTTTTACCTGACGCCTTATCACGCGCTCCCTTAGAAATCGCCTCTCTTAACCACCTAGATCTCGCTAATACTAAAGATGGCACTTATATTAGATTGCGCGACCGTTTAAGTACCGAACCCGATTTATTTCCTGATTGGCGGGTTGAAAATAACCTACTGTACAAAAGAGTTGACACCCCGTTCGACGTCCCTTCAAATATTTCCGCGTGGAAATTACTTGTCCCTCGTGATCACCGAAACTCAGTTTTACGGGAATGTCATGATGCTCCTTCCGCGGCCCACTTAGGCATTTTTAAAACTTATCATCGTATCGCTGAGCGGTACTATTGGCCAAAAATGAGGACTTCTATTGCCCGCTATGTCAAGCAGTGTAAAGTTTGTCTAGCTCAAAAAGTACCCCAACTTCGTCCCCCTGGTTTAATGGGAAAAGAAAAGAATATCAAATTTCCATGGCAAGCCATTTCCCTTGATCTGATGGGTCCCTTTCCAAAATCCCTTAAAGGACACCAGTACATCCTTGCCATTTCTGACTGGTTTACCAAATTTCCCTTAATTTTTCCGCTTCGAGAAGCCACTTCTCCGAAAATTTGCCAAATACTTGAAGAACACGTTTTCTTACTCTTCGGTGTGCCGCAAATTGTCATGGTCGACAATGGAACCCAGTTCGTAAGCGACAAATTTAGGAACCTTATGACCAAATATTCCATACCCAAAATTTGGTACAATGCAAAATTTCACCCCCAAGTCAATTTCGTTGAACGAACCAACCGAACTGTTAAAACTGCGATTCGTTCGTATGTGCAGGACAACCACCGTAAGTGGGATGAAAATCTTTCCGCGTTAGCTCAAGCTATTCGTACCGCAGTACACGAAGTCACCGGCTTTAGCCCCTCTTTCCTAAATTTTGCCAGACATGTTCCACTTTCCGGTAATTATTACCATCCCGTGCCAGACCAAGTGTGTTCGGATAAACATGAAAATTATGCTAATCCCTTAAGTCACCTGTCGGAATTTTTTCAAACTGTACAGACCCGTATTCACGACGCACATAAGCGTAATGAGCGTTATTACAATCTCCGCCGACGTCCTTTAGAGTTTTACGAAGGCGAAACTGTTTGGAAAAAGAACTACGTCTTGTCTGCCGGTGCTAAATACTTTTCCTCCAAGTTAGCTCCGCGTTTTACCGAGTGCACTGTTTCGAAGAAGATTTCCAAAACTTCTTATCGTCTCCGCGATCAACGAGGTACGGATCTCGGAATTTGGCATATTAAAGATCTTAAACCCGCTCCGAATGTTGATAACTCGGACGCCTCTGAAGATTAGAAAAAATTCTTAACCGGGTTAAAAATTTTTTTTTTTGGGAAGCGGGGTAGTGTAACAAAATCGTTGTTGCTACGCCTATTTTATTATTGTCATCCTGTTTAAATTCCCGTTGCAGGCTATCCTTTCTACACCTAAAAATTGTGGCATGTGACTTACGTAAACTATAGTTACTATACCTTACCTCAAGACTGACTTTTATTCATTTTTTTTAATCAATTTTCTCTTTATAATTACATAGTATTGTTGTTATTATCTTTTTGGTTAGAAGTGTTAATCAGTTGTTCACTGACAGTTGATGTTGAGAGTTTTTTAGTAACTAAAAAAAGTCACTAACTTCCAATAACTTTATTTATTTAAATTGTTTAAATTTGGATAGTTATTTTAAAAGTCATGCGATGTTGGATTATCTCTTTTTCTGCATTTATTTAATTTTTAAAAATTAAATTAGGATAGTTTTCATGCGACGTGGTAATTTTTTTTTGTGTATATGATTGTGCACACTGAATAGGGCGGGCGAGTTGATTCATTTGCTTCTTTCCGGTGAGACATTGAGAGAGATTAGACACTCTTTGGTTGTACACGTTTTTTTTCGTTAACTTGTGATTTTTTCTATGATGGAAAATTGAGTATTAGTCTCTAGTGTTCGATCCTCGCTAGTGGAAAACGAGGTAAGCATTTCACTACCTTTTGTTGTACCTATTTAGCGTTGTATTTACTCGAATTGTATTTTTGATGAGTCACGTTAGATTTCATACCGTGCGGTTTTGTCCGTGTAGTTGGGGAAATGCTTACTTAAATTTCCCAGCGATTTCGTTGCAACTTGGGAACGTCTAATTTGTCTCAAAGGCCTAGCCTCTTTTCGGTTGATCAAAATTTTGAGTTTCGATTTAATGCCACAAGGCTAGTACCAAATTCCGTCTCGATTTCAAAATTCTTAGATTTTTATTTTTGGTATGGTAGTTGGGCAAAATTGTAAAACTTTTATACGACGTAAATCCCGTGCTCAAGTCGTACCTTGACTTGTTCGGCCCCCCGCGTACGGAGTACGCCTTCCTTCTGGTATTTTTTCCATTTAAGTAACTCAGTAATTCTGTTTTAACCTTTTATGCTCGAGTAGTACCTTGACTCGACCGGTTCCTTTGCGTAAAGGATTACGCACTCAAATTTTGCGAGTATACCACTTATCTGTAATTCTGCTTAAACCCCTTTTATTATTTTTTTTTTAAACCAAGCTCAAGTTGTACCTTAACTTGTTCAGTTCCCTTAACGTACAGAGTACGTCTTCAATTTTGTTTAATGTCCATAAATTTTATGAGTAGTTCTGTTTAACTTTTTATGCTCGAGTTGTACCTTGACTCGACCGGTTATTTGCGTAAGGGATTCGCATTCAAATTTTGCTTGTATACCACAGTATTAGTAATTCTGCGTCATTAGTAATTTATTTGTTGGGCTAAATTATTTAAGGGTAAATTTTTTAGTAAAATTTTTGGGATTTAAAAATTATTTCGGGATTTCAAAATTATTAAAAGTATCCTACCGAACCACACCTTTCCTCTCCTATACCCTGGAATGAATGTAGGCGAATGTAGGGTGTGAGTACATGACGTGACTATACAATTTTGGACTAGACAAATTTTCGGCTCGGTTTTTCCGCTTTAATAGTCGACTTCTTAGAGTCAATTTTTTTTATCGTTATTTACCTCTAAATTACCGTAGTAGCTGCAATTTTTTTTGTGATAATTTGTAACTGTTTGTGCGCTACCTTCGACTCGACGAAGTTTTTGTCCGGTTATTAATCTTTTCGCGCTGCAAATTTTTTTTTGTGGTTTGTAAGCCCTTTTGGCTTCTTTTATTATCGGGTTAACTGCTGCGCCCTTAAGATTACCGTTAGTCACACTTTTCACTCTACGTTTTTCCTCTTCACTCTTTCTCTAATTTCTTCTTTTGCATGCGGCCGTTCTAGCTTTTATAAAAAATTTTTAGTGTTATTTAAAAACCTAGGTGCACTTTTGTAAATAATTTTGTAATTTGTAAATTTTTGTTTTGTGGTACATTCGCGTCTGGAGCTCTCGTTTAGGGCCTTAAAATTTCATGTACAGTCTAAAGCCCTTAAGGCACTTTGTAAATCTCAGTAGAGATATTTTTGCTGGCCAGATTTTTTTTAGGGAACATAGTCAAGGACTTACAAGGTTTTTTTTTCCGGGATTGGGATTGAGAAGCGACTGAGGAAGGCAGCCCTTACTGCAGTTGATCCTACTGGCTTTTGTTATCTGCCGAAGAGGAATATTTCGCCCGACAATCTCCGAGGAAAACAAGTTTCGCCGTTGACTAAAAACCCTAGCCGTGCTGAGGCCTAGGCGGTACATTCTGACGTCGTCATAACCAGAGCCCCGAATTGGACTGGAGCATTTAAGTCTACTCCGTTGACTCTGACGAAACCCGTTCACCGGCGTGAAACAACGGGACACGACGTTTCGACGTTACTTCCAGAGAGTCAGGTAACGAGTTGTGTTTTTTATTATTCGTCGGTGCCGTCGCCGTTCGCAGGAGCGCTGCCCTCAGTCCTTCTCTTTCCGGATGCCGGAAAGGACCCAGTTGTCTTTCTGGTTTTATTATACTAAACTGGTAATTGAGAGTTCACTTAGCTCCAGCGTGAATTGTGTTATTATATTAAATATTTTTTATAAAAAAACTTTACTTTACTTATTAGAGTTGACCTTACTCTAAACTTTCCCTGCTTATAAGGTCTGGCGCCCACTAATTTCTTTCGAGAAAAGCTCGTTTTTCACTTTTCCAAATTGAATTGTACTTATTTATTAAATTTAATTCTGTCGCGAATACCTGTATCTCGAAATAAATTACAAAACCCTAGACCCAGCCACCGCTTTGCGTTTCAGCTAGCCGGAGCAAATTTTATGAGTGTACACGTACAGGTAGGAGGAGCTTGCTTATTTATGAATTACTTTAATTATCCTCTTGTGTCACAATATTTATACAAAAGAGGTAAAAGCATAGTGTTACAATGGGGTATTCCACTCGATTTTTTTTTATTATTTTAAATAAAACTTCATTCAGTTTTGAAGCAATTCTTAATTGTTCCTAGTTTAACAGTATTTTATTTTTGAGAAATCAGTGTAACGTCACATTTCCCCTATACTTGTATTTCTCACGCACACTACTCTGAGTAAGCTGCGAGACAAAGATAACAATTGTATGACGTCAATTTTCCCTCTTAGCAAATGTGAAATATCTCGTAAAATAATTGTTTAAAAAATATTTTCATTGTTTTAACCATTATTTATTGAGCCAACTTTATGTTAAATTGAATTTTTTTAAATTTTTATGTTATGGTGGAATACCCCATTACAACCGGCTGAGGTGGTAGCGTTCTAGCCTCACATGCCAGTGGTTCTGGGTTCCGGAAGGTTGGGTATGGTTGTTTGTTGTGTTCTTTCATCGTCTCATCTCCATTAACGCAACGAAATAAATAAAAATGTTACAAAATATATGGTACAAATTGACTCACGCTCATCAATCAATTATAATCAATTATTAATAATACCTTCATGTAAGAATACAATTATTATTATTATTATGTTAGAATTACAAGAATACGATAGTTTGACGATACAAGTTGAGTGTTATTATGTGTGAGAAATATTTACTATACTTTTTAGCCGAATGACATTAAAAGTGTGACTTATTCACTTGTAACTTTTTATCCTTTTGCGAGGGACGCAACATATATTCCGTGTACTATCTTTCTAAGATAATCCACGATGATGTTGATGACCCTCAGTCATTAAGCCTCATTAACTTTCACGCACCTGTCAACCTCATTAGATACTCATCTACTTTTTACTTACCTGCAGCACGTACCAATTTTTTGTTCTCGTCTCCTATAAATAAAATAACTTTAAATTCTCGTCTGTAGATATTTTCCTTCTATCCACTACGCAATTTTATCACTGTCTTTAAAATCTTCAGTTGGTCAAAATCATAAACACTTAGTTATTATTACTCGGTAGTTATTCTGTTACCTATCTACTTTTGTTTCTCACCTTAGTCTTCCTCTGTGCTTTAATTGGGCTATGCCTGTTCTATGGAGTATTTTAATAATAATAATAATAATAATAATAATAATAATAATAATAATAATAATAATAATGATAATAATAATAATAATAATAATAATAATAATAATAAAGTTTTAAGGGATACATAAGTACAAACAAATTTATTTTACTTTATTGACAGTTGCTACGCAATAAAGTTTTACTTTCTCTGCCGGCGGCATTGAAATTATGATTATAAACAAACTATTTTATTCAATTTGTATAGGAACAACATTTTTCTGCGTCTGACACAATAATAGGCATGATCACGAAGTTGGCGTAACGTGGAATGAGCAACCAAATGGGTTACTTTTCTCAGATTGTAATTTATAAATTAAATAAATGAAATAAAAGTTACTTTTTAAAACGCACTTCGGAAGGTAAATATTTAATTTTTACTGCCTATGTAACATTAGCATACTTTCTGAATGATCATAGAGACTAAATATTCAATATCTATTAATTTCTATCACCCCCTACGTATGCTGTCAGAGTATCATAATTTTAAATGATGTTCAAAATATACTAGTCTTTTAAATTATGTAAAAGACTAATATTACTTGAAAATTTAACGCATTTTACATTTTCTATAGGCATATTACATGCTCCAGTTACTTTAAAGAGATTTGTTTGGCAAAGTTCCTGTTTCTCTTGACATACAGTGTACAAAATACACGGCTAATTTAAATCAATTACAAAATTTTCTGCAGACAAAAACGTAATTACCAATCAGTTTTATTGTTTAGACAGATGTCATGGGCATTGCATGCCAAACAATAATTTCATTTGTTATACCTATTTGCGAAATAGATATAAAATTACGAAAAAAAGTATTATAAAACGGGCCAGTGTACATATTTCAGGGTGCTGAATTAATATTTGAATTTAATTGAAGACTCCATGTTGAATTAATGAGGGTAGACAGATGTTATTAACATCAATATACTGTAGTGTAAGGTTTCCATTTTTCCATGTTATTCTAGGATAAGGGTATAAATCAAGCACATAATTATTAGGAGATACTATCTTAATTGGTATAATAACTTTCAATGGGTTGTTCTCAAGTTTTAAGTAATTTTGGAGGTGTAAGATCGCGTGTTGACTCTAAAGAAAATCCGATAAAATCTTATTAATTTTTGGATAATTAATAATCTCGGAATATTTAATATTCTTGTTTAATTATATAAAACGGAAGCAATTTGTAATTGTATATCAAAGTCAAACCGGTGACTTTGCTGTTCGAGTTTCAATTTAAGTAAATCAAATCAAATAATCCTAACTTTGTTTCCAATATCCGAGTTGGTCTCTCATTCATCAATTTCAAACTAAACTTTTAACAGACCTAAAACTCCTAAAATTCTGAACTTTAATCAATAATAAATTATTTTTCTTTCTTTGATTTGAGAGTTTTTCATACAAATTTCTTCTGTTCTACAACCCATTTATTTTTCTATTAGTCCAATTCATTAAACTTTATTAATTTACAGTAATATCATGTAAAGTAACATACAAGATACTCTAATCAGTAGCGTAGCTAGGGAGGCGGGGTCGGGGATGAAAATAATTAGCAATGAACCGATTTGTGTCATAACTTGCGAACAATCAAATAATCTTAATTCAAATGAATTTTTTTGGGAAATATTTCTTTGTTTAAAATGCAGGGTTTTTTTTCTTTTGGCTTATACAGAGTCGCTTTATTTTCGTCCAATACCGTATGTATGGAAAAAAATATTTCTCACTGTAGGTACTTATTTTGCCGTTCGGTAAATCTAATGTACTCTTTAATAGTTCATCCTAGGTAAAAAAAATACAAGGTTTTTGCACTCTTGTAAAATTTCGATACGGATCACAATTTTCAAGAAAACGACTAAATATCAAGATATTTCGCCTTTTTTGACGAAGGGCTGTTGATCAGTGCTTTTTTACAGGATTCCATAAAAAGATTTTGTTGTATTTTTTATTATTTTTTTTTTACGTTGGGGTATTTTTCAGTAGATTCCCTGAACAACAATGACTTCTTCAGCATTTAATTTTGATACCACAATGTTTACAATTAATATAATCGCCAACAAATATAATATCTCTTCTTTCATAGTTGAACTTAAATAGTATTTAATAAATATAATTATGCTGAAACTTGTTTCACAGCTCACAACTCTGTTACTGGAATTGTAAGCATTATGTACAAAGAAACCCACAAATTCGCCTTTTGGTCCCAGAATCTTTACATAAAACTACACATTGGACGAATAAATAAACTTATTTGTTCATTTCATTTTTAATCTATTTTGGAAAAAAAAATATTCTGACAAAAAAGTCGCCCTAAAATCAATTTCGCCCCAGGCGGTTTCCTGACTTGCCTGTAGCTTGCGCCGGCCCTGATTGGATAGTACTTGTGGGAATATTCACGATTATGGCGATGTATCGAACAGGGTACCTGTCATCATTTAGAGTTAATGTTCAAGCTATATTTTGTGGTCATTCTATAATGTAAGTACTCATAATCGTAGCGTCAGTTCAATAAGCATACCAAGAGCCATTAATTAACTATAATTATTTATTATTAGTAAGTTGTTGTGTACAGTAAATAATCTATTTGCTTCAGATTTCTTTAAATTTTATAATTCTTCTTTACAGATCAATGGTTTACAGCTTAACAAAAAAATCTGATGTGGTCAACACAATAGCTCCTACTTCTTAATTTTTATTAATTTAAATACATACCTACATATTTAGTAATCCTGTAAACTATACTAAATTCCTTTGCATATATATTACTTTACATGATCCATTTCGTGAATGTGTAGTTGTAAACTAATATTTGACACTTTAATAACACGTACTTATTCACAGCTGTTTGATTTTTAGTGCTGCAAACATATCAATTTTATATCGAATCATTCCGTACATCTAATATTTATATATGATGTAAAATATATTATTTTTACTACCCTTAATTTTATTAGACTCAATACAATCTTCTTAACACGGTTTCATGATTAATTTTAATGTAATAGCTACTTGACAGTGGCATTTATTTAAATATGTCAAAATTGTTATTAAAATATTATATTTTTGTTTGACGCATAGGCAAGATGATGTACAAAAATAAATTATTTTATAAGTTATTTACCAAATGCTATTATCCTTTCATACCAGAAGCATATCACGTGAACCGAAATGTCCACAACCAGAAATGTCCTTTTCAAGACCATCATTATCTCAATAAACATGGAGGGTCTGTCTACGTGAAAAGAAGAATTGTTACAGGATCTTTGCCAAAAACCACAATTGCGACGTTTTGTGGGTTAAGAAATCCATAGAGATAGTACCCAAAGAAGACCAAAAGTCCAAAGACTAAATTACGATGTAATGCTTTCTGACACGAATAAATAAATTAGTAAAAGTTGCTAAAAAATTATATTCAATGAATTCTTTACACGAAAAACTGTTAAAATCTTGTATAAATGATACTGCCGGTTATCCGATATACATTAAAAAGTAATGAGCTCTTCACACATTAGTATAGAATGGGTATATAAAATTTCAAATTTTACTGATTGATAGTATTTGAGTAATTGTCTCCACAGGATCCAAACACGCAATACATACCCACAGACATCATTGTAAAAATGTTAAAATCGGATTCTGGGGACATTAAAACATGCTTATCCACTAAAATTTATACATGCGATCCCTATACCTCCCCTACCTAGGGTAGCGGGAGGTAAAAAATCATTGATACACCTAAATTGTTTTTTTTTTTCAAACAGCATAAAACTACCGTAACTAAAGCAAATTGTTGTTCTTTTATGATAGACCTCATGTATTTAAAATGTTGCACCTGTTCAACCTAAACGCACAGAAGCCATATTGGTATCCGTGGGTGCGTTCGGTATTTCAATCTATCAAACACATTTGATCACCTGACAGATTCTTCTGCGGATTCCGATCTGTAGCTTGAATAACCGAACGGGTAGAGCATGTGGCTGTCATTTTGATACATTAATTTACGCTAAAATAAAAATGGAAATTAATAAAGAACTGTTAATATGCGTACTACGCATAAATTATGAACGTATTTTTGATGATAGTGATTAAGAGAATGGACAACCTAAAGCTGAAAATTATCTAGAAAAATGTTTCCTAAAATGAATAATTTATAAATTAAAACATTTTTGATTGACATCATACTAAAATGACAACATTCGTTTGTAAAATAGCCACTCTTTGCATTGCCGGCGACAATAAATTTAAATATGTGCTTAAATACGCATTCCTTACAAAACTGCTCAACATGCTCCATAGTTCGAGGGCGAGCGGATAGATTAAACTCTGGGCGCTCCGTGAGATAATAATCGAACGTGCTACACGAAAAGATCACTCAGATGGTCAGATGTAATTATCAAACGGCAACGAGCGCTCAGGCCGCTTAGAGCGTAAAACTGAACGCAGTTCGTATATGCACAACGTACACAACTAGGGCCAGTTGGTCACATGCAAATATCGAAATAAAATTGGTATTAGAATTTTTAATATTTCAGAAACGTATTAACATGGAAAATATTGTAATTAAATTATATTAACAAATCAAACTTATTTTGTCGATATTATAGGACAATAATTATTGCAGTGTAATAGCGTTAATTATTATTGGTAATACCCGCAGTTGCATGAAATGTTACAACTTTTGATAAATTCTTTCTTTTGCACATATTTTGGAGGTTCCGCAGAACGCAGGCGGGCAATGTACACAATATATTTTTATAATTTTATTAAAATCTTCATTCACTATCGAACCAGTTGATACCTTCTACTGAGTTGATTATGTTCAAATTACATTCTTTTTAAAAAAGTATCTATTTTCTTTAAGGAATTATAAGACCAACTCAGCATTGTTTCCTCCTTTGAACAGAATAATGTATAAATATAATAATTTCTTCTCTATCAACAATTCACCTGATGTTATGATAACTATGTAATAATCCATTTTTTCTAAATTTTCACTGTATGTTTGTCTGATGAAAAATCTTCTTATATTTATATTGTTCTGTGCTATACTGTTATTGGGACTTTTCCTTTTGTGCAGCCTCAACTTAAATAAATAAAAATAAATAAATAAAATAACGTGTTTTTTGAACAAAAATTCTTCGTTTGAATTCGAGTAGGTACATGATATTTAATTTAATATTTATAAATGTAAAACTAACCTGACCTACATTTTAATTAAATGAGTTTTAATAAAATCATAGTAGGAGAACATAAACGTTACCATACGAAAACAATAATTTTTCTTGAGCGCAAAATTTGTAAACAATTCTTTTTTCCTAGGGTTATCGCTGCATTTGAGCGATAACCCTAGGAAAAAAGAATTGTTTATAAAGGTAACCCTCCATACCAAAATAATTTTCAATACTTATAAATAAGTTAGATGTGTTTATTTCGTTTACTATAAAATTTAAAATTATATCAAGCTTACGTGCATTTACTGGTAATACGTTATACTACTATTCATTTACTTATTTATTTATTTATTGTATGGCTTACACCTAATATAATTTATTTTATATATTTGTAACATTATAACATAACATTTAAAAATAATAATATATAATAAAAAATAAAAATTTAGGTTAAAGGTTGATATTTAGTCCGTGGATCTAGTTTAATGCCTGAGGTCTAAGGTGTTAGTGTCAGGAGAACGGAGTATTCTCTTTTATAAGCTCGGAGTTCACTTTTCGTGATGATAAGATGATATGTTGTAGCGTTATAGGTGCTACTGTTAGCTTTGTTACAGCCGGTACAAATTTGCATCATGTATCTGATTTCATTAATGCGCATGCGTGTGCATAAACTAGTTACTGACTAGTGTTACATACAAGCGAGTTAACCTGAAAAGTAAATAAATTATTTAACAACCATTAACAAATGTCTTCGTCGGTTATTTGTCTAAATATAAAATAAAATCATCTATGGTTTACAACACATTATTTTTTTTGTTTTTCATTAATATATATATTGATATTAGATATCAATGAAGTTAAGAATTTTTTCAAACGAGCTAAAAATGGGGGACATTTTTAAAATATACTGTCATTATTTTTATATTAATTTACTTAAAAATATTAATATTAGTATAATTACGTAGAAATGTATAGTCCAGAATTCAAAGTATTTTAGAATATCTGAATGTTTTAGATAAAACATTTAAAACCAATGAAGACATACTGGAACAAACTTATGATTGACTATAATCGGCAGAATCCAGGAAAATTGTTGCCAAACTCCGACTTTGCTCACAACATAAAACTTGTCTGGGAAAATGCATTTAAACATGAAAACATAGTATCGGAATTTTCATCAATAGGCATTTTTCCTGCAGTTAATTGGTTAAAAGTACCAAAAGCTTCATATGACCCATTGAAACTGGAACGTTTTGAAAAACATGACGAAGTAGATATTACTCTGTCAATTACAGCTAATATTCCCGACCCAGCGGAGGATTCAGTCGAGGATAATATTGAAATCGTAGAGGATAAGCGTATTTCACTTCAACCGTCAACATCAAGCAATAATGAATTTGAGACCTTCGTCAGAAGAAAATTATCTCAAATTTTACAAAGAAATATGGGACGCGAAAAAAAAGGGTGCGTTTATCTTATAAAGTAGATGATATATTGACTACTGAAGATGTTTTTTTATTTTTTTATTTATTTATTTTTGTTATTTGGGAAACCAACAGATAAATCTATTTACAGGTTTCCTCGGTATACATATACTATTACAATTTGAAAAATTACAAACACATAAATTTAGCACAAAAGTAAAACAAAAGAAAAATATCGCTTGAAATTTTACAAATACAATACAAACAATAAACATTGAACGTAATTATACATCATGTATTTAAGTCACGTTTAAATTGAGTTAAAGATGAGCAAAACGGATCTAAGTGCTGAAAATTTTCGTTGTAGCATTGCATAAATCTTTGCACAGGAGAGTTCTTATAATTGTTAGAATTGTAATTTTTTACATAGAATAAATTCTTGTTGCGCACTACTACATTTGGTATATGGAAATTGAAGTTAACAAGAATGTCAGGACAATTAACATGAGTATTTAAAATTTTATATAAGAAAATCATGTCAGCATTAGATCTTCTTTTCTCGAGGGTTAACATATTTAAAGTGTTTAATGAAAGTTCATAGTTACTTTCATTTAGACCAAATTTAAACTTAAGCAGTGAAATAAACTTTTTCTGAACAGATTCTAATCTAGTAATATTACTGGCATACGACGGGCTCCAAACTTGAGAAGCATATTCGACAATAGGACGTACTAAGGTATTAAATAATAAAATAAATGAATTAATGTTATTGAAACGATTAAGTGACCTGTATATAAATCCTAATGTTTTGTATGCTTTTCTAGCTATGGTATCCGTATGTTCGTTAAATAATAATTTGGGATCAAATAAAACACCCAAATCTTTAACTGTTGTTTTTCTTTCTAAAGTACAATTATTCAACCTGTACGAGAAATTGAATATATTTTTATTTCTTGAAAAAGATACCACACAACATTTATCTATGTTTAAATGCAAGTCAATATCAGTACAGAATTGTTGTAAATTAAGCAGTTCGCTTTGTAATCGGATACAGTCTTGTACATCATGAATTTCAGAGAATATTTTCAGATCGTCGGCGTAAAGTGAGAACTTGCAATGTGTAAAACATTTATAAATAGAATTAATATACAAATTGAACAGCAAAGGACCTAAGTGCGACCCTTGAGGAATACCTGATGGTACTGGAAATGATCGAGACTTGTAACCGTTACAAAAAATGAACTGCGAACGATTTCTTATGTAGGAATCAATCCAACGTAATAGTGAGCCATGAATACCATAAGACAACAGAATGGCAATAAGATTATCATGATTGACTCTGTCAAAAGCTTTACTGAAATCAGTATACAACACATCAACTTGAACTCTTTTATCCATGCAACCACTGATGAAGTCAGTAAAAGGTATTAAATTACTTAAAACCGACTTTTGGAGACATTAAGAATGAAACAAGAAGACACAAAGTTAAAGAGAGATAAAAAAAAACACAGAGTTAAAGTCCCAACCAAAAATAAAAAAAACAAGGAAATAGGGAAATGCAAACATATGTCCAGTAGTAGTCTCACTTAGAAGTTGACGCAATTCATATTAAATTAGGAGCCCAGTACGAGGAAAAATGGTACACTGGCAAAACCATCGATATTGATGTTCAGAATACACAAAGAAAACAAGTTAAAATTCCTGCATGAGAAAATTGAAGACTTTTATTGACCTATAAATGAAGATGTTCAATGCGTGGACAAAGAGTTTATATTTAACGATCCATTTCTAGATGTGAAAATGACACTCTCTTGAAAAGACAAGATCGAAATATGGTAAATAAATTATATAACGAAATGAAAGGGAAAAATTATAATTATTCTTCTGTTCCTTGTTAAATAACTACCTGGGTATTGTTAATTTTTAAGTTTATTTTTTGAGCTTCGTGTAACTTTACAAGCTTATTTTTTAAATTGTTTTGTTAATATAAAAGCGTATTTTTCGTTTTTATAATATGCTCTGTGTAATAAGTGCATTAAAGTATTTCTTTTCGAAACTTAATTTTTTATTTATTTGATTTTTCAGCTATTGTATTTTTTTTTTTTTTTGTTTTTGATCAGGAAATATTCAGAAATCTTTTAAGATTATGTTATAATATACAAGAGCTGTCTCTGACATTTATCTGTCAATTACAAACATTTTAATTTTTCAACTGGTTTCCGTGGGCTATGTTATTTTGTATATAGAAGATTTAATAAAAATCTTAAATGTATCCCATAGACATTTCTATATTCTTTGATATTTGTAATAACAAATTAAAAACAAAAATAGATTTTCTTTTAAGAAACTAGTACTTCCGGTTGTCCAATTATTACCAAAATCTAATCAGTTCTTCCCAGTAACGTCAGATTGAGAAAACCACAGTTAAACACGTCTTAAGTCTTGTACTATTTGAGATATCGTTGTTCAATATATACACACACACACACACACACACACACACACACAGAGAGAGAGAGAGAGAGAGAGAGAGAGAAAGAGAGAGAGAGAGAGAAGGAAGAGAGAAAGAGGAAGAGTAAAAATGTTATAATCGGATTATAAGGACCTTAAAACGTGCTTATCCACTAAAATCTGGATATACAATTTTTAGCATGATTCCAATACCTCTCTTAGCCACAGGTAAAAAGGGTTCTTCTTTAAACTAATACACAATAATATATATAAACAGGGTGTGCAGGCCATAGGCGTTTAACATAAAAATAGTAAATGTTGTAGAGAATTGAATTCTATACCTAAATCACTAGTCAGATTTTGTTTTCATGTTTAATCCAATTTGAACTTCTATAAATATTGTTCAATTGTAGCGATGGCCATGGAATTTAAACAAAATTACACATAATTATATTCTACATCTAAATTACTAAAAACATTTTGTTTTTATAATCTAAATCTCTGCACATATTTCATTTATTTTTAGTTTGTAACCTGCAAACGATATGCATTTCTTTATTATTTTGTTTAATTTTAACAATCAGAAATGTTATCATTACTGAAAATGTAAAATTATTCACAGGAAAAGAGGAGAGTAGTATTATTTTGATGAAAACTATATTTTATAATATCTGACAGATAACGCTATAAAGAAGTAAGTTTTATAAAATTTTAAATTCTATTATCTCGGTTACCAAATATGGGAAAGAAAATATGACTACTGTTTTAGATGCACAATTTAATTCTCTACATTTATTTCAAGCATTTGTGTCTAATGTTAATAAGCCACTTTTGGCCAAGGAAAAACTGTTTTCCCATGTTAAACGCCTATGGCCCGTTCTTGGTGTTACACCCGGTATATATGTATGTATACATACACCAACTGAGTTAAGATAATGTTTAATTATGAAAAGAAGGTTTAAGTCACGAACTCGTGCGAGTGGGTTAAATTCTTTGAATGAATAAACATTCTTAACTCACGTGGTTTACACAATATTTTTTTCTATTTTGCGTCTATAACGCAGGGTTGTACAGTCAAGCTGGCGATTTCTTTGTTCTCACGATTGCGTTGCGAGATCTGAAGACTTTGTAATTTCCATTTTTTACCCTGACCTTGGTGGCAAAGGAATTCATTCCGGGAGAATCTAAAGGAGAAAACACGAAAGGGAGGTGATACTCTTGTATTTTAGAGAAGATCTGGACCACGTCTCTTTCATGTTCATCCATCCTTAGCACTGTTAAGACATGTCAATGTAAGCATGTAATAGTTATTTACACAACGAGCTAAGAAAGAGGGTCATTTCATAACGAGTGTTAATGTTAAAGCGCGAGACGTAGTCGAGCTCAGCTATCACACGTGTGTATGAAAATCTCTCTCCTCTTTCTAGCGAAATTTGTACATTATTTTTCTCACGACCATAAAAACGACACAATTTAATTTATTTTTAACCTCAAATTGCAGGACATCCAGTTGTGTACATTCCATAGATGAATCGATGTCACTGCAATCCATTCTTGTGATTATCACAGTCACGTTGTGGCTACAAATTAGTTTCATTTTATAATAATATTGTATTAACCACGTATTCCGTATTAATTTTTTATATACCGGGTGTAACACTAAAACCGGACCATAGACGTTTAACATGGGAAAACAGTTTTTCCTTGCGCAGATGTGGCCTATTAAATTTAGACAATAATGCTTCAAATAAATGTTGTAGAGAATTAAATTGTGCATCCAAGTCAATAGTTACATTTTCTTTTGCACCTTTCTTAACCCAGATTTAATAACAGTTACTTCTATAAATATAGTGTTAGCCATGGTATTGAAATTAAATCACAAATTTAATGACGTTTTACCTGCCAAAAACGTATATGTCAGATTATGGCATATTTTACCTAACAGAAACGCTCTGTTTGAGTCATCATTATTAAAAATGAAGAAGTATTTACAGGAAGAAAAGGTACAAATTATTAAGACTGTTATTATGACGCAGATTGTATTTTATAATTTCTGACAGATAAAATATCATAACATTTGTTTGAGATTTAATTTCAATACCATGGCTAACACTATACAGAAGTAACTTTTATGAGATTTTAAATTAAATTTTCGCTCTTACGAAACATGCAAAGGATAATGTAATTATTGCTTTATGCAGGGTTTAATTCTCTATCCCCCGTATTCACCAATACTTCATAAGACTTATGGATCAATAATATAAGTTATGGAATGATCTGTAATTCACCAACATTATTTACGGCTATAGATTTAATAAATCAATAAATAACTTATGCAAAGAATTTCAGTTCCATAGCAGAGTTACGGATTCAATATTTATATGTCAAAAGATATACTACATTAAATTTTAGTAAAAAATTAATACTAAAAGGCAAGAATATATCTAAAGTTATCGTAAATAGATAAAAAAAAAATCAGAGTTATATTAATATTTTTCTTGCAGGATGAACTTATTATTACCTAGGTTTCTTCATAATTCATCAGATGAAGAAAATGGCGACGACAATGTACATCCTAGAATAAGGTGGTTTCGACCTCGAAAAAATCCTTTCTAAGAATATGAATTTGATGAAAATAATTTTAAAAATAGGTTTCGTATTCGGATGTGCAAATATTCAGTTACTCATTTACTTCAAAAAAATATTCATCATGTAAATGAACCGATAAGAGAAATGTGCCAGTGTCACTGATGAACCAGATTTTGGTAACATTACGTTTTTACGCCACAGGAAATATTCAGCTAGAGATTGGAGGTTATTTTAACATATCACAGTCGAGTCTGTGCCGAATAATTCCTCGTATTACCACTTTGATTTGTGCTCTAAGCCAAGAATATAAAACTGCCTAAAACACAGAAATCTCAGTCTCAGCAAAGAATAGCTGAAAATTCTTATCAAATTGCAGGTTTTCCAGAAATTATCGGTGCCATGGATTGCACTCATATTCGGATACAGTCTCCTGTAGGTGAACAAGCAGAACTTTTCAGGAATAAGAGCCCCGGATTGATAGCATTTTTGATTCTCATATCATTTAAAAAGTATTTGTTTTGACTAGCACAATGTCTTTCGCCAGTTTTACTTTATATTACGTAAAATTTTGAGATTGGATGACCAACAAGGCATTTGGTAGCTTAGGCATTTCTTAAGGACGGCAAATTAAGAATAGCGTCAAAAAATGAAAACAAAAATTTATAATTATTTATAGTCGGAGATCTAAACCTTCCTAGCTAGCTTATTTTAAAGGCTACCCCGTATTTTTTGCCCTAAAGTTAAAACTTACATAATCTTATAGGAAATTTTTCGACAAATTTGATGGTGTTATTCGCAATGTTCTATCTCATTGCGAACATTCGAAAATTCACATTTTTCCAAAAAATCACCTCTTTTAAATTTCTTCACATTTTTTAACATTAACTGCTCATATCTTTCTAGTTATTAAAGATATCGTTCTGATTTTGATTTAATTTTGTTTTGAGAATATGTTTATGTAATAAAAATTTCATATTTGTTTCTAAATTGATAAGAAAAATAATAAAAACTAACATTCGAACACGTTTATTCTGGATTTTGCAACACAAAATACCCTCAGCGAGAAACTTTTCGTCCTTACGAGATAGACCCTAATATACAGCGACGAAGTTGTAGTAAATGAATCAAAGAAGTTTTTCTATTTGAAATTTTTTCCAAAATACTCACCGGTTTCGAAAAAACGAACACAAAAAGTAAGTACATCGCAACGCGCGCGACTTAGTGCGTAGAGTATGCGGGACTTATACTTTAAACGTACATTGTATGTGGAAAATTCTTCAGTTTATGTCCGATAATCAGAGCAAAATAATCATTCGGTTTACAAAACAATTTTATTTTTATAATTGCTTTAACAAAATTTTAAAAATTTATTTTGTAATAAGTATTATAGTACACATTTTACCGCATAGGTATCATATTTTTACAGCCAGCGAATAGGTATGCTCGTAGAGTATTTAAATTTTCCTCAAATTTATATTATTTAATTTAAAAAAAAATGGAAGGTTGATTTATGTTGCAATAAATTATTTATTATAAATTATTATTATTATTGTGTTTTAGATTTTAATTGTTGAAGATGTATGACTTATCAAGGTGATTGAAATAAATAATATGGTATTGTATAAAAAATGATATAGGTGTCAATAACACTATATTTTTTTAACATGAAGATTTCAGCTATATGTAGATCGTGTTTAAACACCTTATATTCAGGGCCACCAAAATTTGCTCTGCCACATAATAGTCTGTAAATAAATGATAAATTACATGCCCTTGTATCATGTCATCAGGACCGACGTGCATCAAGTCTACAATTTTTATTTTAATAAATATGTGTCCCTCTGATTGTATCCCTCCAAAAATAATGCTTAATTACAATAATGTAAATTTGATTACAATAAAGAAAATAACTAATCAAACAGAAAATTGATTTTAATAATAATTGTTAGTTCCTATTTTTACTCTAAGCCGGTCCTACGTGCAAAATACATATTATGTATCAAGGCTGGATTAAAAAAAAATTTTGGTTACAACAGAATAAAATGCTCAACTACAATGAAAAATAATTGATTACAATAATGTAAATGGCTAACCAGTATTCTTAAAAGGCCAAAATCAACAAAAATGGATGATTTAATAGTATATTAAGTATCAAGAACGGTAAGGACAGTTTACCGATCGAAGACAATGTTTGGGGACTGAGCGAAGCGAAGTTCCCAATTTTGTCTGAGATCGGTAATTCCTTAACGTTCGTGATGCTTATAACATTTTTTGCGCGATTGGAGTTTGCTAAAAAATTTATTTTTTATTTCATTTTTAATTTTTTTCATTATAAGTATTATTGAAACTGAATATAGTAGGTAGCTTTGCAGTATGCTATGACTTTATTGTTTTGTTATTGTTTCATTGTTTGTTTACGCTGGTTTACGCTTTTGAATGTCAAAAAGTCAAGGTGTTATTTAAACTTAATTTAAACTATCCAACACAGAAATATAATTAAAATGAGTGATTCTGAGAGTGACAATTTAAATAGGTATAGAAGAATCGTGGAATATCGGATGTTCGGCAGTAATACCAGAAAAATTCAAACTGCGATATGAAAATACTTACAAAATTTTCAAAGAATGGTGCAGTGCAAAGAATGCTGTTATAAACGAAAAAATTATGCTAGCATATATGGTTCAGAGATCTAAGCAACTAAAAGCACCTGGAAGCTTATGGGCTGAGTATTCAATGTTAAAGAGCACAATTTTTCTTTATGAATCTATTGATATTTCAAAATTTGGTATTCTTATTGCTTATCTTAAAAGAAAAAAATGTTGGATATAGACCTAAGAAATCTAGTATTTTCACTAAGGAAGACATGATAAAATTTTTGAATGAAGCACCAGACCAGGAATTTTTAATTCATAAGGTATGTTTAGATCACTTGTAAAATGTAGGCAATAGTTATATTATTTTTTTGTGCATTTTTAGGTGGAAATGATATTAGGAGTATCCGGTGCATGTAGAAGAGAAGAATTATACAATATGACTATCAAAGATATAGAAGAACGTGAAGGACTCATTATTGTAAAAATACCAAATACAAAAACTAACATTCAACGGACATTTACAGTTATTAACAAACAAGATGAAAAAATACACTACCTAGACATTTTTCGTAAATATATCAAACTTCGACCAAGCAACGTGAAATCGGATAATTTATTTTTGAACTATCGCAGAGGAAAATGTACTGTTCAAGTTGTGGGGAAAGCTACAATCGGGAGTTGGCCGTCAAAAATTGCGAAATATCTCAAATTGCAAAATCCGGATACTTAACCGGCCTGAAGTTAGCCCCGCCCAATCTAGCACCAACGTTCTTTTTTATCTTATTAGTTAGTGCATCGTTAGTGCTTTTTAGTGCACTATAAAGGAACGTTAGTGCATTTCGCATTATTGAGTAAATTATAAAATTTATGGGTGGGCTAACTTCAAATTAAATTTTAAGATTTAAATAATTTGTACCCTAGTATTAGTTAGTGCATCGTTAGTGCTTTCTAGTGAACCCAATAGTTTCGTTCGTGCTATTACCATACACTAGAAATTAAGAAAAATCTATGGGTGGGCCAACTTCATATTAAATTTTAAGATTTAATTAGCATGTACCATATCACTAGTTAGTGCATCCTTAGTGCTTTCTGGTGAACCCAATAGTTTCGTTCGTGGTATTACCATACACTAGAAATTAAGTAAAATCTATGGGTGGGCCAACTTCATATTAAATTTTAAGATTTAATTAACATGTATCATATCACTAGTTAGTGCATCGTTAGTGCTTTCTGGTGAACCCAATAGTTTTGTTCGTGCTATTACCATACACTAGAAATTAAGAAAAATCTATGGGTGGGCCAACTTCATATTAAATTTTAAGATTTAATTAACATGTACCATATCACTAGTTAGTGCATCGTTAGTGCTTTCTGGCGAACCCAATAGTTTCGTTCGTGCTATTACCTTACACTATAAATTAAGAAAAACCTACGGGTGGGCCAAGTTCATATAAAATTTTAAGATGTAATTAATTTGTGCCACATTATTAGTTAGTAAAATTACGTTGATTTGCTCCTAAGTAGTTGTGGAAGTTAAGTAAAGATAGAATAAGATTATTTGTAAAACCGTTGGTGTAATACTCAATAAGTTTGGTAATGTTGAAATCAACAAGTATAATAAAATTATTATCAAGTATACCAGGAATAGACTTTATACCCTTATAAATGTAGCTCAGCTGAGCTAAAGATATAGGTGGAGGAATATAGACAGTAATGACGTAAACATAAGTAGTGGGAGATAATAATATTTTAACACAAATGATATCAGCTGTAGATAAATCATTGATAGATAACTTAAGGAATGATTTGAATTTGAGTGTATAGCACATTATACACCACCATCCCTGGATATATTCCGTTTAGCAAAATCCCGATCGCTTCTATACACTAAATATTTTATTATTAAAATACTATATATATTCTGATAATTATACCTATTTACTTGTTCATAGTTTTATTCTCTAACAGTTAAACACTAAAATAAGTATAGGTGTGTTTTGGAATTTGGATTGTGGTACTCTCAATTTGATTCGTATACTGTCAAAAGGGCTACTACATATATTTACCTCTGTCCCTCATTTTGCACTAACATTTTTGAGACCCTTTATTTAATGTCGGTAATCGTAGTTGACGCAAAAAAAAATCATACTCGTATGTCACACCAATTTTTTACTTGTTTATTTATTTGTATAGTTGCTTATCTAGCCAGGATTTAATATATTTTTCGACGCCTGCTAAAATATTATTGGTTATGCCGAAATAGTTCAATCAATAAGAGCAGGAGTGCTGAGTTCATTATCATAATCTTGGAATTTTCTATCACTGATTTTTGGCGCTACAGCGTCAACTACGAGTATCTAATGTGTTCCTACACATTTTTGCTACCGTCTACCAACACACCAACACAATTATTATAATTTATGCTTACACACATACGCACACACACGCGCTCGCCCTCACTCACGCACATAAACACAAAAACGCACGCTCGTAACGCACACACACAAACGCACGCACGCACACACACACGCACGCATACACACACACACACACACACACCACAGACTACATACACATATTTGCGTAGGCGCAAGTACAGATGGTAAGCAATATTAAAAAAAAAAAATCTGACGTGGCCAACATAAAACCTCCCGCTATTTAATTTTTATTAATTTAAATACATACCTACGTATTTACTAACACTGAAAACTGTTCCATTGCAGAAAACTATTGCTTTCTTTACTATTTTCTTTTTAAAATGTCACTATTATTAATTTGAAGTGATAAGTTTTCTAACAGTGACATTTACTGTCAGTTACATTCATTTGAAAAATGAACTGTGTAACAAATAGTTTTTATCTTAGGCTCCGCGACTAATAAAAAAATTATTTTTAAATTTATCTGTAAAATATATAGAAAAAGTATTAATGTATTCCTGTAGAAAATTCAATAATCTTTAATTTTCATAAGACATAAAATTCGAAAAAATGGCATTTAATGGTATTTTTTGAAGAAAAACCATTATGAGCTTCAAGTAAAGTAACATTTCCGTTTATCCGATTTACACCAAAATCTAATGGCTTCTATTCCTATTAGAATAGGATAAAAATACAAGGTTTCAGAATTTTCTGAATGTTAGAGTGCAAACAAAATTCGTACACATACACACATACACACATACACACATATACACATACACATACACACATACAGACATCATCGTGAAAATGTTAAAAATGGATTCCAGGGACCTTAAAACGTGGTCATTTACTAAAATCTCGATATGTGATTTTTAGCACGATCCCTATACCTCCCTTACCAAGGGTAGCGGGAGGTAAAAATAGTTGAAATCAGTCCATTGATTTGGAAGAATGTAGCGTCCATATTTATATGGATTATTTCCTGGGAATTTGTATATATCGAAAACAACCGTGTCAAGAAAGTCATAAAGAGCACGTTAGGGAAAGAGAGACAAAAAAAAAGAAAGAGAATGATAAAGAAGAAAGAACTACGTAATAGCGAAGTCGGCTACGGACCGCCATTACTAGGTGACAGAACCACTTTATTTGAATTGTTTTCTTATTTTTTTAATAAATATAATTCCACCACTAAAACTGTTGGGTTCATTAGAAAGCACTAACGATGCACTAACTACAGAAATCGTATATATTAATTAAATCTTAAAACTTAAATTAAAGTTGCCCACCCAGTGTTTTTTTCTTAATTTCTAGTGTATGGTAATAGCACGAATGAAACTGTTGGATTCTTTAGAAAGCACTAAGGATGCACTAACTAGTGATATGGTACATATTATTTAAATCTTAAAATACAAGATGAAGTTGGTCCTCCCAGTGTATTTTCTTAATTTCTAGTGTATGGTAACAGCACGAACGAAACTATTGGGTTCATTAAAAAGCACTAACGATGCATTAACTAATAATATGGGTCAAATTAATTATATCTTAAAATTTTATATGAAGTTGGCCCACCCATAGTTTTTTCTTAATTTCTAGTGTATGGTAATAGTACGAACGAAACTATTGGGTTCACTAGAAAGCACTAACGATGCACTAACTAATATAATAACTACATATTAATTATATCTTAAAATTTTATATGAAGTTAGCCCACCCATAGTTTTTTCTTAATTTCTAGTGTATGGTAATAGCACGAACGAAACTATTGGGTTCGCCATAAAGCACTAGCGATGCACTAACTAGTGATACGGTACATTTTAATTAAATCTTAAAATTTAATTTGAAGATGACCCGCCCATAGATTTTTCTTAATTTCTAGTGTATGGTAATAGTAGGAATGAAACTATTGGGTTCATTAGAAAGCACTAACGATGCACTAACTAATGATATGGTACTGTTATATTGTCACAAATTCCCTTTTGTATAAACCATCCATTTGTGTTATATTGTTGCAAATTCTCTCTTTTGTATAAACCATCAATTGGTCAGTAATTAAACATAATGTTACCTGCTCTCTCCATCTCCAACTTCTTGTACTTGAGGACATTGTACGTCGAATCTCCGTAGCGAGCAGTTATAAATTATTTATATGTATATGATAGTATTATTGTGTGGGAATAAAATTATTATAGAAGGTGCATGCCGATTTATTTATAAATCAACGAACCCAAAAACTATAACAGTGGCGACGAGGATGGGATAGATTTTTAAAGATTAAATTCTACCACGTCAGCACCACGCCTTCCGAGATACGAAAAATTCTACAAAATTGCAAGGGCAAGTACAAATTTTATTTAATGCATAATGACTGGTTCAAAGCAAGAAGCATGTTCAAAGTCAACTACTACAATACAAACGGTTTTCAATGTTGAACCGTATGATAGCCGTAATCAGTGGAAACGCTGGGTTTCAAGATTAGAAGGTGCATTTGAAGTATTTGATGTACCTGCAGACAAGAAAGTGCACTACTTACTCCATTACATGGGAGCAGACACTTATGATATTGTGTGTGATAAGCTTTCTCCAGAATTACCTACCACTAAAAGGTATGATGAATTAGTTGATTTACTATCCACACATTTTTGCCCTGAGCCATTGGAGATTTCTGAAAATTTTCGTTTTCACTTGCGAAAACAACATGAAGGCGAGTCTATACAAGATTTTATAACTGCTTTGCATAAACTTTCAATACATTGCAAATTTGGAAGTTATTTAAAAACTGCACTACGAAACCAATTCGTTTTCGGACTACGAAGTGAACGAATTCAAAGCCGACTACCCGAGATGAAGGACCTAACTCTAGACAAGGCGTTAGAGGTTGCTTCCAGCATTGAGATGTCCACCAAGGATGCTTCCCTCCTACATCAAGGAAACAAGGGTGCGACCGGTTCATCAGCCGCCATAGGAGCTGTGGCCATACAGCGACCCAATAAGAAGAAACAAAAAGATAAGCAAAATAGCCATACTAATACAAATACATATTCGAAAAATAATAAAAATGTTTACTGTTACAGATGTGGTTCCCCCGATCACCTTGCGAACGCTTGCAGTAAAATAAGTGCCATCTGCAACTTTTGTCGAAAGAAGGGTCATCTGCAGTCTGTTTGCACGAAATGGAAAAGGCGTCGGGGAAATACAAACCAAGTTGAATGCTGGGATATACTGGGAGATGTAAATCAAGTTGAAATTTTGGAGAATAAATCAGGTAACAATATTAGAAATAAATTTTGGATGTCAGTTTTCATTAATAATAGAGAAGTTAAAATGGAATTAGATAGTGGCGCTGCTGTTTCTCTCATTAGTGATAAAGAATTAGCATCAGTTGCTCCAAATTTAAAAATTATTCCAAGTAAACTTAATTTATACTCCTATTGTCAAAATAAATTAACTGTTATGGGCTATGTATCAATTAAAGTTAAATACAAATCGACTAGTGCAATGTTAAAATTATATGTGGTGAAAGATGGAAAAAATGGTCTAATTGGTCGTGGATGGATACGAAAATTAAAAATACAAATTCCTGAATCTGAATTTTGCAAAGAATCCATTTCAGAAATTAGCACAGATAACTCATTTCAAGTTCAGAAACTATTAGAAAAGTACAATTCTCTTTTTGATAATAAATTCGGAAAAATAAATAATATTCAAGCGGAATTAAAAATTAAGGATAATGTTAGTCCAGTTTTCTTTAAAGCTCGTCCGGTTCCTTTTGCGTTATTAAATAAAGTAGAAAACGAAATTGAATCTTTAGTGCAAGAGGGAATTTTAGAGAAAGTGGAAACTTCGCGTTGGGCTTCACCCATAGTTCCAGTTCACAAATCAGATGGTAGTATTCGAATATGTGGCGATTACCCACTATGGATGAATTATTAGCATCAATGGCAGGGGGTGATAAATTTACAAAAATTGACTTAAGTAAAGCATATTTGCAACTAGAAGTTCGTCCGGAAGATAGACATCTTTTAACCCTTAATACGCATAAACGCTTGTATCAATGTACGCGATTAATGTACGGCGTTGCTTCCGCACCAGCAATTTGGCAGCGGGAAATCGAGAAAATTTTAAAAGGAATACCGGGAGTTTCTGTTTTTCTAGATGATATTAAAATTACGGGACCAGATGATCTTACTCATTTACAGCGTCTAGAACTAGTCTTAAAACGATTAGAAAAATATAATTTAAAAATTAATTTAAGAAAAAGTGTATTTTTTGCAAACGAAATTGAGTATTGCGGTTACAGAATAGACCGAGACGGTGTTCATAAATCGATTAGTAAAATACAAGCAATTAATGAAATGCCCCGACTCAAAAATAAGAAGGAATTAAAATCATTCTTGGGACTCGTAAACTATTACGGTAGATTTTTAGAAAAATGTAGCACGTTGTTATACCCACTTAATAAATTACTTCGTAATGACGTTAAATTCATATGGAATGAACAATGTGAAGCTAGTTTTAATGCAGTAAAAAAAGAAATGAGTTCTGATAGTTTTTTAGCGCATTATGATTCAAATTTACCTGTGATTCTTGCTACCGATGCTAGTCCTTACGGTGTAAGTGCAATACTTTCGCATATTTGTACTGATGGTGCAGAACGACCTATTTGTTACGCATCACAAACATTATCAAGAACACAACAAAAATACGCGCAGATTGATAAAGAGGCATACGGAATTATTTTCGGTGTTAAGAAATATTACCAATATCTCTACGGTCGTAAATTTACATTACACACAGATTGTAGACCATTGTTACAAATATTCTCTGCAAATAAAAGTTTACCTCTTCTTACAGCTAGTCGTATGCAGCATTATGCTATTTTTTTGCAAGCATTTCAGTATGACATTAAATACAAAAATACAAAAGTACATGCAAACGCTGATGCATTATCCCGTTTACCGATAAATTCGAAAGAATTAGAAACATTTGACGTTTCTGATGTAGTTGATATAAATCAAATTTCGAATTTACCAGTTACTGTAAAGCAACTTGCAAAGGAAACACAGTTAGATAGAAACTTATTACCATTACTACAAGCCTTAAAAACCGGAAAACAGATTCCAAATAAGTTAAGATTTAATATAGATCAAACAGAATTTACTCTGCAACAAAATTGCATAATGCGAGGATTACGAGTAGTCATTCCACAAAAATTACGAAAATTAATACTCGATGAATTACATGCAGCTCATTTCGGAATAACAAAAATGAAATTATTAGCACGTAGCTATTGTTGGTGGCCGAATATTGACAATGATTTAGAATTGCTTGTTAAAAACTGTTATGAATGTAATAAAGTAAAAAATGATCCTATTCCAATCGTACATCACTGGGAATACCCAAATGCACCGTTTGATCGAGTGCATATTGATTTTGCAGGCCCATTTCTTGGAAATTATTTTTTTGTCATGGTTGATGCTTACTCAAAGTGGCTAGAAATACATATGTTAAATAATATTACGGCAAGTAACACCATTAAGATTTGTCAAAATATTTTTGCGTCATATGGTTTACCACGCACAGTAGTTACAGATAACGGTACACAGTTTACAAGTTATGAATTCGAATCTTTCTTGAAAAGAAATGGAATTAAGCACAAATTTTCTGCACCATACAACCCAAGCACAAACGGTCAAGCAGAACGTTTTGTTCAAATTTTAAAAAATTCATTGAGGAAAATGAAATGCTGTAAACAAACTATAGAATTTGAACTGAATAAATTACTATTACAGTACCGGAAGATGCCACATTGCACAACAAACGCATCTCCGGCAATGTTATTTCTAAACAGGGAAATACGTTCCAGATTAGATTTAATCCAACCAGATTTTTTGACAAATATGAAAAATGAAGTTAATTTAAATTCAAAATATCGTACTATACAAATAGGTGCGCGAGTAATTGTTCGTAACTATACGAAGGAACAAAAATGGTGTTTTGGGAAAATTATAAAGAAATTAGGTAATTTACATTATTTAATTTTGTTAGATAATGGTTTAGAATGGCGGAGACATATAAATCAGATATTGGAAATTGGAAAAAACTGCCCTACTGAACCTAAACTTCTAAATCCCTACAATTCACTTACTGTAGACTTAGACAAATTAAATAAAACTTGTAATAACGATAAAGAGAGAGAAACGAGAGAGTCAATGTCTAAAGAAAATTTAAGTAGTATGTTTACATCTAATACTGAACCTGAAATCCAAAACGCGCCGGGGAAAACTAATGAAAATACCCAGACTGCCGACGACATTTCTTCCGACAAAAGGGCAACAGAAGTAACCAACAGTGAAGGTACTAACCCTTTACGTCGCTCGCAACGTGAACGAAAACCACCAAATAGGTTGCATTATGATTAATTTATTGTTTCACACTGTTGTATGTATTTGTAATTAATATGTATATTTTCTTGATTTTATTTTGAAATAATTGTGTAACTTTTCATTCCTATATTGTTATATATTGTATTACTTTAAATTTATTGTAAATTGAATTTTCTTTAAGGGAGGAGAGAGTGTTATATTGTCACAAATTCCCTTTTGTATAAACCATCCATTTGTGTTATATTGTTGCAAATTCTCTCTTTTGTATAAACCATCAATTGGTCAGTAATTAAACATAATGTTACCTGCTCTCTCCATCTCCAACTTCTTGTACTTGAGGACATTGTACGTCGAATCTCCGTAGCGAGCAGTTATAAATTATTTATATGTATATGATAGTATTATTGTGTGGGAATAAAATTATTATAGAAGGTGCATGCCGATTTATTTATAAATCAACGAACCCAAAAACTATAACAGGTACATATTAATTATATCTGAAAATTTTATATGAAGTTGGCCCACCCATAGTTTTTTCTTAATATCTAGTGTATGGTAATAGCACGAATGAAATTGTTGGGTTCATAAGAAAGCACTAACGATGCACTAACTAATACTAGGGTACATATTATTTAAATCTTAAAACTTAATTTGAAGTTAGCCCACCCATAAATTTTATAATTTACTCAATAATGCGAAATGCACTAACGTTCCTTTATAGTGCACTAAAAAGCACTAACGATGCACTAACTAATAAGATAAAAAAGAACGTTGGTGCTACATTGGGCGGGGCTAACTTCAGGCCGGTGGATACTTACACTGGCCACTCGTTTCGGCGCACTTCAGCAACACTTTTAGCTAATAAAGGAGTGAATGTTCTTGGCTTAAAAAGACATGGTGGGTGGCGCTCTTCCACAGTAGCGGAAAGCTACGTGGAGGATTCTCTTCAGAACAAAATAGAATTCGCTGAAAAAATTCTACACGACGATGGTGGAATAGCAGTGCAAAACATTAATTCTTTGACTTCCGAAACATTTTCTGTGAATAATGCTAATAACGCGCAAAGCAGTGGCATTAGTATTAATAATTGTTCTAATTGTACATTTAGTATTAACATACATAAATAATATTTGTAAAATAATTGTAATTATCGTAAAACCAATTATGTGAAAAATAAAATTCTGACACTGTGTGTATTTATTGTAATCAAGCATTTCTTTGTTGTAATCAAGCATTTCTTTGATGGAATCAAACCCCTTTTGAATTCCGGTCAAACTATTATTTAAATAAATTTATAAATTATTAAATTTTATATATTTTACTTACCGTTCAGCGAACGGTAAGTAAATCACTTACCGTCGTGTTAGCCCTAGCAACCAGTAAACATAACTTACTGTCTTGGAAACAGGTATGGTAAGTTGATAAAAAAAGATCAACCGCGCAAAAAATTAAACTTTATGCTGATATCTGGCGGAAACTTCGTAAACATGATATTTACAGGTTAAATATATGAAAAACTATAGTATTATTACAAAGTAGTACATTCTAATAATAAAAAAAAAAAATTAAAAAGGGATAAAACACTAGTTTCTTTAAAAATATATATTTTCATTCAAAGAACATTAATTTTAAAAATAACGATTTTTCTCTAAATTCGCCGCTTGTTTTGCTTGTTTGGAAATACGGCTTTGTCTGTAAAGTAAAACAATAAATTATATCATGTCGAAATAAGTATTGTATATTATATCAGAAATGTAGAGAAAAAAAATTAAATGTTCGAATGAATAGATATAAAATAAACGTAATACCAATAGATAGTTTTATTCAATCTGTTGCACATTTATTCCCATGAATGATGAACTTACTAAATTTGTGTTAAATAATAATAATAATAATAATAATAATAATAATAATAATAATAATAATAATAATAATAATAATAATAATAATATAAATAATAGTAATAATAATAATAATAATAATAATTTAAATTTGATGAAAATTTACGTGCACACCTATTTGCTAGCTGCAAATACGATACACGGTAAAAATATAAATTTAAAATAATTTGTAATATAAGTATAATTTATTGCAAAATAAATTGCCCTTAAATTTTTAAAATTTTGTTAAACTAATTATAAAAAGAAAATTGTTTTGTAAAACGAATAATTATTTTACTCTGAATATCGGACGGAAACTGAAGAATTTTCTACATACAATGCACGTATACGGTACAAGTCCCGCATACTCTACGCGTCAAGTCGCGCGCGTTACGATGTACTTACTTTTTGTGTTCGTTTTTTCGAAACCGGTGAGTATTTTGGAAAATTTTTTCAAATAAAAAAACTTTCTCGCTGAGGGTATTTTGTGCTGCAAAATCCAAAATAAACGTGTTCGAATGTTAGTTTTTATTATTTTTCTTATCAATTTAGAAACAAATATAAAATTTTTATTACATAAACATATTCTCAAAACAAAATTAAATCAAAATCAGAACGATATCTTTAATAACTAGAAAGATATGAGCAGTTAATGTTAAAAAATGTGAAGAAATTTAAAAGAGGTGATTTTTTGGAAAAATGTGAATTTTCGAATGTTCGCAATGAGATAGATCATTGCGAATAACATCATCAAATTTGTCGAAAAATTTCCTATAAGATTATGTAAGTTTTAACTTTAGGGCAAAAAATACGGGGTACCCTTTAAAATAAGCTAGCTAGGAAGGTTTAGATCTCCGACTATAAATAATTATAAATTTTTGTTTTCATTTTCTGACGCTATTCTTAATTTGCCGTCCTTAAGAAATGCCTAAGCTACCAAATGCCTTGTTGGTCATCCAATCTCAAAATTTTACGTAATATAAAGTAAAACTGGCGAAAGACATTGTGCTAGTCAAAACAAATATTTTTTAAATGATATGAGAATCAAAAATGTTATCAATCCGGGGCTCTTATTCCTGAAAAGTTCTGCTTGTTCACCTACAGGAGACTGTATCCGAATATGAGTGCAATCCATGGCACCGATAATTTCTGGAAAACCTGCAATTTGATAAGAATTTTCAGCTATTCTGTGCTGAGACTGAGATTTCTGTGTTTTAGGCAGTTTTATATTCTTGGCTTAGAGCACAAATCAAAGTGGTAATACGAGGAATTATTCGGCACAGACTCGACTGTGATATGTTAAAATATTTTGGAAAATTTTTTCAAATAGAAAAACTTCTTTGATTCATTTACTACAACTTTGTCGCTGTATATTAGGGTCTATCTCCTAAGGACAAAAAATTTCTCGCTGAGGGTATTTTGTGCTGCAAAATCCAAAATAAACGTGTTCGAATGTTAGTTTTTATTATTTTTTTTATTAATTTAGAAACAAATATGAAATTTTTATTACATAAACACATTCTCAAAACAAAAATAAATCATAATCTGAAAAAATCAGAACGATATCTTCAATAACTAGAAAGATATGAGCAGGTCGCTACTAGAGGTAAACATATTTTAGATCACTGTTTTACAAATATTACCAATTGTAAGAATGTTGTATATGAAAACTTTATCATAGGACTGTACTTATCAGAACTAATATTAATAACTTGTCTTTATTAGAGCCATTTGTACATAGGAGAAATTTTAACGACACTAATATCAGAAATTTTATGCTAGATTTGGCGAAAGAATCATGGTCTGATGTATGTATATTCACATTCAGAAACTGACGATTCTTTTAATTGTTTTATTGATATTTTTACTTCCTTGTACGAAGTAAAGGAAGTATTGTAATCGCGAAAAATTTCGGTTTCCAGATTTCAACGGAAATATCCATTTTGAGCATCCCTGAATCCATTTTGACTAATTTCGTCGTGACGTCTGTATGTACGTACGTACGTATGTACTTATCTCGCATAACTGAAAAACGGGAAACCGTAGAAAGTTAAAATTTTGTATTTAGAACTGTTATAACATCTAGTTGTGCACCTCCCTTTTTGGTTATTACATAACTTGTAGAAGTGGTACTTTACTTGAAGCCTGTAATAGATTTTAATGAAAAACTATATTAAAATATAAACCAAAACTTTTCAAATTTGATATATAAGACCTTTATGTCAATGGGAATAACATAATAGATTTTAGTTACAATGGTCTACCCGGAAGTGGTACTTTACTTGAAGCCTATAATAGATTTTAATGAAAAACTATGTTAAAATATAATCCAAAACTTATCAAATTTGGTATATAATACTTTTTTATCAATGGGAATAACATACTAGATTTTGGTTAAAATGGTTTACCCAGAAGTGGTACTTTACTTGAAGCCTGTAATAGATTTTAATGAAAAACTATATTAAAATATAAACCAAAACTTTTCGAATTTGATATATAAGACTTTTATGTCAATGGGAATAACATAATAGATTTTAGTTAAAATGGTCTACCCGGAAATGGTACTTTACTTGAAGCCTATAATAGATTTTAATGAAAAACTATATTGAAATATAATCCAAAACTTTTCAAATTTGGTATATAATACTTTTATATCAATGGGAATAACATAATAGATTTTGGTTAAAATAGTCTAACCGGAAGTGATACTTTACCTGAAGATGTTATCAGTTTTTCTTGAAAAAAAATGGTGTTATTTTGATTTTAGTAATAAATGCTTCAAATAAAAGTTTTAGAGAATTGAATTCTGCGTCGAAAACATCAATTATGATTAAATTAGCTCTTTGTATTCTCTAATTAAGTTTGCTATGGATTAGGACAAAAAATAACAAAAAAATAAAATGTTGATGTCAAATTATGTCAAATACGTGCAATTTTATGATTGGGTCTGTTATAATACATATTTTAATTATTAACAAAATATGTACAGTGTAACTGGCGTACAAGGAAGTCATCTGCTGTCCACATCAGATATTTTCATATTATTTTCACAAACATTTTCCACTTGAGAAAATTAAGTCTAAAGTTTCTAACAAACACTGGGTAAATAATGAAATTAGAATATCCAGTATAAATTTGAAATCATTATTTTATTTGAAGAATGCTTACCCTGAACTTGCAGCCATTTACAAAGAAGCTAAACTTTCACATTCTGTTTTAGTAAGGCAAACTAGAAAAGGATATCATCAAAATAAAATCATCAGTTCGGATAACATGATGAAAAGTGCATGGGAGGTTATTAATTCCAAATCTAAATCCAAGGTTCATCTAAATCTGGAAATAGAGCACGATAATATATCATCAGATAATCCTCAAGTTATAGCAAACCTTTTTAATATTTTTTTTAAGGACTGTCCTCTAAATATTCTACAGCGTATTCCAACAGTCAACAATACTTGCGATAATGGTCGTAAGAGTGATAATATCAGCGTCAATAATTTATTCCTTTTTCCTTTTTGTGAAGAGGAACTATTGAATATCATTAAATTAAAAATAAAAAACAAAAAATAGTTCTGGGCCAGATGACATTCCAAATTTTATAATTAAAAAAGTATCCCATCTTATTTCAGCACCGTTAACATTCATTGTTAACACATCTTTTGCAAATGGCACTTTTCCGGAAAAACTAAAACTGAATAAGGTAGTTCCCATACACAAAAAAGGTGAAAAGAAATTAATGGCTAATTATAGGCCTGTAGCTTTAACTTCCGGCTTCTCCAAAATTCTAGAATACTGCTTCTTATATACGATAGATTTGAACATTTCCTAAATAAAAACGATATTATTTCTAATAAACAATTTGGTTTTAGAGAAAATAGTTCAACTATACACGCGTTACATTGTGTTTACTCCACCATTGTAGAATTTTTAAATAATGGAGAATGCCCGGTAGGTATTTTTTGCGATCTTAGCAAAGCGTTTGACTGTGTTGCTCATGACAGGTTACTAGCTAAACTTGAGGACATTGGTGTTAGAGGGGTTGCTTTTAAATGGATTGCTAGTTTCTTGCAAAATAGATATCAATACGTATATCTTAAATATAGAGATAATAACTCTATAGATAAATTTGTGAGTTCAGATTTAGTGCAAATAAACGTAGGACTACCTCAAGGTACTATTCTAGCGCCTATTTTGTTTATTATTTATGTGAATGATCTTACGAAAATTCTACCGGATGAGTTTACTCCTGTGCTATATGCCGACGATACTTCTTTAATAATTTCTAATAAAAATAAAGAGACATTAATAACTCAATGTAATCAGAATATAAATTTATTAAATTCTTGGTTTCATTATAATAACCTTTTTTTAAATGACTCTAAAACTAAATTATTAATTTTTCATACTCACCAAAATAAGAATAATCAAGAAATAACATTAAAATTCCCAAACTGTGAGAAATCCAATGATAAATCAACTAAAGTCCTTGGTTTGATAATTAACGAAAATTTGAACTGGAAACAACAATGTGATGAATTAATTAAGAAGTTGAACTCTATTACTTTTCAAATTAAACATCTACGGCAATTTTTAAACATTACTCAACTCTTAATGTTCTATAATGCCTATGTAAAATCACGACTTCGCTATGGGATCTATTTTTGGGGCAATTCTCCTGATTGTGCCAACGTTTTTCTCAGCCAAAAGAGAATTGTGAGAGCCTTAGTTGGAGCAAGATATCATGAAACATGTAGAAATATTTTTCAACAATTAAAATTATTAACGTTAACAAGTATTTATATTTTTGAGATGTGTCTTTACATACATAAGAATAAGAATTCTTTTACTTTAATTTCAGCTAAACATGACCATGATACTAGAAGCCAAAATAATTATTATATCCCTAGTTCAAGACTAGATATTGTTAAATATTCTCCAAATAGATTTGGTCTTATTTTATATAATAAACTGCCAGACTTAATAAAATCGGCTGTGTCCGAAAGTACTTTTAAAAAGAATTTGAAATTGTATCTTCTAGAACACAATTTTTATAATGTTAATGAATTTTTAATCTTGTAGTTCAATGTATCCTAATTTTATATATTTTATTGACGTCTTCTATACACTTCTTGTGTATTCAGAAAATAAATCTATTATTATTATTATTATTATTATTATTATTATTATTATTAATTAAAGTTAAAAATTGTAAAAAAATTTAAAAGAGGTGATTTTTTGGAAAAATGTGAATTTTCGAATGTTCGCAATGAGATAGAACATTGCGAATAACACCATCAAATTTGTCGGAAAATTTCCTATAGATTATGGCTCTTCCACTATTATGTGATTAGTCATTTTCCGTACTGTAAACAATAATTTTATTGTTGTAATTAAATATTTCTTTCTATAAACTAAAGAGCTATAAGACATAACTTCTGCCTTAACATTTTAAAGAATACGAAAATATTGAACTACATTAATTTATTTTTCGTAATACCATAGTGTTATTATGACATAACAGGACTAAAAACAAAAATGAAAACATAAAAATAACGGCCTAGGCAGTAATTTTTATAACAGTCGCCCACAATTAAGGATCAGGTGTTCCTAGAAAAATAACAGCATATTGATGGACTGTTGTCTAGGAGAATTTGTAAATTAACAAAAAAAGTTGTTCATGACAGATAGAGAAGAATTTTATTATTCCTAAATGTTTAAATTTTATGTTATTACGAAAAATCTTGAACGCCACACGGCCAATATGCAAATAACGAACTCTACTGATTAGAAACCTCACTCGCGTCCGTTACATGCCTCATATCGGCCTATAATGACGTTAATAACTATAGTAGTAGTAAATAAATCTGAATTGTTTACAAACCGTGGGGCCAGGTGCGGCTGCACCTGCTTCAAGCCGGCCCTTATTGTTACAAGTACAACCTTATCATCTGCAAAATTTTTCTTAGCGCGTCTTTTGCACTCATTATAGAAATGTTGTAATTGATTGACGCAGTTCACCACTAGTCTGTATTGCATTGGATTCATTTTTAATAGTTTCCCAAGTTTCCTTTTTTATTATGAATACATTATCTGTTTTTTTTTTTTTATTTTCTATAATAGAAGAATAACTTTGCACAATATCACATACCTCCTCTTTTTCCCTATCTGTTAAGTTTTTAGATCGACATATTTTTTAGATTCCATATTATTCTACTATTATTAAATTTTATAAATAATTTGAACTATTATTTAGCGAAAAAAATATTATTTTCATTTAATTACCTTTTTATTTTCTTCACGCACCAGAAACAACAAACAAATTATAATGACCGATAGTATAAACATAGTTCAACTCTTGATCTTAGTTTGCAGAAGTTAACTGCCTTGAGTAGTATAAACATTATTTTTTACTTAACCGAAATTTAACTCATGGTTAATTTGAACGATCGATCTTGCTCGTTCAAAGGCAAGTTCATTTCTTAGCAGACGCTTGCGAATATCACGATTCAAGTGTTCATTTATGAATATTATTTCATTTTGGTAAAGCAGTGATAAATCCTACTTTATTTTATTTTGCAATACTATTGATAATGTTAATTCATCGAGCTCAGCTAGTAAGGAAGATCATGTTAAGCATTTTAGACATCCCCGCTTCATCATACTGTGTATCACATGAAAAAATTGTGGTTTTATTATATCAATTAATTTTGCATCTATATGTGTCAATTTCATTATGTATGTTTCACCTCCAATTTTGTTTTTTTTTTTCATCTAAAGTACAAATTCAATTTTTAATTCAGGTACTACTACAATACGTAAATTATAGTCAGCAACATTTTTTTGACTCTTTCCTCTATGCTTTTATAGCAGATTTTTATTTGTGGCATACTTCGGTAACAGTTACCTATTTCTACAATTTTTTTTTTTTATTGTATCAACCCACGCAGCTAATTTTGCAGATTTTTTATTTGCTTATTATTTTTAAAATTTAAATTAACCTCCATTATTTTTAACATTTCTTTTTCAGCGTCAATAAAGTTTCTGGATCCTCTTTTTTATCAGACATCATCACTTTCTTATAAAATAACTTTATTTGTGACATTTCAAAAATATTTGTGAAGTTATAGTCGAAGATTCCAACCCTCATAGCGTCGATTTACACAGGACTTTTGGTTATAAAGTTGAAATATACATATCTTATAGAAAATTTTCCGACGAATTTAATGGTGGTAGTCTCGATTATAGATCTGGGTGCAAACACTCCAAAATCCATATTTTACATAAAAAAGGACTCATATACTCGCACTCTTTTTTAAACTTTAATTCGTATCTTTTTAGTTTCTAAACATATAATAATAATTCTTCCACGTTTCGAATTCTACATGTTTTCTGAATGTAACAGTGTTTAAAAAAATTATATATTTTATTTATAAATACTGAAAATTAATTAAAAACAATAAAATGAAAACACAATTTTTACATTTTGTAAAATTTTGTCAGCGACAAACTTTTTGTTCTTAATAGAAAGATCCCAACAAGCAGGGACAAATTTGTTGTACACATATCAAAGATGTTTTTTTCAAGAGAATTTTTTTTCTGAAAGTGTACCATATCAAAGTAAATCGAAGGTAAAGTTGAAGAAGGTTTCACGTCGCCGAGCGCGCGTTATATATTGGTAAGCTAGCTTACAGCGAGTTGCGGAAATTAGTAATAAATATTTATTTACATTTTTCACGTACTTACCCCAGAAAAACTGCAAGAAAAAGTGTTTCATAATTCTGCTATATATATATAGAAACATAGTATTAATAATAATATTTCTTAGAATAAATGCATGTGATCCATTTCTTTAAATATCTCGCAAGTTTTATCTAAATGCTTCATATGAAAGTTTAACATTAAATAAAAGTATCAATTATTTACACATAGACATGATATAGTACAATTAACATTATTTTTAAAATATTTACATCTAGCAGTGCACCTTAATTTACATTTACAATACAAATTTTAATAGTAAACTAAATGGTGGTTTTGGCGCCTTATCCATTGAAATTGGCAATAAAATATTATTCAATAATTCTCATCCCGAATTTAGTGGATCTTGTGTTACAAAATTGAAATTAAATGCACTTTTAAATATTTGAATTTGGTGTCATGCTCTTAATATATGAAATTTAATTTCATTTTCTGTGGGGTAAAGGCCTAAAAATTTTAATCAAATTATTATTTAGATATTTTATATAATTATATTTTACCTGATGTCTTGTTTACAATCTGTAAAAAGATGGGCGCGAAGATTATTCAGGTGTCCCTCAAAAGTTGGTATGTTGTTTAAAATTTTAAAAAATAATCTGGCATTATCTACTGCATTTTCTACCCTTATATTTGGGAACATTGCAATTGGTGTTAACACAATATTTCATACATATTTTAAATGTTAATTCCTTTCGCTTATTGAATGGATAACTCACAGTATCGCATCCAGTAAGTACGTAAGTAGAAACTAATAAATGACCAATGTCACAATTAATCATAGATATATGATATTTTTGATATAGTTAAATATATTATTAATCCATTCCTGATTGTATTAAATTTTTTCATTAATTACATTTTTTCTTATGTCTTGTATGTCTGAGATGATATAGGTAGTTTGTTGATAGATTTTACTGGAGAAAACTGTTTGCTAGAACATTCACCCTCTGAAGCTAAGTCACTTTTGTCAATTATTGATTGTTTTATGCATTTTATAATTTTTTCAGTACTTACAGACAAGTGTAAATTTTCCAGGTTTATTAATTAAATATATATTTTTTTAAATATACTTATTAAAGTATTCTTAATAAGAGAAAATTTAGGGTAATTGTCACTCCAAGATATATTTTTATCTTTAGCTTTATCACACAATAATTTTTTAATGTTCGTTAAAGCTGAAACTGATTCGTTTACAAATAAAAGCTTTCTTAAATTTGTGGAGAGGAATTATTTGTTTTCGCCTTCTCAAGTTTCAATAAAAAACACTGTTTTTATTAAAAATTAGGACGTTTCGAGGGACCTAAGGCCCTCATCATCAGCAATTTTAAATTTTTTTTAATTAAAAATGTTTGCTGCAATAAATAACAATATAAGTTTGAAAGTTATATACATTTTACCTTGTTTTTTGAGGGATTAACACTTAATAAGGAGATATTATTAAATTTTTTTTTTTTTGATTTCACATGTTTGCTCCTCGAAATCGGAGACGTAATGAAACAGGTAGCCAACGTTATTCGTGTTTTATGATACCTGTTGTCTCGGGGAATTTTGTCTCTCGAACCCTCTCTGCAACGGAGCCGCGAATTTTAAATTGTTATCGAAATCGGTGTGGTTATTGACACATTGAATTTTGTTTAAATTAATCATTAAGCTCTCCTTTAATAGTTTTTTATATTTATTTTGTTCTGTGGCTAGTATCTTTGACTCTGAAAAATTGAAATTATGGCCGGTGTCACAATAGTGTTTAACTAAGGCGCTATGATTATAGTTTTTGAATCCACAATGGTACTTGTGTTGGTACCAGGCCGTCTCTGTCGCATGTTACACTGCCCCCTCTTTAGAAATATTCTGCCCCAGAACTTGTTTCTTTGATAGCATTTGTAGAACGGGTCATGAAGAAATCGACATCTATCTCCTGCTTGACATGTCCCTTGTCGGTAAAAATAATAATCAAAATCAAGTCTGTTCCCGACTTGGATTGTAGCTACAAACAACGATATTTATATTAGTGTTCTGAAAGATGACCTCCAACATATTTCTAACAATCCTCCAATTTAGTCGATCTATTCCACAACCAACTTTAGGAACAGCTAACTTACTAATGCTTTTAGTCGGTACTTCTTTTTTCAGATTTACCAGGGTTCGCCATAAATCAAAGTAACTCGATTTATGGTTAGACAGTTTTTTCGTTACTAAGTAGTACAGCGACCGATCTACATCCTGTAAGTGTAGTACTTTGCCTAAAATTGGGTGCTGCTGGATTAGCTCATTCAAACGTCCAAATTTCGCCTTAAAAACGACAGCTATGCCTTTAGACATGTGAATATCTTGCGACACACAATGTGCAATGGACATGTCCTTCGGAACTTGAAAAAGATCTTTTTGTATCTCAGTTGTCATTCCAAATCGAGCTTTCTTCCCATTACCATATTCACTCATGAACTTTTCAAAATTTCTTTGTATATCGATATCTTGACTAACTCTCTTCACTTCATCTTGATTATCCCGAAATTCTTCACTTGTACCGGTATATGGAGAAAGACGATTTATATGTACTATTTTAGGTCTACCTTTGGGTCGTTTACAAACTCGATAAATCACATCATTAATTTTGTTCATAATTTCGTACGGACCTTCCCAGTTTCGCTGAAGTTTTAGTGAATGTTTATGCCAACTTTTCGGATTATACAATCAAACAAGGCTTCCAGGCTCAAAATCTCTATCTTTAGTTTTTATATTATATTGATTTTTCATTCGATCACTGGCGATTTTGATATTCTTACGAGTAAGTTCATGTATTTGGTCCATTTTCAATTTTAATTGGTTCACATAATTCTGCCCGGCTATATTCAGCTCAACTGGCTTTGCTCCAAATTGCAGATCGCATGGTAATTGCATTTCGCGCCCAAACATAACACACGCCGGAGTTTGACCAGTAGTTTCATTAATAGAAGACCTGTATGCCATTAAAAACAGATGAATATATTGGTCCCAGTTTCTCTGATGTTCAGATACCACTTTCGACAGATATTTATATATTGTCCAATTCATTCGCTCTACCATGCCATCCGATTGGGGATGCAATGATGTTGTTCTTGTTTTGTGTATGCCCATTAACCGGCAAATATCTTTGGACAGTACTGATTCAAAATTACGCCCCTGATCAGAATGAATTTCTATCGGTACACCAAATCTACTTAAAAATTCCTTCACTAATATCTCGGCAACCGTGGACGCTTCTTGATTTACTATTGCATATGCCTCCGGCCACTTCGTGAAGTAATCCATAGCAACCAGAATATATTTATTTCCACTACCGGTAACTGGAAAAGGGCCTACTATATCTTCTGCCACTCTCTCCATTGGATTACCAACGTTATATTGTCTCATTGGTGCTCTTCCCTTACTCTGCGGGACATTCCCGGATGCGCATAACTTGCATTTTCGGCACCACTCCTTAACATCTTCTTTACAATTTACCAGATAGAACCGCTCTCAAATTTTCCGTAACGTCTTCATAACGCCAAAATGTCCGCCAGATGTGCCATCATGTACAGCTTGTAATATAGCATTCACGCGACTTTTTGGCACTACTATCTGTAATTTCGAAATCGTGCCATTGTCGTTCTCGAAGATTCTTTGCAGAAGACCATCCTCTATCTTCAGGGAGTCCCACTGCGCCCAGTAAGCTTTTAATATTTTATTTGAAGAGCTCACTTCTTCCCATGTTGGTCGTTGACCTTGAATTTTCCACTAGAGAACCTGTTTCAATTCTGCATCGGTTTCTTGATCCTGTTTTAATCCCTGTGGTAGCCATTCGTTGCACATTACTGTGGTTCTTAACAAACAGGCATTTTCTTCCAATCGAGTGCAATGGATGCAGTTTTCTGTGCATGGTCTTCTAGATAAAGCATGTGTGTTACTGTGATTACTACCAGGTCTATGTTCTACGTCGAAGTTGTATTCTTGCAACCGTTCTATCCACCTTGCGATCTGACCTTCAGGATTTCGGAATTGCAATAACCATTTCAGAGCGGCATGATCTGTCCTCAATAAGAACTTTCTACCATAAACGTATTTATAAAAATGCTCAACAGACTTTACGACGGCAAGCAATTCTTTCCTTGTCACGCAATAATTCCTTTCTAGCTTTGAAAGGACTTTGCTAAAGTAGGCAATGATTTTTTCTTCTCCATTTTGGACCTGAAAGAGCACACCTCTAATAGCAGAATTACTTGCATCGGTATCCAGAATAAAATTGTCATACGTGTTAGGGTAGTTCAACATTGGTGCATAAGTTAGAAGATGTTTCAATTGTTCAAAAGCTCTCTGACAATCATTGTCCCACAAATATTGTCTACCTTCCTCTGTAAGTTTCGTTAAAGGTTTTGCGATGTTGGCAAATCCTAAAACAAATCGTCTATAGTATGTGCACAGACCAAGAAAACTTCTAATTTTATTTTTATCTTTCAGGACAGGCCACTCTGATACCGCCTTAGTCTTGTCAGGGTCAACTGCAATTCCGTTTTCCGATACGTGTCCCAAATATTTTATCTCGTTCTGGAAAACATGACAATTCTTAGGACTCAATTTTAAATTAGCCCCTCGCAGTCTTTGGAATACTTCCTTCAGGTTTTTTGAGTGGTCCTCAAAAGACCTTCCCACAACGATTACATCATCTAAGTATACTAAACAGGTCTTCCAAAACAGCCCTCTTAAAATCGTTTCCATAAGACGCTCAAAAGTGACTGGAGCGTTACATAAACCAAATGGCATCACGCTAAACCGCCAGACCCCAGATCCAATAGTGAACGCAGTTTTCTCTCGATCTTTTAGTTCCATACCAACTTGCCAGTAACCGCTCTTTAGATCTAATGTAGAAAACAACATGAACCAGCTGGCGTGTCCAGAGTATCATCTATTCTCGGTAGAGGATAGCTGTCTTTCTTCGTTATGACGTTCAATTGACGGTAGTCGTTGAGCCGTCTTTCTTCTTTACTAATACGACTGGTGATGTCCGTGGATTATTTGATGGTTCGATCACTCCTTGTTTAGCCATATCGTTAATTATTTTCTGCGCTTCGTCGCGTTTTGCCAATGGAAGTCGTCTCGGATGTTGTCGGATTGGTTGAGCATCTCCGGTATTTATTTTATGGGTCACGATATTTGTTCTACCCAAAGAATTATCGTCAAGGGCAAAGATATCTTGGTATTCAATTATCGTTTTCTTTACCTCTTCCAACAGCGTTTCATTAAGATTTTGACATGAATTTAAAATTATATTCAATAGATTTTCCGAACAATTTATACGTGATTCATCTTTACAATTTTCTTCCAATTTAGTAATGCTCAACGCAGGTGCGCACTGTCCCAGAACACTATCTTTCTTTAAAGTTATTGACCCAGAATTAATATTTATAACCCTTACTGGAACTACCTCTTTAACTTTGATAAGAGTTTTACTTACAAGGATTCTTTGGTCGTTCCGTCATTGTCGCTGGCTTCTATTACTCTAAGACTTTCCTGCATGATGTTCTTATCTAAAGATGCCATTACTATTGTTTCACTTTGGGGTGGCAAAGTGACATTCTCAGTAAGAAGTACTCGGACATTTCCGTCTTCTGATTTCTGAAATGGAAACTCTTCATTTCTAATTTTCAGGGTGCCATTTTGCAAGTCTACTGCAGCTCCAAATTTCTTCAAAATATCCATTTCCAGAATAAATTCGTCAGAAATTTCGGCTACAACTACTTGATGAGTCAATGTGCTATTGCCAGAAACTACTTTCATACCATGCGTCGGAATTACTCTACCAGAGGCTGTGCGAAGACGGACTGTTACTCTCGAAAGTTTACAGTGCTGAGACAAATTATCAGAGCGTATTATAGTCTTTGTTGGGCCTGTATCCACAACCATGGAAACAACTCGGCCATCCACTCTTCCATCAATATATAAACTATTCTTACCTGAAGAGCACGGCGCAACATTGATGATGATGTCTGGGACTTTCAACTTGGAAGTCGACGTTCGTCCCTTCATGTCGACTTTCTCAAGTTTTCCGATTGTGCCTTTTCTTTTATCGGCTTCTCACAATTACGTCGAAGATGACCTAACTCTCCACAATTCCAACAGCGAAAATCTTGTCTCTTAGGCTTTTCTTCACGTAATATTCGCCGTAGTATACTCTCCAAATTCTCTTCGTTGTTGCTTGTCTCTTTGGAAGCGACTCGGATATAATGTAGTCCACGCGAAGCTTGTTTTGCGGCCTCATATTCCAAAGCGTGAGCTAATGCGCCATCCAAAGTCTTTGGACGAGCCATGCGCAACGATTGTTATGTGTTCGAATCTCTGAGACCATCTGTGAATGTCTGAATGGTTAGTTGCTCCAAGAAACTATCAGGTGCCGTAGGGTAGGCTAATCGTACTAATCGTGTGACGTCAGCTTCAAATTCTTGAAGTGATTCACCGGATCGTTGCATTCTATTTCTTATTTGGGCATGGTACACTTGTTGTAGGTGTGTATCCCCATATCTCATCTCCAGGCGTGACACCAAGAGTTTATAATCTCGTTGTTTTTCTTTTGGCATAGTCTGTAGAACATTTAGAGCATCGCCTCGTAGAGCTATAATTAATGAAATAACTTTTTCTTCCTCAGTTCATCCATTGGCGACAACAGCTGCCTCAAATTGTCCATGTAGACCATGGTATTTTGCCATCAAAATTTGGGACTTTGAGTTTCATTTTTGTTTCAACTGACAAGTTATTTTCCCCTAAAGATGATCCAGCATAGAGAGTAGCAAGTTGGTTTTGCAACGTCTCTATTTGTTCTCGCGTTTCTCTCCCTTGTTGATCCAGTTTTTGTTGTACCTGTTGCTCTATTTGTAATACCTGTTCTTGTACACGTTATTCTATATGCTGGTTTAATTCATTTCGTAGTTCTTCTTTCATATTTTCTACAGTTACTTCTAACTTCTACTGAGTTGATTTAAGCTCTTCTTGAATCTTTTCCTGGCTTATATTCATTTTTTCCAGAATCCCCCCTTTCATTTCCCTTAATACTTCCAAAACATGAACATCCATTTTTATAGTTTTTTTTACGCTTTTAATACAAACAACCCCACACTTGACACCAATTGTAACGTGAATAGGGTTCAATATATATATTCATTCCAAAAAATAATAACAGGTGTCAATCAATGTCAATATATAAATGTCACAAACGAAAAACCAACAATAAACGTTTAAAACTACTTTAATGAACGATTGGAAACACTTACAAAACAATCAGTACACGTAAAACGATTTAACAGTATTTAATATATTTATTTAACACTCAGGAACACAGTAATTATTTTATAATGGTTCAAAGCTATTTTATTTTCAGTCTGTCATAACAAATGCTATTTTTCGATCTTTCTCTTCTGTGCCAGGCCGTCTATGTCACAATATATATATATATATATATATATATATATATATATATATATTTAAAAGTTATTTTGGTGAATTTGATACTGTTATTTTTTTATTGATATAATTATCCATATACTTTTTATCGTATCTATTTTTATTGTTTATATTTGCAATAATATCAATATGGGCTGAGCCAAAACCCTCAATTTTTTGCAGCATTTTTACATCGTAAATATTTTTAGCTTTCTCCCAAATTATATTTTCCCTTTCTTTCGTTGTAATTAAATATAATTTTTTATCACGTTTGAAACGTTCTTGTTCGCAAATGAGACAGACCTTTTTAAAATTTATTTCATTTTTTTATCTTGTAATTTTCTTTTTACTAAAATACATAAAATTTTAAATCAATTTACAACTAAAAAATAAAACATACCTTCCATAATTCAGAACAAAAGGCAATAATTTCTTTGTATATTTCTCACAAAACACTGTTGACTGTTGAAAACGTTCTTATGTAGACAGTAACTGAATGAAGACAAAGAAGGGTAGATTTGATAAATACTGTGAAGGGTAAATTTTAAAAGTGTCACTCTATTTTTAAGATTGTTTATACGTAAAGGGATCAAGTGATAATTGCCGAGAAACGTATACTATGCCGGCCGCGCTGCAGATAGTAAAACAAAAAGTTTGTCGCTGAATGAATATTTCTCTACAAAATGTAAAAATTGCGTTTTCATGTTATTGTTTTTAATTAATTTTCAGTATTTATAAATAAAATACATAATTAATTTAAACATTGTTACATTCAGAAAACATGTAGAATTCGAAATTTGTAAGAATTATTATTATATCTTTAGAAAGTAAAAAGATACGAGTTAAAGTTTAAAAAAGAGTACGAGCATATGAGTCCCGTTTTTTATGTAAAATATGGATTTTTGAGTGTTTGCACCCAGATCTATAATCGAGACTTCCACTATTAAATTCGTCGAAAAATTTCGTATAAGAATATGTATATTTCAACTTTATAACCAAAAGTCCTGTATAAGTGAACGCTATGAGGGTTGGAATCACAAATATTTTTGAAATGTCACAAATAAAGTTATTTTATGAGAGTGATGATGTCTGATAAAAAACGATCCAGAAACTTATGCGAAAAGGATAACTGTTTTCCCATGTTAAACGCCTACAGCCAGATTTTTAATTAACACCAGTATATGCTTGTTTAATTTACAGAATAAACTGCCTCTGCCCAGTATTTCTGATTAGTTGGCTTGGGGATATTGTAAAGCAATTAATTCAAAAACCCCGCTGTCACAGGGATTGAAACGCCTATCATCAAAACACCAGCACTAGCTAGAACACCAACAAGAAATTCACGGGAAATGGCTAGTTTGTCCCTGTCCTGATTTCGTTCTCGAATCTACAATGACAGAACAAGGATTCTTCATGGAAATTTCACTACAATTTGTGCTGAAAATGAACCACTACAGGTTCAAAACGTCCAAATGTCTGGATGACCAAGGCCTTTTTCGCTTTATCCACGATATTCCAATTGATCCTTCTTGACTCAACTAATTTAATTTTTGTTATACAATACTCTATTTCTATCTAATGTGACAGAATTCAATTTTTTTTTTTTTAAATTCGCAAAATAGTTTTTTATTAGACTATTACGAACTTGTATTCCTCTGTTCCCATCTTGTTCCAATTGTTCGACCGGAATTTGATCAAGTGCTACTAAATTATTGAATGCAGTATCATTTATTTCTTCTAATACAGTTGTATTTAGTTTAACTCGGTAGTCGTAAGCCAAAATTGGAAAACGCCACTTTAGAACACCAAATAGTCTCTCTACTGTGTACCGTGCGCGAATATATGCCTCGTTATGCAGTTGTTCGGTTGGTGTAACGGGATTTAAAAGAGGTGTAAGCAAGTAATTTTTAAGAGGATATACATTGTCTCTTAGAAGTATGCCATTTCAATAAACACCGGTTTCAAATTGTGCTTTCAGATTACAATTATAAAAAAAACGTGGCATCATGCACAGATCCGGGCCACCGTGCAATGTTTAATATTTTTAATTTAGCGTTGCAAACAGCTTTACATTATATGAAAAATTTCCCTTTCTATTTCTAAATATCTTAGGATCATCACCAAATGAAATGAAATTTAATATACACGAGTACTAATATGCTACATTTTGCTAATGATGTGTGCATACACTTTTAAAGTAAATAACTGTCCAGAACTCTTGGAAAAGCAGATATTTCAAAAAATTCATTTGGTGTTTTTTCAGCTGATACTGGTATTTTATGTACTGCTCATATAATCGGGCTATGTTTTCTGAAACTCGTACGATTACTACAGTTGAAGTGTGCATAGTACCGGAGTTACTCACAATTTTTTAATTGGTGATATGCAATTATTTCCATGTAAAATTTTATTTTTACATAATTTGCTTCATAAATATTGAGATATATACCTACAAATTATATGGAAGCTGTAGATCATGTTCAATGTTGCGTAATATATATATATATATATATATATATATATATATATATATATTACGCCTCTCTTTTTTCACTCTGAAGCTGATATCGCAGAAATATGGTTTTGAAAGTTTGTTGAGGTGATGAAAATCGCTGTCCACAGTCCACGCATCTTTTGTTTGGCAGTGGGAAAAAGAAAAAGTCATTAGGCAATAAATCGGGTGAATACGAGCAATGAGACATTAATTTGATGTTTTTCTCCTTCAAATATTCAGTTGTTTGATGTACTTTATGGGAGCTGGCATTGTCGTGATGAAGAATGATGTGACGATCTTTTGTTGTTTTTCCATATTTCATCGATGACCGTTGGCAAACAAATTATTGTAGACCATTCAGCATTAACAGTTCTTCGATCCTCTAAAGGAATTGTTGCGACGTGTCCAGTACAACTGAATAAACAAGCGATCATTTTCTTGGAAGTACTCCGTGAACGAACAACTTTAGTGGGATTGGGTTCATCGTCAAAAACCCAAACAGTACACTGTTGTTTGCTTTCGTCTCCTGTAACAATGTTGTATACGGATATTGAACGTCCTCGGTCGAATTTTTTCAACATTTCCTGACATCAATCAATACGAGCCTTTTTTGCGCTTCGGTCAAATTATTAGCGGAATCCATCTAGAACAAATCATTTTTTATACCGAAATGTTCATGCAAAATTTATTGTATTGCAGTCTGAGATATGCTAAGAGATTCCTCTATCTGTCTGTAAGCCACATGTCAATCTTCTTTAATCATGTTGCGCACAGCATCGATGTTTCTCGGAATGACAATCGATATGGCCGACCTTTTCGACATTCATCACTGACAGACGCTCGACCACGATGAAATTCTGCAAACCAATTGTAAACAGTCTTCTCTGATGGTGCTTTATTACCAAAAGTTGCAAGAAGCGAACTATGCATTGTTGTTGTGTAAGGCCTTTTTTAAAATCATAAAAATAATCCAACGCAAACCTTCACGAGTGATTTCCATTTTAGCACAAACTTGCTTCTTTTAAACGTTCACTATCAACCACCTACTAAGTTGCCACTGGCTTCGCAATAACAAACGTCAATGTTCACAAATACAGTGATGCCACAACTCACTAACGCCATCTATTGTTCGATTGTAAAAACTTAAAAGGCAGCCCTCATATATTATATATAAAGTGTTAAAAAATAACTATCACAAATTATGAGGGCATATAGTACTGACCAAAATTAGTAAAAAAAAAGCTTAATCAACATGGATCCGATCTTCAATAGTTCCCGAGATATAAGGCAATGAAAAATGAGTTTTTTCGGTGTTTACCTCCGCTATCTCGAAAACTGTAAGAGTTACGACTTTGATTAAATGAGACATTTTGTTTACCTTTCAGAGGTCATCTTAGATGTGATTTTATTTTTCAAAAAAAAAAAAAAAATCGAATAATTGTACTAAGGCGAACGTTGTGGCGAGCTTGGCCAATACTTAGCTTTCAAATAACTTCGTAACTATTAGAAAGTGAAAAAAATATTTCATATAAAAAGTTATTGTTTTTTCATAGTCTATTTACTGGCATAAAGAAAATTTCGTTACCACTATCTCAGGCAGTTTTTCTTCGATTCTAACACAACATGGCCTCTTTCTCAAAAACAGTTGAAGATCGGACCCATGTTGATTAAACTTAGTTTAGTACATGTAGATCATCTTTAATTTGTAAATACCTGTTACAATAAATAATAATTGTTTCTTAAATAAATATCATAGTTTTTACTTTATTTTGTGTTATTTTGTATTGCTTCATAAATTAATCTTTAACTTTAATCTTTAATTGTCCCCTATAATGTTAGTAAAATATCTGATGTGGACACCACATGACTTCCTTGTACGCCTGTTAAACTATACATATTTTGTTAATGATTAAAATATGTATTATAGCAGACCCAATCATAAAATTGCACGTATTTGACATAATTTGACGTTGACATTAAATTCTTCATTTTTTTTTTTATTTTTGTCTTAATTCATTGCAACCTTAATTACTGAAACTACACATGACTTCCTTGTACGCCTGTTATTTTGACATTGACATTAAATTCTTTATTTTTTTTGTTATTTTTTGTTCTAATTCGTAGCAAACTTAATTACAGAAACCAAAGGGTACATAATTTATTAATTTACATATCTCGCTTATACAAAGAGTTAATTTAATCATACTTGATGTTTTCGACACAGGATTCAATTCTCTAAAACTTTTATTTGAAGCATTTATTATTAAAATCAAACTAACACCATGTTTTTCAAGAAAAACTGATAACAGCTTCAAGTAAAGTATCACTTCCGGTTAGACTAGTTTAACCAAAATCTATTATGTTATACCCATTGATATGGAAGTATTATATACCAAATTTGAATAGTTTTGGATTATATTTTAATATAGTTTTTCATTAAAATCTATTGTAGGCTTCAAGTAAAGTATCACTTCTGGGGAGACTATTTTAACTAAAATCAATTATGTTATTTCCATTGATATATGTCTTATATACCAAATATGAAAAGTTTTGGATTATATTTTAATATAGTTTTTCATTAAAATCTATTATAGGCTTCAAGTAAAGTACCACTTCCGGGTAGACTATTTTAACTAAAATCTACTGTGTTGTTCCCTTTGATATAAAAGTCTTATATAGCAAATTTGAAAAGTTTTGGATTATATTTTAATATAGTTTTTCATTAAAATCTATTTATAGGCTTCAAGTAAAGTACCACTTTCAAAAGTTGTGTAATGACCAAAAAGGGAGGTACACAACTAGATGTTATAACAGTCCTAAATACAAAATTTTAACTTTCTATGGCTTCCTGTTTTTCATTTATGCGAGATACGTACGTACATACGACGAAATTAGTCAAAATGGATTCAAGGATGGTCAAAATGGATATTTCCATTGAAATCTGGAAACCGAAATTTTTCGCGATTACAATACTTCCTTTACTTCGTCCAAGGAAGTAAAAAGTACATATTTTTTAAATTTACATATCTCGCTAATTTGATCACACTTGATGTTTTCGACGCAGAATTCAATTCTCTGAAACTTTTATTTGAAGCATTTATTTTTAAAATCAAAATAACACTATTTTTTTCAAGAAAAACTGATAACGGCTTCATGTAAAGTATCACTTTCGGTTAGAATATTTTAACCTAAATCAATTATGTTATTCCCATTGATGTAAAATTATTATATACCAAATTTGAAAAATTTGGATTATATTTTAATATAGTTTTTCATTAAACTCTATTATAGGCTTCAAGTAAAGTACCACTTTAAGTTAGACTATTTTAACCAAAATCAATTATGTTATTCCCATTGACATAAAAGTATTATATAGCAAATTTGAAAAGTTTTGGATTATATTTTAATATATTTTTTCATTAAAATCTATTATAGGCTTCAAGTAAAGTACCACTTTCGAAAGTTGTGTAATGACCAAAAAGGGAGGTATACAACTAAATGTCCATTTTGACCATCCCTGAATCCATTTTGACTAATTTCGTCGTATGTACGTACGTATCTCGCATAACTGAAAAACAGGAAGCAGTAGAAAGTTAAAATTTTGTATTTAGGACTGTTATAACATTTAATTGTATACCTCCCTTTTTCGTCATTAAACAACTTTCGAAAGTGGTACTTTACTTGAAGCCTATAATAGATTTTAATGAAAAACTATATTAAAATATAATCTAAAACGTTTCAAAATTGACATATAATACTTTTATATCATTGGGAATAACATAATAAATTTTGGTTCAAATAGTCTAACCGAAAGTGGTACTTTACTTGAAGCCTATAATAGAGTTTAATGAAAAACTATATTAAAATATAATCCAAAACTTTTCAAATTTGGTATATAATACTTTTACATCAATGGCAATAACATACTACATTTTGGTTAAAATAGTCTAACCGAAAATGATACTTTACTTGGAGCTGTTATCAGTTTTTCTTGAAAAAAAATCTGTTGTGGCCAGCACAAGATCTCTCCCCATTTCCATATTAGGCTATACAGGGTGTATCAAGATAATGGAACAGTGCCGTTTATTCGTGTATGTAAAAAGTGATTATGATATATATGGATAGAGGGGGACACATTTTAGAACAAACTTTATTATATTAAATCTAGTGGTACTCAAACTACGGGGCAATATTATATTTTTTAAATGGCATTATATATATTTTATTAACTCATTAAATAGAGAATTTTGTTCTGAATTCAACGATATAATAATATCATACCCTTACATTGCGAAAAAATTTATAAAAATTAATTCAAAGTTAGTATTCCATTTCTACTGTCTCTAAGTAATCTGAGCAAACATTCAATCAATAAAACAAAAAATTTCTTTTAAAAGTCGAATTTATTACCCAAATCGTAGCTTACTTGAATGTAATAAAACTAAAATAAATTTTATTTTGTTTTATTGATTGAATGTTTGCTCAGATTACTTAGATAAAGTAGAAATGAAATATTAACTTTGAATTAATTTTTATCAAAAATTTCGCAATGTAAGGGTATGATATTATTATATCGTTGAATTCAGGACAAAATTCTCTATTTAATGAGTTAATAAAATATATATAATGCTATTTAAAAAATTATAATATTATCCTGTATTTTGAGTACCACTAGATTTAAGATAACAAAGTTTATGCTAAAATGTGTCCCCCCTCTATTCCTTACAAAATATCTTAATCACTTTTCTCTGTATCTTTTCACATACACGAATAAAATGCACTGTTCCATTATCTTGATACATCCTGTATAAGTATTGTATTGCACTTCCCTTTCGAACCGTCGTTTTATAACAAAAAAATACTGAACTGTACCCAAATACTGTTTTTTATTGTATTTAACATGTCATCTATTTTTCATTGTATAAGGAAGTTTCTAAATGTCAGAGATTCTTCCAATTCATTAACCAGATTGGCGGTATTTCTGATGGATATATGCATTTTACCTATAATTTCAAATATTTAATTAATAAAACAATAAGAAAGATTAAATATGCTTCCCAGAAAAAGCTATCAGAATGTCACTAAAACTATTGATTTTTGACACTGACATGTGTCATTTAAAAACTATGTTATTTACATTGGAATTTGTCAACTGGTTTCCTTAGTGCCTTATCCTCTGCGATTAAATTACTCTATATATTATAGTGTCTATATTTCTAAATCTATACAAATTATGTCAAATACGTGCAATTTTATGATTGGGTCTGCTATAATACATATTTTAATCATTAACAAAATATGTATAGTTTAATAGGCGTACAAGGAAATCATGTGGTGTCCACATCAGATATTTTACTAACATTATAGGGGACAATTAAAGATTAAAGTTATTAATTTATGAACTAATACAAAATAACACAAAATAAAGTAAACACTATGATATTTATTTAAGAAACAATTATTATTTATTGTAACATGTATTTACAAATTAAAGATGATCTACGTGTACTAAGTAATAAGTTATAAGAAACGAGAAAAACTGCAATCTACAAGGGAACAATTAAAACCATTTAATAATTTGTAATTTTTCTTCATAAGACAAATTATCCATGATATCTTCTTAATAAAACGAAAATAATAATTTGACAAATAATGTGTATGAAACGTTTATTAATGAGCTTCTCAAGTCAACAATTGTGTTGTTTCTGTTAGTTTCACAGCTATTGATATGTTTTCTTAATTGTGCAAAATTTTTAAATTTATTTTCTGGCTTTATATGAAACAGAAATGTAATGTGTTTGGTATCAAAAAATTCGTAAAAAACAGTTTTTCTAAATTTTAAAACGGATCATAGGGCTATAACATAGAAAAACAATTTTTTTATACGCCAAAAGTTTGTATATTAATTTATTGAAAAAACAATTACAACAACTTTACATTTCTGTTTCATATAAAGCCAGAAAAAAAATTTTAAAATTTGTAGAATTAACAAAAAATATAATTAGCCATGAAACTGAGAGTAACAAAACATTGTCATTTTTTACTAACATGATACAAAATAAAGAAAACATTGGGATATTTATTTAAGAAACAATTACTAAAATTTATTTGCAAATTAAAGATGATCTACATGTAATAGGAAATATGTTATAAGAAACGAGAAAAACTGCAAACTACCAGGGAACAATTAAATCATATTCTAATTTGTAATTTTTCTTCATGAGACAAATTATTCATGATTTCTCTTAATAAAACGAAAATAATAATAATTTAACAAATAATGTGCAAAAAACGTTTATTAATAAGCGTCCTATGTCAACAATTGTTTTGTTTTGTTTCGGCCAGTTTCACGGCTAATGATATTTTTTGTTAATTGTACAAATTTTTAAATTTATTTTCTGGCTTTATATGAAACAGAAATGTAAAGTGTCTATATATTAATATAGTTTCTTTATTAAAATCTGTTACGGGCTTCAAGTAAAGTACAACTTCCGGTTATCCAATTTTACCCAAAATTTAATCAACTTTGTATTTTAGTGCAGAAAGCTTACGTGAAACAGAAATTATTTAAAGTTTGATATGAGTTATCGTAGACGAAAAAATAGGCACACACAGATACACATCATTATAAAAATAGCAAAAACGTGTTATGCAGACCCTAATTTGTACTTCTTCACTGAAAACTTACTATCAAAATTTGGACCGAAAACATTACCTCCCTTTCCTACGGTACCTAGTCGTAGTAGCACTGGGATAGGATGGATTTTAATGTAAATTATTTAATGAAAAATTTTGTATATTGTTGTTTAAATTTTATTCTAATAGATTGTCAATATTATCCTTATATTCTATATTCAACCCCTTTCAATGATATATTTAATTGATATAATTATATCATTTTATAATCTATAATATCTATACAATTTTTTGTTACCATTAACAACAAGTATTTACTGCTGTAATCCGTATGTTACATTTAAGATTTCAATTTTAATTACTTTATTCATTATTTTTATGTGCGGGCAATGAAAATTTACTTTTCAAATTTACATTTTTACTTGGTTTACGAACATGTTTCATCGTTATCTAGTGTATACATACACATATACATCGGAATTATCTTCATCAAATTTTTAGTGAGCAACGGGACATAGTTCAACTGTAAAAAGCGAAAATGTTTTCTAGCGCCCAGGCGGGAAACTCAGTTGCGCCAACTGAGTTTGTCGCGCCGGCCTTGATTGTCAGCAAGTTCGGAGAAAAGTAGGAATATACGGAATATGATCATTGACTAAGAACGTATGTTTTTCATTTTTATTTAGTTATTCCTAAATTTTATTATCATATATAAATTGAGTGAGCGTTACATCTTTTTAGCACAGAAACTATTATGTATTAATAAAAAAAAATGTGTCCTTACCTGTGCTGCTACCATCCCTTCTTTGAGCCTGGCGAGATCGGTGTGTGACCAAGCACTTCGTGACCACGGCTCTACTCCACGAAGATCCTCGCTGAACCTAAAATCCGCCAGTTGGTTCTTTAAAAATTTTCGGATGTTCCATGGCAAATCGTTATGTCTGCAAAAACAAAATTCTAGTTTGAGAAAAATTATATACAACCAAAATTGGCGATTCTTGCATGATATTAAAGAAATTTGGAACTATTTCAGCTGATATTATTTTCAGTGTTTTCAAATGCTATGATAACCATATTTTGACATACGTCAATATGACAAATATTCAAGTTATATACTTTATTCTTCAGGTTTATTGTTTATAATCTTATAATAAAGTAAACCGTGTTTGCGATACACATAATATTATCTGTATATATTAACAAATATCTTGATACCATCGTTTTATTTTAATTCTGTTGACTGTTTCTGACATATCAGTATGGTAACATTACCGCACATGTAGTTATTATTTAGTTACCAGCCTACTTTTGTAAATGTAAATCAATGCTAAATATCCTGAACCGATAAAATTGTTAAATATGGTAGCGTACAACACGTCCCAGCGTTGGCAGAGCTGAGCACCGAAATTTGCCTAATACAGATTCTGAACCAATCGCATTCGTCTATTCATTACGTTCGGCAAATTTCGGCGCTCAGTGCTTCCAGCGCTGAACGCGGCCAGTCCTTTGTGTTTAACTATTGAGCAAGATTTGACGTTACATACTTTCTCACACTCATAGCCACCAAGCTTAAAAAAATTATCTGTACCAACCTATTACAATTTTATATGCCTCTCTGATTACATCGTTTCAGTTCTTTTAAAATTGTTGATTGCAATAAAAAAATCATAAATACAATAAAGAAAATATGATTAAAATAATAAAAATTACTAATTACAGAATAAAATAATTGTAAAATTATGATATGTTTTTACTCTAATATGGCTATATATTCTTACATGTTTCAATGCTTCAGTGTATGTGTCCCCCGATCAAATCCCTTAAGTTTTTTTTTTAAGAAAAAAAAAAAAAATTTGGTGTCCGAACAACTGGCCCGGCGAAATCTGTTCTCACGCGCTCCCGCCATTGCCAACACTCAGTTTTGAGTGCATCTCCTCTTTAACCATTTGTACAGTGTAAGAGATAGCTCCACTGTTTGCTCCGCTTGTCTTGTTTGAGCTACTCCGCTGTAAACCTGTGCCCATGGACCCTCATCTACGTACTTAAGACACCGTGTCCGTCCCCAGAGATCCATCCGTAGCGTGCTACCCGAGCTTCTCCAAAGGGTCTTCCACTACCGCTGACCGCTAAAGACGCAGGATGCAGACAATTGTCCAAACCCTAGCAGCCCGCCATCAAATAAAAAAAATATCTTTATGTTTCTGTAAATACCACTTAAAATTAATAATTTTTGACCAAAAAACTTCCATCTGAGCTAAGCCATTATCATCAATAAAAAAAAAATTGTTAAAATTATCAAAATGACAAAAATTATTAGTCTCATACAGCCGTATTCATAGTAACTGAGATAGACCTGGTTTAACTTCGATTTACTTAGACTAGGTTTAAACCAGATCTAAATATGGTTATTCATAGTCAAACTTAGACCTGATTTAAACCTGGTCTAAGTAAATCGCAGTTAAACCATTCTATCTTGTCGGCTATGCCCATACATTACACTGCTCATGCGTAGTGAATACAATTTTGACATTTGTGATGACAGCTGTTGTTGACTGGGCTGATTTCTTACAACTAAAACTTTTTATTTACTGTTAACAACGACATTAATAGAATTAATTTTTACCTTGATTGCGGTAACACACATTAATGGTTTTAGTACATCAGGATTTGCAAGGGAAGATGGAAATAAAAATGAAATGCTTCTGGATATATTTGATGTATTTGGACGAATATAATTTGCAGTTCCCCAAAAATAACGCTCAAACTACGTCCATAAATAAAATATTAGTATTAGAACTAAGAGATCCAATTTAATATTTAAAATGGAATATGAAATGATGAAAACTAAATTACATTAAATGAAGAATATGAACTTTTTATGATAAAATATTACTGGATTGCAGTCAAATGTTATTCATTTATTTTAATCGAATGATTTCGTACAACACATGCAAAATTGTTCAAAAATTGAATACATTTAATAGTAATACATAACAATAATACTGTCGCTTACATAATATAATACATAATGTTACAATATTGTATATATTTAAATTCCTTCAATATAGTTCATTCTTTCGTCCACTGGTATATTATGTAGTATTATTATTGTCCAAATATGAGCTTTGATGTAGTAGCTTTAGCTGGATGAAGCACAAAAATCAATATAAATTATGGTGTGATCATAATTGTTTTAAAAAGAGAAGCGATAGCTCTTGACAACTCCAAATTCAATGCAAATCATTGTACTTTGGGAAAACTGTGTAAGTTTGCTGAAACAGATTGTTTAACTTAAATAAGTTGTTACAATTTAACATTTTATGTAATAAATTATTACCAGATTCACTTTAATAATTCTCTATTCAAAAATATAATGATCAAAACTTGTATATCAACTGAAACTGGTCGCTTTTTATTGCTGTTTGCATTTTCTAATATTGGTATTATTCTGTCGATTAATTCTGTAGTTTTCTTTCTTAGATCTGCAAATTTAAAACACTTTAAAAAACCAACAACTTAAACAACTTAACATTTCCTGAAATACTACTTAACCTATAATAAATTTCTTAGATTCATATCATGTAAAATAAACCTTTTGATTCCTCCTCATATATTCAACTATGTTTTGTTTTAATATCTTCCACATAGTTAATATACTTAAAAATTTCTTGAAGATCATTATCCATCATGAACTTCCTAAAAATGAAATAATGCAAGTTACGAATACATAACAAAATAATATTATAAACATTAATATGACAATATTTATAACATACTACTTACCAAAAATATTATATTAAGTAATAATGTATTTAATTTGCATTAAACACACAAAATTATATTTTCATAGTTCTGTCAACTGACTTAATACCGCATTAAACTAGGGTACGCCCAGGTCTAAATTTTAGTCTAGAGTTAGACCTGTACTAGCCCTAAACTGCCTCTATGAATAGCTTTTTTCGCCGGTCTAAGTTAGACTAGAGATAGACTAGGTTTAGACTCGAACAGAAGCACTATGAATACGGCTGATAGATTTTACCATAACATATTTTTACCCTTGATTCCGTGTGAAATCATTATCTACAAGTATATCAAATAAAAATACACAAAATCATTAAACACAAATCGCAAGACAAGAAGCACAATATACCCATGAGAAAACTGATAGTTTGCATATGCGTCAAATTTTTAATCTGTACACATCTTTAATATTTACGAAATGTAATTTGTTTCTTTTTTAAATAAAATATATAACATACATTATAAATTTGGTATAAAAATCATTTTTATGTTAAAACTATAACTGCTGATTTTTTTTTATATGAAAAAAATAGTTTTGCTTGATATAACTCGAAACTTGTCTTATTTTTTTCGAGTTGTTTCAAGTCTAGTTGTACGTAAAAATATTCGACATATAGTTGCCTAGGTAGCGATTTAGATTCTTCATTATTCGCCAGGTAGATTACGTATCCGTTTGTTCTGGCGATGTTTATAATGTTTAAAATGTTACCATTGACCATCTCCTTGTATGTGTCTATAATTATTTGGTCAACTTCTCGAAATATATTTGTAACGTGACGGAACGGGTGGAGCCTTTCAGACACACAACTTCTGCTGCGTTAAAACTGCTCACGCAAGTACACATAAGAATGAACTATGTGATTTGTTAGCCTAAATGCGGAAGATACAAATAAGCCTAAACCAAAACTAAAAACAATGCGCAGTTTATTAAAAACTATAGATGTCGTTTGTCTCGCAGACACATATCCGTGCCGCGGAGGCCGGAGGGTCAGTTACAAATATTTGAAATCTGAACTGTCTATCCAAGGAATTGTGTTTATCTTTAAAACATAAGCTCCGAGATTTATAAAAGAGGTTATTTTATAATTTTATCTATAATAGTGTATTATGATATAAGCTAGCCTTTAAAGCACGCACGAGAAGTTTAAAGCCACGACGCGAAGCGAAGTGGTTCTAATGTCGTAAGTGCTTTAAAGGCATCTACACATGTGTATTACTGTATCTGTGGCTTATTTGGTTCATACCTCCCGCTACCATAGGTAAGAGAGGTATAGGGATCGTGCTGAAAATCGCATTTAGAGATTTTAGTGAATAAGCAAGTTTTGATGTCCCCAGAATACGATTTGAATATTTTTACACTGATATCTGTAGGTATGTATGTGTGTCTGTCTCTCTCTCTCTTTCTCTCTCTCTCTGTCTGTCTCTCTCTCTCTCTCTCTCTCTCTCTCTCTCTCTGTGTGTGTGTGTGTGTGTGTGTGTGTGTGTGTGTGTGTGTGTGTGTGTGTGTGTATCTAGTGGACACGATTACTCAAATACTATCAATCAGAAAAATTTAAAATTTTGTATACGCATTCTATACTAATATGGGAAGAGCTCAGTTTTTAGTGTATATCGGATAACCGGAAGTATCATTTATACAAGCTTTTAACAGTTTTTCTTGTAAAATTTTCATTATATATAAATTTTTTAGCAACTTTTACTAACTAAATTGAATATAATGGTACAATCTTCAATTCTATGATAATAACATATAGTAAGTAACTCTAAACAACTTTAAATATGAATATATAATATAATTTACTTTCATCTATAATCTTGCCTATGTATCAAACAAAAACATAATTTTAATAACAATTTTGACATATTTAAACAAATGTCACTGACAGGAAGCAATTTCATTAAAATAATTATTAATGAAACCATGTTAAGGAGAAGACAATAGTAAAATATTTTATTCACAATCATTATAGTAATATACAGATTCCTAACCTTTTGGAGGTTGGAAAATACGTCATTCCTCACTTTAATGACAATCTCTTGGGTTGGAAATAACAGATTTCACTTCCATCTCTTGGGTTGGAAATGTTTATGTAGGGGTTGCCAAGCAACATTGCCGTAGATCCCCATAATTAAGTAGGCTAAACAAATTTTAAGACAGCTGTCAAAATATTAATAAAATTAAAGGTTATAATTCATTGATTTATTTCGAAAATTATTGATTTAAAATGAGGATGATTGTGAATAAAATAGTATACATAACCTCGGTGGGAGTTTCATAACAGCCTCGCGCATTATCTAACCTCAAGGCTTCGCCTCTTGGTAATATACATAAGCCCTCGGCTGTAATGAAACATCTCCCACCTTGGATGTAATATACTATAATTCTAATGAAATTAAGGTATGTAAAAATAATATGTTTTCCATCATACATAAATGTTAGATGAAGAATTTACAAATATTGCGTTTTAGAGCACTTAGAAGTTGATGCTGATTTTTATAAGAATTTGTGTGTGACGATTTTTCCTTAAAGACTATTAAAATATCCAAGTAACACTGACCAACGGTCGACCAAAAAGTAACGTCGATTTTAGGTCGAATTTACGTCATATACAGCCGTCTAATTAGACGTCTATGCGACGTCACTGTGACGTTTTTTGGTCAAAAATAGGTCTATTTAGACGTCTAATCAGACGTCTATTCGACGTCACTGTGACGTTGATTTTTGGTCAAAAATTGGTCTATTTAGACGTCTCTGCGACGTCACAGTGACTTTTTAGACGTCAGATTTGTGGGCCATGTGACGACTTTATTTGGTCATAATTAAGTCTATTTAAACCTTTTTCAGACGTCTAATTTGACGTCTTTATAAAGACATATATTTCGTTTATTTTTACTTTATAATATTATTAAAATTAATATATTGTTTACTATAATTATTTTTAAAAATCGAATAAATATAATATAAAACTTATTTTATGCATATATGTATAATATATATTTTTATTTATGCATCGTCATCACCAAAAACTACGAATAGAATCAAATTTAGCACATCCAGAAATGACAAAAGACAATCTTTCAACAAATGTTTATAATGCAAAAGAAAATGTATAAACAAAGGGAAATATAAATTTCGTAACTTGTTAGATATTGGGGTCTTCAGTAATGACCTAGCATCCTTTGGAATGTTGTGGTATTTTCTAAGAATAAATAATGTGTAAATGGTCAAAATAAAGCACACTGTCTTTTTGGTTAAAAATACTGTTATTGAAAATCGATTTCGCTCTAAATAATAATTTATTTACTGAAGATTGAGTTTTGAGTAATATTTTCATCAACTGCCCATTTTCTTATATCGTATAATATATTATTGTTCTCATCACTCTTTTTATGCACAACCGATTTTAAATGCAAAATATCTATAATAAAAAAGAAATATATTAATCAAGAATACAACTAACACTTAGTATAGTATTAATGTCCCAGCTGTGCTTATTTCAATTCACTTGGAATGAAGAATTTTTGTCATTTAATTTATGGGCATACAGTAAATATAAATATTGAGGAAAACCAATTGTTTAATGTACTACAAACTATTATTACCGTCCATTTGCCACAAAACGATATAATACATGACTTTTGAATTTTCCGCCTTAAAATGGTTTCGTTCCACGCCCTTCAGACATCACTACATTATATAATATTAATTTTCTTCTTTTGATGAAATTTTATTTAGCTTTAAGCTAATAATAAATTAATTATAATATTTTCCCGGAAAAATTATTCATAAATTCTCAATTTGATGTCATTTTGACAATTGTATTAAAAAATAAAAACAAAAAAAAAGTCAGATTGTGTATCCATGATGAAATTTTCCATTGCAGTACTCAAAAGAGTCAGGTAAAATTTTACATGACATATAATACTGCAAATATGGACTTTCAAAACTCAAGATAGCCATGAAAATTTTTGACGGTTAAGGAAAATATGTATGTATAGACGCACCCTCCGAAATTTTTGACATGTCACTTATAAAAGCTGTAAGCTGTAATGGTGGCCGGTGGTTGCAAAGTCTACTGATTAACCACGGGAGAATAGTGGAAATAAAATTTCATAATATGAACATTCAAAATTTAGTATAGGTATTGTAAGTAGGTCAAATTCTGGTTATATTGCATATTATAATTATTTTTTTATAGCTATGGTAAGATATGAAGAAAATGCTACTATGAAGCAATGGTGAACTGTGAACTATGCACGACAATGGGCGAATAATTACAATATATATATTAGATATAACAAGATGCATTATTTAATTAATTTGTATTTTTCGTGAATATTTATCTTTTTTAAAAATACTTTTTATGTTTAATATTTTATTGTAGGTATATTGTTTCACTTTATTTAATATTTTTTAATTAATGTTTTAGATTAGAGTATAAATAAAACTTTAGAATTATTAACTTTTCTTAATAATTTTTCCCTACCATTATTTATGTTTATACCATAAAAATGACGTCGAAAGAACGTCTTAAAATGACGTCTAAACAACGTCTTAAAATGTCGTCTAAACAACGTCTTAAAATGACGTCGATAAAACGTCTTAAAATGACGTCGATACAACGTCTTAAAATTACGTCTAAACATCGTCTTAATATGACGTCGAAACAACGTCTAAAAATGACGTCGCACAGCTCCACGCTGAGACGTCGATAGGACGTCTACGTGACGGAATTTCAGACGTCACTGTGACGTCGATTTTAGGTCATTTGTGTTACTTGGGTAGGATCCAAAACTTCTCAAATTTGTATTTAAAACGCATATAATTTGGAACAACATATTAGATTTTAACCATATATGATAAATCGGATGTAGTACTTAATTTGGAGCTCTAACAGATTTTTGTGGAAAAACAATAAAACATAATCCAAAATTTCGTATTACAGACTTTTCTATTTATTGTACAACAAATTAGATTTTATTTACAAACGATCAACCGGAAGTGGTAGTTTACTTAAAGCTCACTGCTATTTTAAACATGGAATTAGCGGGAGATCATGTGCTGGCCACATCAGATTTTTTATTATACCTGACGCTGCATCATAATATAATATAAAGCAGGAAGGAAACTGTTCTGTATGGCGTAATATTGTTGACATGGTGACGGCACTTCATCATTTTTTGTTGTTTACCACGCTATTTCTGTTTTTCATAGTTGTTTATTGGTTATTGTGGCCTAATTATAGTTGAACAAATGGATTTTGGAGAAGGAATTTCTCCAGAAATTAAAAATTTTGTGCAACAAGCTGAAATGCGATTGATTCCTGTAAAGTCAAAGAATACCTATTACAAGGATTATGAAAAATTAATAATGTGGATGAAAGCAAGAATTTGAAAACTGATAAGTTTGTATAATTATATATTTTGTATATATTCTAATATATATTTAATTAATTAATTAAATATATCATTACGGCATATTACCCATTTCTGGGTGTGCCAGTATCTACAACACATGTAGACATCGGTAATGATATAAATCGTCAAGTCTTTGATGTGTACATTCAAAATTACAAGCAATGTTGAAAATTAAGAATGGAATTAATATAACATTCTGTCACAAACTGCATATGCTTTTATAAAGGGAAATAACAAAGGATACGAAGCTAAAAGTCTTTGGTCTTTACAGAAGAACAGTAACGTAATTTTTTTATTCAAGTTTATGATGACTCCTTTTTGTTCTTAAAGGTATTGTATTATTACAATTTTGAGAGACTTGTAGAAATTATTAATCGTTCTTCATGTTGTTACTATCTGTGGCTTATTTGGTTCATGCAGAAGATATGAAACGTGTGATTACGTCCGAATATTCAAAATCAGAATATTCAAAAGCAAAATTTGCATACACGGAATCATTCAAATCCCGAATATTCAAGCACAGAAGCGCGCATTGCCCGTAAGCGTATCAGCAAAACCATCGCTAACAAACGTAAACATAACCTAACGTTTCCTCGTCCTGGCCCCGCTCTCGCCTCGCCCACATACTTGGTTTATGAACCAAAAGCGCATTCTGGCGCTACATGATTCGGTTCTTGAATATTCGGGATTTGAATGATTATGTGCATGAATATTCTGGTGTTAAATATTCTGGTTTTGAATATTCGGGTGTTGAAGGCTTTCCCACTTACGCATGGAGGGTTCTGTTTTATTCATTAATATTCGTCCATCAAAAACAGAAAAAGGTTGAAAACTTTGCTGTTATTGACTATTCTGGAATACCATATGTTCAGTTATTTGAAATGTATCTTTCCTTACATCCGATAAATATGCATACGGATAAGGTATTTTTAAAGTACGCCTGGGCAAATGTATCAAACAAGTCGTTGGGATTAACACATTTGGCCGATGTCCGTTTCTCATAGCACTTTTCTTAAATCTACCGGACTTTAAGAAATACACTGGCCACGCTTTCAGCAACAATAATGGCAAATAGTTAGATGACAGTTGATGAGCTAAAAAGGCAAGTAGTGGCTACTGGTTATATTGAATAGTCTACCGTAAACAAACTATAAGTGTCAAAACGTATTGCTGGAGTTGTGACTGGAGTTAATATGGTTTCTGTGTCGTCAGTTAATTTTGAAGAAATGATGCCAAATATTCCTCCACACTGGCAGCTTGTGGATATATTGTTAGACAAAATATCATTGAACGTTGTTTATTAGTCTATTGTTATTTCATTATATTATATTTGAACTTATCTGATAATGTGACCTGATTAGTTCGATTGTCGAACATCTCATTTTGTTCATGCAAAAATATATTGTATTATTTAATTAAGTATTAAATAATTAAAAACGCTACAAGAAAAGTAAAGAGAATCTTAATTTTTACAATATATTGCGACTGGTTTTAGTCATTTTCATTATTGTAATCAAATTTTCTTTTATGTAATCAAGTATTTCTTTATTGTAATCAAGAATATCTTTGTTGTAATTAAAAATCTTTTTTTAAAAACCGTGTAGGGATATAATTAGAGCAGCATGTTTTCATCAAATTAACTCACTCTTGATACACATTTTTTACGATAAACAACAATTACATTGTTGTAATCTAAATATAAAGTATTTTCAAAATAAGCGAAAATCAAGTTTTAGCATGTAGCTCAAAAACAAAAAAAAAGATAAAAAAATTCCTGTGATGCCTATTAAAGTTTTCTCAAAAAGTTAGCCCATAGAATCCTAGATCAATTTTATGTAGCATGCATAATAAGAAAGTTTTTATATACGGAACTCGAATTTTGTGTGATAAATTAATGTCCCGCTGTGAAGAAATTTAAAAGAAAGAACTAAATATTGATTATAAAAGCAGCGAAAAAGTAGGTTGAGATCATTTCATAAAATTTTAAGATCGTTGTAAAATAGGAAGAATATGAATATGTCTGAACATAAAAAAATACATACAAATTCACTTACCCGTCTATTAACGGAACTTGATGCAGGATTCTGCTAACGACCTCCAGCCTGGCCTCCAAGGGCAGGCATATCCCCACCTGCAGGACTACGATCAGTACGATTCCCAGCATGGCTGTAACAAAAACACCATGTGTCAGTTCGTTCTGCAGAAGGTCCGCATCGATAATTGATACATTTCACATTACATGCTATCTGTTTTCTATCATTCAAAAAAATAATGACCCGAGGGGAAACACAAATGAAAATAAATGGGTAAATATTTGCTGATTTAGCAAACAGTAATTTGAGAATGAAAATCTGTTAATTCTTGCATAATATTTACGGATAATGCACGTGTTTGTGTTCTAAATATGGTAATACTCTGATTTATTACATTTTCAGACTTTTTCTTTATTTATATGTACATACCTAATAGTTATTTATGTTGTATGTCCGGAAAATGCTCTCTTACAGGACATGTGGGCAAATTTATTTATTTATTTATTTATTTATTGAAAATCAATCCTATAGGATAAAAATCCCAATTACAGGAAGATTATAACGAGTACAAAATGTAATGCGTTGGCATAAATACACATACATATTAGAATACAGTACAAAAAAATACAATGATGAACATAGCAAACAATATATTAAACAATAAATTTAAATATGGAAAAATTGCTAAAGTAATATTTTAAATTTATGGAATGAATCGGCAAAAATGTCGGACTGAAGGTTGATATTATTAAATATATTGCAAATTTGTCGAATAGGACATTTTAATTCATAATTAGCCCGCACTGTTTTTAAACTTAAAGTCAACTTAGTTCTTGAATTTAATCTAGGTACACTGAAAGAGATACGAGATAAAATAGCACTATCATTAACTTTATCATGCAACAATTTATATAAAGATGTAATGGAATGTATTTTCCTCCTTATCGATAAAGAATTCATATTAAAATAATGCAGTAGTGCATTATAATCGCAATCGAAACTAGGATACTGGCCGGTAACTTTGTAATGACAAAATTTTAAAAACTTTTTGTTCAAGGACTCAATAGCATTAGAATATTTGTCATAGGTTGGGTTCCATACAAGGGAGCAATATTCTAGTATGGATCTAACGAACGCAAAATACAACTTTTTTAATGACAATATATTTTTGAAAGATTGAGCATTTCTAATGATAAAACCAAGGTTTTTATAAGATGCTTTGATAATAGTTTCAATGTGAGTATTAAATTTGAATTTTTCGTCAAATAGTACTCCAAGATCCTTATATAAGTTGATTCTGTCAAAAATAAGAAATAATGTAGGAATGAAAGTAAACGTTTCCCTTTTTAGTACAAAATAGCTCATAATTTTGCATTTACTAAAATTAAAGAATAAATTGGAGAAATGAGACCAAGCTAGAATACGATTAACATCAGACTGAAAATCCATACAGTCCTCAGTAGAGTTAATTGTTAACAATACCGTACAGAACATAATTGAATCGATAATGTCATTTATAAACAAGATGAGCAGTAATGGTCAAGATTAGATCCTTGAGGAATACCCGAAGTAACAAAGTAGGGATTTCATAAATAATTATTCAGGAACACAGTCAATTTGCGATTATTAAGGTAAAAGAACAAAGAAAAGTAATAAGACAGGGAGAAAAATTTAAGTTAAGGTAAAGTTTCTGGAGGAGAATACTATGACCTGCTTTGTCAAATGCCTTGGAAAAGTAGGTATGAAGTACATCTACTTGTTTGTCATGTCATGTAAGGCGTTAATTGTGTATTCACAAAAATTTATCAGATTAGTAGTCGTGGATCTACCCTTAACGAATCCATGTTGTTTATCTGTTATTTTATTTTTTATTGCATTATAGATTATTAACTCAAAATTTATAGATATATTGGAAAGTATACCAATAGGTCTATAGTTAGATATGAGCGATTTATCTCCAGATTTGAAAATGGGACAGATATGAGACATTTTTAAGCAAGAAGGAAAAGTACTTTTACTAAGAGAAAGATTGAAAAGGATATGTAAGGGCTTGAGAAATATTATATTGAAGCCTTTTATAACATATGCTGGTAAATTATCTGGACCTGGATTTCTTGAAGGTTTATGACGCAATTCTGACCAAATCTATAAGTCATACAGATCTGTAAATCTGTAAAAAACTAACAATAACGCATCTATTTTTGTTGATAAATATAAAGTTATACATAAGACTTGTAGCTTTCGTTGCGATTTTGTTCATTTTTTACAGATTTACAAATCTGTAAGACTTACAGATTTGTTCAGAATTGCAGCATTAATCTTATTAATGGCTACTAAAATTTCATCTTCAGAAATATATAAAATGGTTACAATATCACTCACTTTATTGGTACTTGAATCTACATTGGAGGTTAGAGAAATAGAGTTTTAAGAGTAGACACTGGAAATATAGTTAGCAAAACCTTGTACTATACTTTCAGTAGCGTTGTACTCATCATCGCCTAACTTCATTGTTCTTGTTGCTTGCTTTTTATTGTTGATGAAGGGCCAGAACTTGGAAGGATCAGTACAAATTGAGTTCTCAACGTTGCGTACATATGTATTTAGCATATTCTATGTTAATATCACGTTTAATTAATTGCCGTAAGCGCTTTAATTCTGCATTATAACAATCAAGCTTATGAAGTCAATATAAATTTCTATATTTTTCTTTTAAATCAATATTATTAATTATTTTTTATTAAACCACGGAGGAAATTTTGAAAATTTCTTTTTTGTTTGTGGAACACATTGATCTATGATGGTGGATAATATTTCGTAAAATTTATTAAATGTATCATCTACATTATCGTATTGAGATAAACAATCCCAATTTACATTTGACAATAAATTATAAAGTAGATCAAAGTTAGCAGAGCGAAAATTATAAAAAGTCGAATTGTTAAAGGAAGAATTAGTGGCTCTATTGTACGTACAGAGAGGCATGTTTATGTTTAGTGCAGGATGATGATCATCTTCATCAACAACAAAATCAAAACTGCGAGTGACGTGACAAGTGGTATTACTAACAACAATATCTAGCAATTTGCCAGATCTGTTGCATATATTATGTTGCCTAGCAAGAATATAATTAAGAAAATTTTCAAATCTGGAAATATTATTTTTATAACCACATGTAATGAATTTGAGACATATTGAAGTCACCGATTATAACAAAGTTATTTTGTACAAAAGGAAAAAAATACTCAAGGCAATCCAAAACGTAGATCATCTGTTGGAGAGAAACTGGTGGAGGGATATAAAGTACTATTATGTATAAAGTAGGGTGAGGGGGAAACAAAAGTTTAACACAGATTTATTAGATGTTGAATTCGGATCAAGTTGAATTTCAACTGAGGAAGACTTAAGTGTAGATTTCACAGCGCAAAGAACCCCACCACCTTGTTTATTACCACTCCTATATTTCCTAAATATATTATAATTATCAGTAAATAATTCAGAGTTATAAACATTATCTTACAACCACGTTTCCGTTAAAGCTATTATGTCAAAAGTATTAGCTAAAATATTATTATAAAATTGATCTAGCTTGGTATTCAATCCTCTAACATTCTAATAGTAAATGTTGAGCATTGAAGGTAAAATTGACAATATTCAATGAACATTTCAACTTATATACAAATATTAAAATACAGACCTTGAACTAAGACCTTGTGAATATATCTATTCATGTAAAAGACCAACGAACTTAAGTAAATAATTTAAGAAAAAATTATTAGTTGAAACAAGCCGATATAAAAAAATCTGATGTGGCCAACACAAGACAAGGTTTCAGAATTTTCTGAATGATAGTATCTGAGTTAGAGTGAAGACAAAATCCCTACACATACACACACATACACACATACAGACATCATCGTGAAAATGTTAAAATTGGATTACAGGGACCTTAAAACGTGGTCATTTACTAAAGTGACTTAATTTTTATTAATTTAAATACATACCTACATATTTACTAATGCTGCAAACTATATAAGTTCCTTTGCATATAACATATAACTATTGCTTTATTTACGATTTTCTTTATTATTTATTATTATTATTAAATTGAAGTGATTCGTATTTGACATTGACGTTTACCTGTCAGTTACATTCATTTGAAAAATGAACTGTGTAACAAAGGAATTGTGTTTATCTTAGGCTTCAGGATTAAAAGAAAAAAATGATTTTTAAATTTATCTGCAAAATGTATAGAAAAAGTATTAATGTATACCTGTAGAAAATTCAATATTCTTTAATTTTCATAATGACAAAATGCGAAAAAATGGCATTTAATGTTATTTTTTGAAGAAAAACCAATATGAGCTTCAAGTAAAGTGCCATTTCCGTTTGTCTAATTTACACCAAAATCTAATGGCTTCTTTTCTTATTAGAATAGGATAGAAATACAAGGTTTCAGAATTTTCTGAATAATAGTATTTGAGTTAGAGCGAAGACAAAATTCATACACATACATACACACATACACATACACACACACATACACATACAGGCATCATCGTGAAAATGTTAAAATTGGATTCTAGGGACCTTAAATCGTGGTCATTTACTAAAATCTCGATTTGTGATTTTTAGCACGATCCCTATACCTCCTTTACCAATGCTAGCGGGAGGTAAAAATAGAGCTGTATCTAGAAATCCCAATGCAAAAGTTCAAAAAATATATTTTGCTTAGATAAATAAATATTAATGTATGTAATATGAAAGTATTATTGTATGGAATAATATACAATAAACAAGAATAATACTTTGTTGCATGTGCAAATGCTTTCAAATAAAATAACCAGAATTAAGAGCTAGTTAGAAACAATTAATTTAAAAATTTCGCACACTTTTTATTCGGGATCTTCATTAGCGGACTCACGAACACTGAACACACGGATACAGTTGCGCCGGGAATACTGCTCTTGTTGGTCAAGTTTGTCTTCTAATTCTGCGATGATGCCCACATAATATGATTTCTGTTCGTCTAATTTTTTATTAATTAGATCGATCATTCTGTCAGCATGCTTGTTAATGAGGTTATTATCATTAAGAAGATTAGTAACTGAAGATTTAGCAAGCTTATTCATACTTCTGGTCGCACTCATTTTAATACACAAACTGCACTAAAAATTAGTATGAATTCGAGATAAAAAAAAACTGCAAAACACGAGCAACAAAAAAATACGTCTACTCTTGACAACGCATGAACAGTATGTCCGCGCCGCAGGTATGTACTGGAAGTATGTTTTTTTTTATAAAAAAAATCCGTTGTGGCCAGCACAATACCTCTCGCCATTTCCGTTTTATGTTATAAAAGTATTGTATTGCACTTCGCCATCGAACCGTCGTTTTATAACAAAAACATTACAGAGCTTTACCCAAATATTGTTTTTATTGTATTTAACTTGTCTTCTGCACACTTACAATTCTAATTATATCTGTTTTTCATTATTGTATGAGTAAGTCCCTAAATGACGAGATTCTTCCTATTCATTAGCAAGATTGGCGATATTTTTTATGGATATATGCATTTTTAAATATTTAATTAATAAAACAATAAGAAGGATTAAATGTACTTCACAGAAAAATCTTTCAGAATGTCACTAAAACTGTTGATTTTTGACACTGACATCTGGCATTTACAAACTATGTTATAAAGGTGCGATTAGATTATTACATATATTACAGTGCCTTCATCTCTAAATCTATACAAGATAAAATAAAATTTTAAAATATTTCAGATGTAGAATTTTATGTTCTTCAATAATAGAAATAACAGAAATTTTCAAAAAATGATATTTAGAAGATTTTTTTAAAAGATACTATTACTTCCGGTTGTCCAATTGTTACCAAAATCTAATCAGCACTTCCCAGGAATGTCAGATTGAGGAAACTGCAGTTAAATATTTTTTAAGTCATAGTATTTGAGAAACTGTGGTTCATACATCCACACATCCACATACACATACACACACACACACACACACACACACACACACGAACGTCATCGTAAAAATGTTATAATCGAATTATAATAATAATAATAATAATATGTTTATTGTTAGCTTAGCTATATGATACAATATAAATAAAAATATACATTCATTCAGGTACAATAAAAAAAATATGAAGGCACAAACAGGAAAAAGTATAGGTACATTTTCTATTTAATAAGTCTATTTTTAACTTCTCGTTTAAAGCTTACCATGTTTAAATTCTTTATTTTATTTGGTAGTTCATTATATTGTATAAGCCCACTAAAAAAGATTGACTTATGTGTACTCACTTTATTAGTCTTTTTTATATAAAAATTGTTTTTATATCTAGTATCCCTATCATGAACCTCATAAGTAATAGTAACAAAATTTTGCAAATACAGTGGAGCATTACCAATTCTAATTTTATGTATAAAAACTAAACAATTAAATTCAATGAATGCTTCAATATTAAGCCAGTTTAATTCAGTTAACATTTGATTAACGCTACTATATCTATTGCCATTCAAGATAATCCGCATAGCTCTATTCTGTAACATTTGTAGTCTATTTATATTACTTTTGCTACATAAACAAAGTAAAGTACATGCATAAGTAAAATGCGGCAAGATAATGCAATTGTAAACTATTTTTTTTGTGCCAATACTTAAAACATTTCTAAGTCTGCACAGCACACCTATTTTTTTGCAATTTTTTTACATATATAGTCAATGTGCGCATCAAACTTCAAACCATTATCAATAAGAACGCCAAGATATTTAAAAGTGGTAACAATTTCAATTATTTCTTGATTCATCACTATGTTATATTGTTTATCAACAAATAATTGTCTGAAGGTTACTGATCCTAATACCATTATTTTACTTTTATTAGCATTTAACTTCAGTTTATTATTATCTAACCAACTAAATAATTTTTCTAACTCATAGTTCATATTAACAACCATATTCTCTAAATTATTACCCTTTATATACACTATTGTGTCATCTGCAAAGAGATGGTAATCACAAATATCAAAATTTACGTATATGTCATTTATATATATGAGAAAGAGTAGTGGACCAAGAACACTACCTTGTGGTACCCCATAGTCATTAGAGAGCATATCAGAATTATAATCTTCCCATAATACTTTTTGACATCTATTGCTAAGATATGACTGGACCCACGCAAGGCAGGTTCCTTGTACTCCATAATGCTGTAATTTAAAGAGTAATCGATCCCTGTCAATGGTCTCGAACGCCCTTTTCAAATCCAAAAATATAATAACAACAGATTTATTATCATCTATAGTCTTTTGCCAATCACTGATAACATACTGGAGAGCTGTTTCACAACTGAAATTTGCTCGAAACCCAGATTGCTTGTCGATAATTAAATTATTATCCTGAAAGTAAGAAAGTAACTGTTTATGAACTACTCTCTCCAATATTTTATCAATGACCGGCAACATATTATTTGGCCTAAAATCCTCACCATTACAACTATTATTAATTTTTGGTACTGGTTTTATAGTTGCTAACTTCAACTTATCAGGAACAACACCTGTTTCAAGAGAACTATTTACAATATTAATTAATTTATCACAGATACATTCATAAAATTCTTTAATTAAGTACGTGTGAATCTCATCCGGGCTGCTTTTATTTTTCAAACTATAAATTAATTCAGTCAATTCTTCTTGTGATATTAACTTGAAGTTACTTAATTCACAATCATTATTTAAATTTAAATTATTGGTAGTAGAATCACAGTTATCTAGACTTATAGATTGCACTAATTCCCTAATACTGTCTATATAATAATTATTAAATTTTTCTGAAATTTCTGTTTTACTATCATATACTAAGTTATCAAATTTAATATTATTTACATGTTATAAATTATTTTTACTAACTATGTTTTTCAAAGTTTTCCATAACAATTTAGTATCACTCCTGCATTTGTCTACTTGGTTTTCAAAGTATTTTTGTTTTTCTGTTCTAATAGTTTGGACTACTTTGTTGCGGGATTGTTTATAATCTTCCCAATCACAATTTTTACCAGTTAATATATACTTATTAAATGCAATATTTCTATTTTTCATTACTGATTTGACGTTATTAGTAATCCAAGGTTTTCACAATTTTGATGAATTTTGAGAGTTAGTTACTAGAGGCATGAAATTATTAATGATATCTATGAACTGAAAATAAAAACTGTCATATTTTCTATTAACACTATCGTCTCTAAAATTATATTCAATTTCCGCCAAAGCAACTGCAAAGCCATGAAGATCTTGGAGCCTACTCCTTTTTGGTGTTTCTCTCAAAAACAGTTCGACACATTTCACTATCACCTGCACCACACTATGATCAGTTATAATCGGTTCCTTCAGCACTTTATGTTCAGTCTCACACCCCACACTTTTGAAAACTAGGTCGATTGTTGATTTACCATGAATACTGAAGTGTGTATATTCTTTAATTAACTGACACAGCCCAGAGTCATCAGCAATCTTCATTAACTTCTTTGTATAGCTGTTGGATTTATCCTTCCAATCAATATTGAAATCCCCCATTAAAATAATATTATTATTATAATTAGAGATTATGCCATCAATATAGGATGAGAAAAAATTGAGAAACTCCATTTCCCTACCACTAGGAGATCGATATATGCACCCTACAATTAAATATTCATTAAACAATTTTAGATTAACACTCAACAGCCAATAGTTAGGATGATCTAATACACTGTCTCCATATAAGAATTGTATATCTTCTCTAATATAAATTAGAACGCCTCCTGTATATCGTGATAAGGAGTCAAGTCTAACTATGTTGTAACCTTTAATGTAAATTTCATTATTTTCTATGTCTTCAGTTATTCTTGCTTCAGTGATACCCACTACGACTGGTTTTTGTTCACCAATTAAGTAACATATTTCATCAAAATTGCAAGATAAACTCCGGGCATTAATACATAAAATTTTCATTTCTCCAGACTTTAATTGCTATTCTTTTTTACTTCCAGTGAAACCCATTTTTGTGCACTTTCTTTCTATCATTCTTCTTACTACTGGACAATTCCAATCAAACATTGAGTGTTCCGTTTTCAGTCCAAGCTTCAACGCAATTCACACATTGGATTTTGTTTTTACATTCTTTCTCATGTTTATCATTTCCACATTTCGCGCATATATCTGTATTTTTGCAGTCCTCAGCTTTATGATTATATCTAAAACATTTGTAACATCTAAATAGATTGATGTATAAAAATACTTTGCAGACACTCCATTTAATTTTAATTTTTTCTTCTTTCAACATGTTTTCCGCTACATCACTATTAACTTCAATAATATATGTGAAGTGATTCTTTATTTTCTTCGAAAAAAGTAATTTAAATTCTTTTATACTACCAATAAAATTATTTTGGCATTCAATACTATTCTTAAGTTCATTTTCATCCAGCTTATCATCAACGCCTGTTATTTTTATCTTCAGTTTATACTGCATTTCAGACAGGTTAAATTGATTGCCTAATTTATGGGTTAATTCTCTCTCCAATTTTTGTTTATCTTCTATACTCGTACATGTGACAGCCACACCATTCTTCTCTATTGTTTTAATACTTTCAATACCTACTGCAATTTCGGTTGGATTTACTTTATTTTTAATTGTTTCTTTAATTTTAGATGCTTCCATTTCTTTACCTTGTTTTGTTTTTATGATTACTGTTTGATCCATATTTTTCTTCATAACCTTCGCATAATTCAGCGAATTACTATTAGTAATACCGTTGTTAATGTTATTGGTAACTTCCTTTTGTTCCTTTTACGTAATCATTTCTTTAAGATTTTCAATACTTTCCTTAATTCTGACTATCTCATCCTTTACATTAACCTCACTTTCCTGGTAGCATTTTCTACAATACCACTTTATTCCCCTGCATTCGCTTATTACTGAAAACTGATCTTCTGTAATATTAGCACATTGTAAGTGAAACCAACCACTACAATTTCCCTCACAACCGATAACTTTATCACCATCAAAATCAATTTTGCATTTAAGACAACGTTTATCACATGCCATAGTAAATACCTAAATAAATAGGGACCTTAAAACGTGCTTATTCACTAAAATATAATAATATAAAATATAAATAGCATGATTCCAATACCTCTCTTAGCGAGAGGTAAAAATAGGTTATAAATAATTATTTAAAAAGAAAATTATTATTACCGACAGCTAAACACGATGAATCAAGTAGTTGAATACTTTTGCTACTTATGTAAACTTATATTAGGGTTGAAAAAAATCCTGGATATGCAATCAAATATTTTTATTTTCGGCCTCGACCGGAATTGGATGAAATGTACAAAATTGACAACAAACGATTCAAAAAGTATAAATGTAATTTTAAAAAAAACACATCACAATGGTCGTCAAAAGTTAAAACAATAAATAAAAATAAACAAATAAATACATTGATATCTGTTGAGAAAATTTTGTAAAAAGATTATTTTGAAAAATGTGAAAGTAATTGCACCCTACCCTTATGAAATTAATAATAGTTATGATTTGCAGAGTTTCGAAGGTCAGGTTTCTAAAATTACCGCCCTTAGTTAAGTAAGGTTCATATTTTTGTTTGTAGGATACATTTGAAACATTTTGATATTTATTAAATTTATATACTTAGTTTCAAAATATTTTATTTAAAAATATTGTACAATGTACATTTTGAGATATTATCTCATCTTCAGGCACAAAAATAAATTATATAAATATAAATATAAACAAATAACAAAAGCATGAAACAAATTACTAATACTAATTAATAATCATAATAAAATTGGGGGTCCCGTGGCCGCGTGCCTGAGTGTCTGGTTGTGAACCCGGGGGAACCGGGTTCGATGCCGACAGACGCCAAATATTTCCAATTTTAAATGGCACAAAAGTGACCCCTGTGGTGTACTCTCCACACCAGCTATGAGTGCCCGTGAGGTGACGCCTGGTAAGCGCCCATGCGGTAAAATATATCGTCATCATTACCGATGTCTACATGTGGTGTAGATACTGGCACACCCAGAAATGGGTAATATGCCGTGATGATATATTTATTTATTTATAAAATTGAAAATTTATTAAAATAATATTATTAATATAATATTACTAAAATTTTGAAAAAATATTAGTATCTAATAGTGGAGAATTGTTTATATCCAAAATTTCATTCATTAGATTATCTTTTTTACCTTCCGTCAAAAGGAAGGTATTGTTTTTGGTCAAAAAATTCGGTGGTGAGTTTTTAACGAATAAGCACGTTTTAGGGTCCCTACAATACGAATGTAATATTTTTAAGATGATGTCTGTATGTGTGTGTGTGTGTCCGTGTGTGTGTCTGTGTGTGTGTCTGTGTGTGTGTCTGTGTGTGTGTCTGTGTGTGTGTCTGTGTGTGTGTCCGTGTGTGTGTGTGTGTGACAAATTTTTCTCCGACGATAACTCCAAAACTACAATTCTAAAAATTATGATTTTTTCATATTCCTCTTCTTTACAACCATATGAAGAGCTGATTAGATTTTGGTTATAAATGGTCAACCGGAAGTATCCTTATTTGAAGTTCTTAACAGTTTTTCTTGAAAAATCGCAGTTAAATATCATTTTCGACATTTTATGTGATTATCAATAGAAAGAATATCTTATTCTCTATACGGTTCGATTATGCATCTTCCTTCATATTCAATAGATATAGAGTTATAGAGAGATTAAGAGAGATTAACTTTCGAAAATCAGTCAGCATTGCAAAAATTATGAAAACAACAGAAATAATAAAAAAAATCTAATTGACAGATGTCAGTGGCAAGTGCAAAACCAAAGTGGAAAGTATATAATCTGAAAGTGATATAAGTGACAGAGTGTCCCTCGCCAGTGACTTGCATTTGCGGCCTCGCCTCAAGATAGGAACTTATAATGCCAGAAGTACAAGAAAGGCAAAAGAGAAGATGGAAGGACTGTATAGCAGAAGATTTGAGAGAGGAAGAACTGTGTCACGAAGGTGCTTTGGACAGGAATGAGTAGAAGAGAAGAGTAAGAAACAGCGACTTCTAATAAAAAAAGTGTTAAGTACAATACATAATGTACGTTCGTATTCGTATTAAAATTTTATGAGATTTTAGAATCTTTTCAAAGGAACTTTCAGTATGGATATGTAAAAAATAGTGTGTTCTTGTTACAATTATACTGGATATATATATAATCTTTTTCAAGGAACTTTTGGTATAGGATATGTACAAAATACATCGAATTGACGGAAGGTTTTGTGCTGGCCATAACAGATTTTTTATTTAAAGAATTTGTTATTTTGAAAGCTTCTAAACAATTTAGTTTTTTACTTTTGTTTTCTATATGGAGTATTTTTAAATTGTGAATTGAACAAAAATGTTCATTGTTGAATAAATGTTTTGCCCAATTTAAATTTTCAATTTTTTCGTATTTAAATTGTCTTATGTTCATTGAATCTTAACTTAAAATTTCGCCCTGTTTGACCAATATATTTATAATTACAATTGTTACAAGTAATTTCGTAAACGCCAGATTTTTCTAATTTATCAAAATTTTCAATTTTATTATTAAGAAAACTAGATTTCAAATTATGTTTTACATAATATGCTGGATAAATATGATTTAATTTTAATATTTTGCCAATTTTTAAACTTAAATTATCAACAAATAATATTTTCCTGTAGTTTTTATTTATTTTATTTTGAAAGCAATATAATTGTTTTGATATTAATTTCTTTTTTTGCTTTTTAAAAATATTATCAATTATTATTTTATCAAAACTATTTTTACAAGCCAAATAGTAAATTGTATTTAATTCTTTTTTTTATAATTTTTGTTAGGTAAAGGAATATTCAATAATCTTGTAATATAACAATAGAAAGATGCCAACTTATAATTAAAGGATGTTTTGATTTATAATAAATAGTGTTATCAGTGCAAGTTAATTTTCTATAAATGTCGAAAATAAATTTACTATAAAATTTTGTTATTTTTAAATCTAAAAAATTTGAACTGTTATTTAATTCTTTTTCTATTGTAAACTTTATTGAAATATCAATAGAGTTTCTTAATTTTAAAACAGCATCTAATTCATCTGTATTACCCAACCAAAGACACACAATATCATCAACATATCTATGCCAAAAAGAAATTTTAGAAATTAGATTGTTTTTCAAATTAAATAGATTTATTTCAAAATTATTCATGAATATTTCTGCTAATAATGGTGAAAAAGGATTACCCATTGACAACCCATCATTTTGTTTGTAAAATTCATTATTAAATCTGAAATAATTTTGGTCTAAACATATATTAATTAAACATTTTAATTCATTTCTAATTTGTAAGTTATCAATTTCTGTTTTCTAAGTGATTATTGATAATGACTTTCAATTTAGCTATAGGTATTGAAGTGAATAAATTTATAACATCAAATGATACTAAAATTGAATTATTTGGAATTACCGTATTTTTAATTTTATTAACTAAATCAATTGTATTTCTAATTGAAATTTTTGAGTTAAAATTTATAATATTTGGGAAGGTAGAACTAAGAAATTTACAAATTTTGTATGTTGGGGCATTAATATAATATAATTTATTTTTGTGCCTGAAGATGAGATAATATCTCGAAATGTACATTGTACAATATTATTAAATAAAATATTATTTTGAAACTAAGTATATATATATATATATATATATATATATATATATATATATATATATATATATATATATATATATTTAATAAAGTAAGGTTCAATCTTCTTATTATTAATTATTTTTATAAATGTTTTTAAAATAATTTTAAAGGAACTTGTTTTATGTTATTTTTTGTGTGAATATAATATTTTAATTATTGTATTTTAAGATATAAGTATACATTTTATTGATGTATGCTGTATCTGTTTTTAAATTTACATTATTTTTATCATTATTTGTATGTTACATCTCGAGGGTCAATCTCTTTTGTAAGTTGTATTCGGTATCCAATATTTTGACATCATCGAAATTAAAATTGTCTAGATGTTTCTACGAGTCCAACTAAAGCACATTTTTCAGTATTGTCAGAATTATTTTTATTTTTGTTCACATAAGAACAATAAGAAGATAAAACCTTACTTAACTAATGGTTGTAATTTTAGAAACCTGAACTCCGGAACTCTGCAAGTCATAACTATTATTAATTCCGTAGGGTGCAATATTTTAACATTTTTCAAAATAATTTATCTACTAAATTTTGTCGAAAGATATTAGGTTTTTTTTTTATTTATTTTTATTTATTGTTTTAACTTTTGACCAACATTGTGATGTATTTTTTGTAATTCATTTATATTTATTAAATTGTAAATTCTTTTATTTGTTATTCATTTGTAAATTTCATTTATTGATACTGCCTACAACTTTTGAAAATTAATGTTTACTAGTTACTAACTTGTAAAATTGGTTGCTAACTTGTACTAATTTTACAAATTAGTTACCACGTTAGTAGCGTTATTGACATTTAAAATTGTGTTTTTTTGCTGTCATACGTATTAAAATTAGTATCAGTTGCAACTGACAGAACTGCTACAAACTAAAGCAAACTTTAAATATGTTTGAACGTCACAGAGTCACAGATTCAGTACTGTCAATAACTGCAACTCTCAATCACATTCGAAACGAAATGAAATATGTGGAAATATATTCAAAATGACAAGTGATTCCCTACAAACGTAGCAAATATCAGCTTATAATTATTGCCAACCTTGCAGTTACAACCAAATGCGACTGTTCCTTACAGAATATATAAATTCGTTTTGAAAATCGCATTTTCATTACCATGGGGTTTATCCGATGGACAAATTTAATCTGCTAGGTAGTTAACATACACTTTAACAAGCGATTGAAAAACCGGCCCTAAGTAGTTATTAAAATAAATTAGGTTGAGTCAACATCAAATCTTTTAGTAAGGTAGGTACATACCGAGAGTTTTTTTTATCAGTGAACATGGGCGTATGTCATTACCATAGTTACATTTAAAATGATTGACAGCAATACATTATCGCGTTTTGTTTTAAACTGGACATAGGACGTGACATTTAGTATATCTGTCAATGTCATCAAATTGTCATACTTCAAAATGTATACGGTTAAAGAAAAGTTCAAATTGTAAATTCTAGTAATTATAACGAGTCTACAACAAGTTTCTGACTTATGTGCATTAACTTTTAATAAGCGACCCAGTCCAACAACTATAAGAAAAATTTACAATGACTACAGAACTAACAGATGCGTCAATAAACAGCACAAGAAGAAAATCAGACCAAGTACTGTAGTTAATAGAAAGAAACAATTGCAATGCAATTAATTGAAAGTGACAACACCCTGTCAAATTTTTTTTTTCTGAAATTAAGAATACTAGTATACAAGGTTTTAAGACAAGAACATTTTAAGAGTTTTAAATATCAAAATCACCAAGAGTTATTACACAACGATATAGAACGAAGAAGTATCTTTTGCGAAGATATGATAAACAAAATTAATAGTGGGGAAATATTACTGGATCGAATTTTATTTACGAATGAAGCGACATTTTATATTAATCGGGAAGTAAATTCACAAAATTGCAGGTATTGAAGTCGTCAAATTTTCACTTATATCTGCACCAGGTATTCCCCCAACGCTGGATAGGACGTGGCGGAGAAGTGGAGTGGCCTGCAATGCCACCAGATCTTGCACCAAACGATTTTTTTTTCTTTGGGGCCATTTAAAAAATTGTATTTACAATGGTGACAAAATAAATATTGATCAATTAAAAAATAGGGATAAAATATAATTTATATTAATTATTTCTTGCCTTAGGCTTATGTCAGAGTATAGAATTATACCATACAATTTGAACTTTTTCTTCAACTGTATACATTTTGAAATATGACAATTTGATGACATTGACAGACATACTAAATGTCACGTCCTATGTCCAGTTTTAAAAAAAACGCGATAATACATTGCTGTCAATCATTTTAAATGTAACTATGGTAATGACATACGCCCATGTTCACTGATAAAAAAACTTTCGGTATATAACGTACCTAGTAAGAAAAATGTTTCATTTTCACGTTGCCAGATATAAATTAAATAAAACAAGCTATTTTATCAAAATATAGTATTATAAAAAAAGGACCAGCAAAATATTTATCATAGGTTGTGGCACCTTTAAAATATGGATATTCACTAAAAATTCACAATAGTTCTTTTATGTGGCAGAAACTAAACGTAACTCGTCATTTATACAATCTAGAAATTATATATTGCTATTGTTAATTTCATAAACCATTAATTCCTTTGCGTATTCAGTTTCAAAAAAAAAAAACCAATATTTTATAAAGCAAAAACAGTTGACAACACATATATGACATGCAGGCAAGCGTTAGTTGTCATTTTATCTTGACATGAAATCGCAAATTCCCAAGCGAATTTGTTTATTTGAACTGCATCAAATGTCGCAAATTCAACGCATATATCAACGTAGCGCGCTTGACTTGGAAATGATGTTCCAGTTTTTTTTTATTTTTCACTTTTCGCTGCCGGAGCGGCGAACGGCGAACCGGGAACCGGTAACGTGCCGTTCTCATGGCTGCACACACGCACTCGCACCCCTCCCTGTATAGGTAATGGATACAACATACATCGTAACGTACAGCTGGTTGTTGCGATATTGCCCGCTGAGGATAACGAAACCGAGTTTTAAAAGGTTTTACTGAAACATAGCTTTTATTTCTCTGATATTACAAATGATTTCAATTTATGTCTCAGATTTTCTGATTCGTGGAAATGTCGTACTGACTATTAAATTTTATTATACGTACAAACAGGTTACAGGTGTTAAAATAGAAAAAAAATAAACTATAGGATGCGCGTAGATGCATGACTCAAACGACCTTGAATTAAAGAATTTTTAATTTAATGAGTTTTACTGGCTGAAAATTGTAAAATAAAATAATTTTTGCTGTTCAAAATCAAACTAAGTGTGTGTCTTTGGCGCGAAAACCGTCAATAGTTGAGAGAGAAAGAGAGTGTGTGAGAGAGAGTACGAGTATTTTCAATGTTGTAAATTAATAAATTCCGTTTTAATAGGTGTATTCTGAACAAAATCCGTTGCATGTAAACGGACCGTTAAAAAATTTAGGGAATCAAGTAGATTGACATATAACAAAATTCAAGTTTTTGTTATATGTCAAGCTACTTGATTCGCTAAATTTTTCAACGATACGTTTACATTTAAAGGATTGTGTTTAGAATACACCCATAGTCAGTTAGGTATCGGTTTTGTACATTAAATGTTGTGTCCGTTTTGGGAAGCTTATCAGTAAATTATTAAAAGCCTCCGAATTTTAATATAAAACTAAACCCTATATTCCTGATACTTTACGATAACTGCCAAAAATATTACACTGGCGACCAGTAAATTCGGTTAATAAAATAATTATTTTATTAAAAATATATTTAAAAAATCTGATGTGGCCAGCACATTACGTTCTCAAATTGTAACACGAACATATACTATTTTCTACAAATTACATACTGAGAGTTCCTCGGAAAAGTTTCTATATATTATATATCTAATAAAATTAAAAATAATACACTATATAAATTGCACTTGACACTGACATCTGCCAATTAGAATTATTTGAATATGTCAGATGTTTCCATGATTATAGCAGAGCTAGTTTATTTATGAAAGTTAATTTCTTTATAATTCTTTAATTCCATATCTATTAACTATGAAGGAAAATGTATAATCAAACCGTATGGACAATAAGATATTTTTTATTCAAGAAAAACTGTTGAACTTCAAATAAGGGAACTTCCGGTTGACCAATTATAATCAATATCTAATCAGCTCTTCATATAGATGTAAAGAAGAGGACCTACAGACAACATCGTGAAACTAGTGAAATCGTATTCAAGGGATCGTAAAGCATGCTTATTCATTAAAAACTCACCACCGAATTTTTTGACCAAAGACAATATCTTTACCTAAAAGTAAAAGTTTTCGTAGAAAAAATAGTGTATGATATTGTACGTGTTAAAAGTGATTTTATTTTGTTCGAAGGTTTGGACCACTCCGTTTTGCGTCGTGTTCAACCCTTCTCACAAAATAATATGTCTCTTTAAACACATATCATAATCAGCTATTTACTCATGCATATATCATAAATACGATTTGATACATACGTGTGAAATTGAGCTTTATATGCATGGGTAATGCGAGGTTTAATGCACTAGTCGAAAACGGAATGCCTTAATCGAAACAAATACATAAAAACCAATAAAACCATCCACACACGAGTTTCATACAATATTTCATCAGCGAACCAGTTAAAATTACATTTACCACTTACAGGTTTGATGTTAAATTTGTTGCTGTCTAAACCTTTTCTAGAAATATTCAAATTTCTTCCTCTTTCATGATAGTAATTTCAACTCAAGCCTATCTAGAGTAACAAAAATTTGTTAAGATACCGTTGATTCTACAACAAATTAATTTATTTTCTTGCAATTTTTACTTAAAAATTGAAAAGTAAACTGTGTGTCAAAGATGACAATTGTCTTTGTTAACAGACATAGTTTAATAACGAAAGTTTCATTTAATTTACATTGTTCTTTTACACACGATTTGTATTGTTTTACACATAATTTTATTAATTTGCACTTTACACATATTAACTTATACATGTATTATGGTAGTGAGGTAGATAAAAACAATTATCATTTTAACATTTCATGCATATTTACATGCACCTATTTTAAAATGTAATATTTATCGATTTGCAATCAAAAGAATTTATATGTACGTACATTCGCTGCGCTTACTTGAAGGTTTTAATAGAAAAGTTGTAAAATTAGTTTTAGATAATATTTCTAAAAAATCTGTTGTGGCCAGCACAAAACCTTCCGTCAATTCGATGTATTTTGTACAAATCCGATACCAAAAGTTTCTTGAAAAAGATTTTATATATCCCGTAAAATTATAACTCGACCACACTATTTTTTACAAATTCCATATTGCAAGTTCCTTTGAAAAGATTATACAAATCCAATAAAATTATAACACGGACGACCATTATGTAAATTGCACTTGACATTTCTTCATTCCTATCCAAAGCATCTTCTTCACACAGGTATTCCTCTCTCAAATCATCTGCTACACGGTCCTTCCATCTTCTCTTTGGCCTTCCTCGTACTCCTGGCATTGAAACTGTAAGTCACTTGCGAGGGACACTCTGTCACTTTTGTTACTTTCTGATCCTATACATTCCACTTTGGTTTTGCACTTGACACTGACATCTGACAATTAGAATTTTTTGAATATATCTGCTGTTTCCATAATTTTTACAAAGCTGACTGATTTTTGAAAGTTAACCTCTCTTAATCTCTCTATAACTCTATATCTATTGAATATGAAGGAAAATGTATAATCAAATCGTATAGAGAATAAGATTTTCTTTCATATTAATGATCATAAAATGTCGAAAATTGATATTTAACTACGTTTTTGCCAGAAAAACTGTTAAGAACTTCAAATAAGGGTACTTCCGGTTGACCAATTATAACCAAAATCTAATCAGCTCTTCATATGGTTGTAAAGAAGAGGAATACAAAAGAATAATAATTTTTAGAATTGCAGTTTTGGAGTTATCGTCGGAGAAAAATTTGTCACACACACACACACGGACACACACACACACACACACACATACATACAGACATCAATGTAAAATTAGTAAAATCGTATTCTAGGGATCTTAAAACGTACTTATTCATTAAAAACTCACCACCGATTTTTTTGACCAAAGACAATACCTCCCTTACCTAAAGGTGACGGAATTTGAAAACAAAATATCAATAATATATGAGAAAGTATTTTCTGGTTTATCAAACTAAATTTAAAACTTCTTAACCCATCAGACTCCAAAAATTGTAACTTTAGTAATTTTCATCATAATATTATTATCCCTGACCTACGTAACACGCGACTTACGTATATTCGCAGTTACGTAATAAATCAATAGAGCAAAATTAGCTGTCACAAGACATTTTCGTACTTGAAAAGTGTTATTTTGCTTTGCTTTTCTTTTTACCTTCCGTCACCTTTAGGTAAGGAAGGTATTGTCTTTGGTCAAAAAATTCGATGGTGAGTTTTTATTGAATAAGTACGTTTTAGGGTCCCCAGAATACGATTTTACTAGTTTTACGATGATGTCTGTATGTGTGTATATGTGTGTGTGTGTGTGTATGTGTGTGACTAATTTTTCTCCGACGATAACTCCAAATCTACAATTCTAAAAATTATGATTCTTCCGTATTCCTCTTCTTGACAACCATATGAAGAGCTGATTAGATTTTGGTTATAATTGGTCAACCAGAAGTACCCTTATTTGAAGTTCTTAACAGTTTTTCTTGAAAAAACGCAGTTAAATATCATTTATCGACATTTTTTGATAATCAATATGAAAGATAATCTTATTCTCTATAAGGTTTGATTATACATTTTCCTTCATATTCAATAGATATAGAGTTATAGAGAGATTAAGATAGGCTAACTTTCAAAAATCAGTCAGCTTGGCTAAACATATGGAAACAGCAGATATATTGAAAAAATTCTAATTGACAGATGTCAGTGTCAAGTGCAAAACCAAAATGGTAAGTATAGGATCAGAAAGTAACATAAGTGACAGAGTGTCCCTCGCAAGTGACTTGCAGTTTCATTGCCGGAAGTACGAGGAAGGCCAAAGATAAGATGGAAGGACTGTGTAGCAGAAGATGTGATTGAGGAAGAACTGTGTGAAGAAGATGCGTTGGATAGGATTGAGGAAGTGTCAAGTGCAATTTACATAATGTACTTTCGTGTTATAATTTTATTGGATTTATAGAATCTTTTCAAAGGAACTTTGGCCTTCCTCGTACTCCTGGCATTGAAACTGTAAGTCACTTGCGAGGGACACTCTGTCACTTATGTTACTTTCTGATCCTATACATTCCACTTTGGTTTTGCACTTGACAGATGTCAGTGTCAAGTGCAAAACCAAAGTGGAATATATAGGATCAGAAAGTAACAAAAGTGACAGAGTGTCCCTCGCAAGTGACTTGCAGTTTCATTGCCGGAAGTACGAGGAAGGCCAAAGATAAGATGGAAGGACTGTGTAGCAGAAGATGTGATTGAAAAAGAACTGTGTGAAGAAGATGCGTTGGATAGGATTTTATTGGATTTATAGAATCTTTTCAAAGGAACTTGAGATATGGAATTTGTAAAAAATAGTGTGTTCATGTTACAATTTTACAGGATATATAAAATTTTTATATTTTTGAACTAGTTTCATACTTTAGAAGTTAAAATCGGGGTAATTAATGCTGCAAATTATTCCATTTGTAAAATTGTACTGTGCAAATAATAAGTACATATTGCTGCCTCTTATGCGGTTACACTTAAGTAAACTAGAAATTCGACTTATGTAAAGTTCAGTAACTCAGTGTCAGTGGTTAATTTTTAACAACTGGTTCAAAAATTTAGCCAATCAAGTATGTTAATATATAACACAAAATTGTATTTTTAGTTGTCAAATCAATATATATTGGATAAAATTATTAACCAGTGGTTAAAGATTAATCGCTGAGTTACAGAATAAGCCCGATTATGTGCTTAGATAATGATGCTCACTAAGAAAATCATAGCATTGGCTAATAGTCCTATCAACAGAGGTTTTTCCCCAACAAAAGGTGGGAAAAAAACGACTTTAATATATGTTGTTTAGGTGGAGACGCGAATGAAAAATTCAAATTTGTGACCTTCGAGAGGCTCGGCGTGAGCCGCCATCTTGGATCAAAGGTGCAAAAAATGGGTTTTTCGCTATTATCTCAAAAACAGTAGCCTGTATCAAAATTTTATAAGAATACAAAAGTTACGAGCTTTAATTTTGTATTCTTATAAAATTTTAATACAGGCCACTGTTTTTGAGATAATAGCGAAAAACTCATTTTTTTAACCTTTGATCTAAGATGGCGGCTCACGCCGAGTCTCCCCAAGGTCACAAATTTGAATATTTCATCCCCGTCTCGACCCAAACAACATATGTTAAAATCGTTTTTTCCCCACCTTTTGCAAGGCAAAGGTCTTTTTTGGTCTCCATTGACTGGACTATAACAAGCGACTTTTATTATGCCAGCAAATGTGATATTTTTATAAAACCACATTTTCAAGTAATACATAAAAAATACGGAAGTACACCATAATATCTGCAAATGAAAAAATAAGCATGTGGAACCGTATGAAACAAATAAAAACTATTTTCTTTTTTTACAAATAATGTGCTAGCATACAATAGGAAGAAGGAAGCAATAAGATATCCTAAAAATAAAAAATAGTAATAGTTTTAAGGATGTTCCTAAAAGGGTGAAATTTTGCTAAAAACATTCTGTAAGAAAATGTAAACGCAACACTGAAATGCTTTATTTTAACTTATGTATCGATTTTACTAATCAGAAAATCTGTTGTGGTCATTTTCATATTAGGCTATATAAGTATTGTACATATTTGACATTTCCGATACACACAAAAACACATATCTTCTTTACATATTTTTATATTTTTTAATTCATTCTATTCACTCATAATCTTGTAATGTTCGAGATTTTTCCAATTCATTGATGAGATTGGCGGTATATCTGCAGGGTAAGTAATATATGTATCTATAATTATAAATATTTGATTAATAATAAAATAAGAAATATTAAATGTACTTCCCAGAAAAAGTCTTTTTGACACACATTTATCTGCCAATTACAAACATTTTAATTTTTCCACTTGTTTCCCATGCGCTGCGAGATAAATTTACAACTTATTATTTTATATATTTACGAGGGTGGATCCCTATGCTCCGCCCCTGACCTATTTCTAAGTGGTTATTTGATTATTGTTTTTGACAGTTAACTGACATTTGTAGATCATATCTACAAAATATCAACTTTGTATCTCAAAGCGGTGTTGTGCTGTAGCTAATTCTTGAACTGTGTGCCGTGATTGTTTATAAAAATGGATCCTGTTCCTGTAGAACAAAGAGCCGTAATAAAATACCTCCAGAAAAAGGGCATGACGCCAACTCAAATTCATGAAGACATTGTGGCAACTATTGGGGAGTGTGTAGTTTCCTAGGACATAGTCAAACGCATGTGTCGAGATTTTAAACGCGGGAGAACATCCTGTGAAAAATATGCCGGTGGTCCTCTCATAACGGTAACAACAGACAAAAACATTAAAAAGGTACACGATATCGTCCTGCAAGACCAACGAGTACACATCAGGGACATTGTGGAAGTTACTGGCTTATCATATCATGGGAACCACATACTGACTAAAGAATTAGATATGAAAAAGATGAGTGCAAGAGGGGTGCCCCGAATGTTAACCATTGATCAAAAAAGAAATACGGTGAGTTGTGAGCGTCTTTTCGAACGGTACCAAGCAAACAAGGAGAATTTTCTTAGTCGGTATGTGACCATGGACGAGTCATGGGTGAACCACTATGATCCCGAGACTAAAGCGCAAAGTAAAGAGTGGAAATATCGCGGTTCTCCGCCTCCACGTAAATTCAAAGTCTGCTGGAAAGGTTTTGCTGTCTGTATTCTGGAATGCTCAAAGAATCATCCTGACTGACTATTTGCAAAAGGGATAGAGAAATACACTGGTCAATTACGCACAATTGATTTCTAAATTAGGAGACGCCCTTAAAGAGAAACGCCGAGAAAAGTTAAGGAACGGTGTGCTGTTCCATCAGGATAATACTCCCAGCCATACATCTTGTATTGCCATGGTTGCTATATACAAAGCAGGCTTTGAAATAGTGGAGCACCCACAATATTCGCCAGATCTCGTCCCCCCAGTGATTACAGGCTGTTCGCCAAATTAAAAGAAAACTTACATGGGAAATTTTATTTCAGTAATGATGAACTGATGCAAGCTGTAGAGAGGTGGTTTGCAGAGGTCGGAGAAAATTTTATCCAGGAGGCTGTTGAGATGTTGGAGCACCGATGGACTAAGTGTACAGGGAGACACTATGTCGAAAAAATAAAAAAAATATAATGCCATGTAGTTTTACTGTAAGGGGGTCAGGGGTGCAGCTTAGAGATCCACCCTCTATATGTCACTATCTTTAACTCCATAGATGATATAATAAATATTTTAAATTATTAAAATATCTTTCAGAACTCATTATTAATTGGAATAATACTACCTTTTTTTATTTTAAGTTCTGTATTTATTATTTAAACCCAACGTTTCGGCACCATAAACTGGTGCCTTCTTCAGGGGATACATTGACATTTGGTTTTTGGTTTGCAGAGGTCGGAGAAATTTTTTTCCAGGAGGCTGTTGAGATGTTGGAGCACCGATGGACTAAGTGTACAGGGAGACTATGTCGAAAAAATAAAAAAAAATATAATGCCATGTAGTTTTACAGTAAGGAGGTCAGGGGTGCAGCTTAGAGATCCACCCTCTATATGTCTCTATCCTTAACTCCATAGAAGATGTAATAAATATTTTAAATTAATAAAATATCTTTCAGAACTCATATTATTAATTGGAATAATACTACCTTTTTACCTCTCGCTAAGAGAGGTATTGGATTCATGCTAAAATTCGCATATCCAGATTTTATTGAATAAGCACGATTTAAGGTCCCTAGAATCCGATTATAACATTTTTAAAATAATGTCTGTGTGTGTGTGTGGATGTGTGTATGTGTGTGTGTGTATGTATGGATGTTGGAGGAACGATTCCTCAAAAACTATAAGATTTAAAAAATATTTAACTGCAGTTTCTTCAATCTGACATTTCTGGGAAGAGCTGAAAAGGTTTTGGTAACAATTGAACAACCGGAAGTAGTAGTTTCTTAAAAAATTTCTTCTAAATATAACATTTTGGGAGTTTTTTTAATTAAATATCTAATATACTTAAATTTTTTATTGCATCTTGTATAGATTTAGAGATAAAGACACTATAATTTATAGAGTAAACTAATCGCAGAGGCCAAGGCACTAAGGAAACCAGTTGACAAATTCCAATGTTTATAACATGACACATGTCATTGTCAAATATCAGTAGTTTCAGTGACATTCTGATAGCTTTTTTTGGGAAGTATATCTAACTTTTCTTATTGTTTTATTAATGAAATATTTGAAATTATAGGTAAAATTGTGGGAAAATGCATATATCCATCAGAAATACCGCCAATCTGGTTAATGAATTGGAAGAATCTGACATTTAGAAACTTCCCCATACAATGAAAAATAGATATAATTAGAATTATATGTGTGCAGAAGACATGTTAAATACAATAAAAAACAATATTTGAGTAAAGTTCTGTAATTTTTTGTTATAGAACGACGGTTCGAAAGCGAAGTGCAATACAATACTTATATATCCTAATATGGAAATGGCGAGAGGTCTTGTGCTGGCCACAACAGATTTTTTTAGTTTAAGTTCTGTATTTATTTTTTAAACCCAACGTTTCGGCACCATAAACTGGTGCCTTCTTCAGGGGATACATTGACATAAATATGTGAAATAACAAAAACAACAAGTAACCAAGGTAACAAGAAATGTTCATAAATGTTACCTTTTTACCTCACGCTACCCTAGGTAAGGGTGGTATAGGGATCGTGCGAAAAATCGCATATAGAGATTTTATTGAATAAGCACGTTTTGATGTCCCCAGAATCCGATTTTAACATTTTTACAATGATGTCTGTAGGTATGTTATGCATGTGTGTATGTGTCTGTGTGTGTGGATCTTGTGGACACGAATACTCAAATACTATAAATCAGAAAAATTTGAAATTTTGTATACCCATTCTATACCAATATGGAAAGTGGTCATTAGTTTTTAGTGTATATCGGATAACCGGAAGTTTCATTTATACAAGCTTTTAACAGTTTTTCTTGTAAAAAATTCATTGAATATAATTTTTTAGCAACTTTTACTAATTAAAATTGAATATAATAAATCTTCAATTCTACAATAATAACATTTAGTAAATAACTCTAAATAACTTTAAATATGAATATATAATATAATTTATTTTCATGTATCACCTAGCCTATACGCCAAACAAAAACATAATTTTAATGACATTTTTGACATATTTAAACAAATGTCATTGACAGGAAGCAATTATATTAAAATTTATAATGAAACCGTGTTAGGAGAATATAAGAGTAAAATATTTAATTAAGGTTTGTAAAAATAATATATTTTCTATCATACATAAATGTTTGATGTACAGGATGATCTGATTTAAATTTGCTAATTTCTATTTTTGCAGCACTATAAATTAATATTAATTTACAACTACACATTTACGAAATGGATAATGTACGGCGAAGAATTGACAAAGATTGCGTTTTAGAGCACCTAGAAGATGATGCTGATTTTTATAAGAATGTGTGTGTGTGACTATTTTTCCTTAAAGCCTATTAAAATATGATCCAAAACTTCTCAAATTTGGTATTTAAAACTCATATATAATTTGAAACAACATGTTAGATTTTAACCATATATGATAAATCGGATGTAGTACTTAATTTGGAGCTCTAACAGATTTTTGAGGAAAAACAATAAAACAATCCAAAATTTCGTATTAAAGACTTTTCTATTTATTGGACAACAAATTAGATTTTATTTACAAACGATTAACCGGAAATGATACTTTACTTAAAGCTCACTTCTATTTTAAACATGGAATTGGCGGGAAGTCATGTGTTGGCCACATCAGATTTTTTATGTATACAATTTTCTAGTTAATATATGCATGCCCGGCAATAACATGGACGGCGAACATGAATCTTCTCAGGAAAAAATCTCCTTCTGCCAGAGGAAAAACCGTCCCAAAAACTGGCAGAGAAGTGATCTGTATAACTCAGAGACGCTTTATCGGTAGCGAAATACCGCAGCCGTACTCTTTATTAACAGATGTTAGATTATATGCATCGCTTCCTTATGTTAAAAACGTAACGGACAAGATTGGTAGAATTCTTCGGAAGAAGAACATGAAGATTTCGTTTTCACCATATGCTACACTTCGTCATATGTTGAAACAAGTGGAAGACGTCATCCCTCTTCAATCATCAGGGATTTACAGAATTCCATGTGTCTGCGGGAGAGTTTACATCGGCCAGACTGGTAGAACTGTCTCTACAAGATTGAGCGAACATCATCGATCGATCAGATTGAACCAGCCTGAGAAATCGTCCGTTGCAGAACATGCCTTGGAAGAATTCCACCAAATTAAATTTGAAGATAAATAAATAAATAAATATATCATCACGGCATATTACCCATTTCTGGGTGTGCCAATCTGCTTTATCGCAGATATCGGTAATGATGATGACATATTGTACCATTTAAAATTCGAAATATGTGGCGTCGGTCGGGATCGAACCCGATACCCCCAGGTTAGCGACCAGACATTCAGGTACGAGGCCACAGGACCCCATTAAAGATACGAAAATAATTGCAAGACCTACTTGACTTAACAGCAGATTAATTAGAGAAGCCAATGAGATTTATAAAACAAGAAATTTCAATATCAATCATTGTGACGGATTAGAACTTAGTCGCGCATGGCTTCCAATATTAAATATGTTGTAATTTGTAATATGTATACAATTTTTTCTTAACTTTTTCTAACATCTGTTAATAAAGAGTACGGCTGTGGTATTTCGCTACCGATAAAGCGTCTCTGAGTTATACAGATCACTTCTCTGCCAGTTTTTGGGACGGTTTTTCCTCTGGCAAAAGGAGATTTTTTCCTGAGAAGATGCATGTTCGCCGTCCATGTTATTGCCGGGCATGCATATATTGTCTAGAAAATTGTATTCATAAAAAAGGTAACATTTATGAACATTTCTTGTTACCTTGGTTACTTGTTGTTTTTGTTATTTCACATATTTGTCAATGTATCCCCTGAAGAAGGCACCAGTTTATGGTGCCGAAACGTTGGGTTTAAATAATAAATACAGAACTTAAACTAAAAAAAGGTAGTATTATTCCAATTAAATATTTTAAATGTTTTAGATAGAGATTTTTATATTATTTAATATTAGCAATAACAGAAATTTTAAAAAAATAATATTTAGAGTAGTTTGTTAAAGAAACTATTACTTCCGGTTGTCCTATTGTTACCAAAATCTAATCAGCTCTTCCCAGGAAAGTCAGATTGAGGAAACTGCAGTTAAATATTTTTTAAGTCTTATAGTATTTGAGAAACCGTGGTTACAACATCCACACACACATCCATACACATATACGGATATGATCGTAAAAACGCTAAAATCGGATTATAGGGACCTTAAAACGTGCTTATCCGCTAAAATTTGGATATGCGATTTTTAGCATAATTCCAATAGCTCTCGTAGCGAGAGGTAAAAAGAATCGTATATTTCTTTAAATTCGTTAATTATTCATAATTTACGAGAAAATAATTAATAAAAATTTGGGAAAGGAATATGTGACGTCACCGTTCTTTTGTTTTACACATGAATAAAAGATGATTTATTAATTTTTCGGGGTGAAAAATTGATATTATTAAGAAACAAATGAAAAAAAAACTATTATAGTTCATCATTTGTTTATTTCTAATATTATTTGCTTTAGTTTTACGTATATTTTTAATTTATTTTCTTTAAAAGCCTATTAAACCAATTTTTTTCGACTTACGTCAAAGCTAACTGTGACGTCGAAAAATAATAATTTAACTAATCCGAAAATAATTTGTTGAGAATAATTTTGAGAACATAATTAATAGATACGGAATCAAAATAACCAAATGATGAACTATTACAGTTTTTTCATTTGTTTCTTAATAATTTTCAATTTTTTCACCCCGAAAAATTAATAAATCATCTTTTATTCATGCGTAAAACAAAATAATGTAGACTTATTATATATCATTGAAAAGCTAATGAAATAAGCGAAAAGATAAAACCATTTACAATATAGGTTGCCATTTAAAAAATTATAAGTTTGTGTTATATCTCGATAATTATGAAGTTTTCAAAAAATCTAATTTCGCCATTTTAGTTTACCTAAAAAACGGTACAAAATTTGTTAAAACAATTTTTCTCTAACTACCATAATAAATAAGCTATGAGATATTTTCGAAATGAACGAAAAACAAGTTTTTGCCTGAAGCTAGTAAACAAAAGAAGATCGAAAATTCCTATGGTGACTATTAAACTTTTTTCAAAAAGTTGACCCTGGAATGTGCAAACCATTTTTCTCTATCATTAATATTTTCCGAGATACCCCAAAAAAACATCGAAAATGAGACACCTGTACATATGTTTTTGAGTAAAAAATTGTTTATTTTGCACAGTTTCTTCCAAACTTCTGCCGCGTAGCGTATCTAATTAAGCGTATACTACCTGTATCTTTTTGATCGAATTCTTTCTCTCTCTCTGCGCGACAGCGATCCACATTCACCAGTAGAAATTGGGTGAACTGTAACAGTCTACATAGTATACCAAACTAAAATTTCTCTTCCACAGATGTGATGATATAAGTGAAAAATGATAAAGGATCATTGTAGACTTTAACCCGGCGTTAGTCGCTAGAGTCAGTTTCCCGCCATTGGTCGCGCGTGAGACTTTTTCTCACATCCTATATTTTTAAGTAAAACAAATGTTTTTATGGTTTCAAATGAGTTTGCAATATATAATATGTTAGAGGATATATATTTGATATTTTTTTTATTAGAAATTTAATATAAAATATGTTGAAAACATGTAGAGTTACACACTTAGCAATACACTATGTTAGTATAAGTAGTTTTTTTAAAAACTAAACAATGTTCAAATTTTAATATAAAAAAAACATATTTTCATTGTTCGTCGGAGCTTTCCGGAGAAGCCAGACAATTCGGACAAAAATGTGTGCTGTGTTCTGGACAAATTGGCCGATTACACGAATTGCAATTCTTTTTAGTTTTGCGATTTTTTCGGCGAGGGCATAAATAGCAAAACAGCGAATTTTCTGGTGTAGGTTGATTGGGATTTTCAAGTGGAACTCCAGCTATTCTTGCTATTGTGGTTCGCAAAGTTAGTGGAATATTCTGAATTTTAGAACGATTTACAAGATGCGGCTTCACTAAAGAAAGGGCTAGTTCCTTTAGAAATACACGGCGTTCTCCGATGGGCTCATTGTTATTAGCTTTATGTACAATGTAGCTGTTGACACCACTAATATTCAGCATAGAAAAGTAAACTGTCAAAGGCCAACGACAAGTAATTCTCGACACGGAATACAGAGATTTCATTTCGTCTACGACATCTACTGCTCCCTTTGTCAAATTATAAAATGTAATTATTTCTGGTTTAGTTTGGCTTCCTGACTCAGGGTCTATGGCGTCGTCGTCATGCATCGTCGATAATAAAAGCACATTTTTACCTTTCCTTGGTACATACGACACCAATACGTTCTTTTTGGAAAACGCAAACATACTGCTATGGGGTGGTCTTACTTTTATGTCAAGTAGTTCGGGTGGAATCTCTCTCTTGTTCTTGCGTAATGTGCCAACAATAGTTGTTCTGTGGTTAGTTACAAGATCTTGTGCTAAAGGCACTGATGTAAAATAATTATCCATGGTGACGTTCCGGCCTGTGTTGAGAATGGGAGTGATAATTCTCTTGACGACGCTGGCCGCCCTGTTGTCCAATTTATATGGCCCATCAGGCTGTTGCCCTGCATATATTTCTAGATTGTAGGTGTAGAAAGTTCTGGCGTCAACTAACGCATATATTTTTATGCCATATTTGGCCGGTTTGTTGGCAATGTATTGCCTAAATTTACAACGTCATCGAAAAGCTTCGAGCATCTCATCAACTGTTGCATATTCACCTATTTGATAATTTGCCTTGCAACGAGCGACAAATTCCTCAAACTGCTTTCTTATTGCAGCTAAGTTATCAATGGTTTTACGCTGATTTCTGGTACCGATATCATCGAACCTCAATGCACGTAGTAATTGGTAAAATCTTCTGTTTGACATTGTGGCACGGAAACACTCTGGAGCTGTACCATCTTCGCTCCACATCTCTGCAACAGTTAGATGTTGACTTTTCTTTACTCCAGCTAGGTAAAGTAGTCCTATAAGAGCCCTTATTTCATCAAAGCTTGTATTGGAGCAATCTCTTTCCCTACCATAATTTTTACGCATCTCTGTCAAATAGATGTTAGTATTGTCTACAACCTCTTGAATTGCAGAGTCTGGAAAGAATAATTGCCAGCATTCCAACGGAGACTTTGCATCTCTTGCAATAGATTTCACACCTGGAAGATGTGTTGTAATATTATGTTTCCTAGTCCGACCTATTTTAGATGGCACATGTTTGAGCCACTCTGTTACTTTGTCTTTTCCATAATACTTGGGTACATCACAGGTAACATATGGATCTGGCTCAGTTTCATCCATCACTTCAGAAATCGAACTGTGAGACTGCTCCGAATTGGTATTGTGAGAACTATGATCACTTGCAGCATCGCTTTCTGGACTGTCATGTCTTTCTAGTTGATCTCCAAGTTCTGGCAATTCTTCAACTGCCTGCAAATCTAATAAATACAACGTAAATTTTAAAGGTTAAAATATATTTTGCCGTTTACCTCTATGCCTATCCTGATCTAACTTCAGGACAGCCAATTCGACGAGTTTTCTTCCACGACTCATTGAAACAACAAAAAATGTGGAGAAAACGTCACAACAAATAGCAGAACACCGTTAGTCGCACGATGAGAGAAAGTCTCACACTAAGCGCGCACTCTCAACAAAAGCTTTCTCACTAATAAACAGAACCTTGCATATATGAACAAACGTCGCTATGTAGGGGTGGAAGGATAGGGAGGGGAGTAGCTAAAGGGACAGCTCTTTACCTGACCCGGCAAATTGTATATAACTATTTAGATAAAAATGTGAGAGAAAATCTCATATAGCGACTAACGCCGGGTTAACTGAAGTAGCCCTGATAGCAAACAATATTAAATTACCAACATTCTGGCCAAATGAGACGGTACTATAGTTTATAAAAGTAGAGACGGTTTTTATGAAGCATAACATTAAAAGTCATTCGCAAAAGTTCACCCATGTCGTTTCTTCACTATGCTCTGAACATGCACCCGAAGTTCGTGTTATTATTCTTAATCCAACTGAAAAAGATCAGTATAACATCCTTGATTCTAACTTAATTCAATGTACTATAGATTACGACAAATTCAAACTTAACAAACTATCAATTTCTGAATTCGGAGGACAGAAACTTTCACAAATTCTCCGAGAGATGAAACAATTATTGGGAGACAAAGTCTGGAAGAACTTTTTATGAAAAAATTACCCACGCAAATCCAAATTACTTTAACGTCATTAACTGAAGCTACAATTGAACAAAAAAGTATCATCCCCGACAAAATTCGGGAAATCGCCGAGCCACCAGTCGCTACTACAACAAGTACGAATTCAGAACTACTTGAAATCAGAAAACTTCTAAAACCTAAGAAAATATTGAAAATGGTATTTGAAAAGAATACCGATCATCTGTCATTGGACCGGTGCTGATATTTCAACTTCGGCACAGCTGCCATCAAATGTGTAACCCCTTGTCGATACGCCCTTAAATATATAAAGATAAGTTCAAATTTTCGGAACAACCCCTTTTTTATCACAGACAAGTCATTTGTTCGTCACTTTCTTGTTGACACTGGGGAGCTGAAGTGAGTATTATCATTATCAATCCTTCCCCATAACAAAAATTAAATACATACCTTTACCTAATTCAAATATAACTATAAAATGTGATTTTTCAACAGAAACACTCAGACCATTTATCCCTAATAAAATTACGAAAATTATTTTCGACCAATTACACTCCTACTCTCATCCCTGTATTAAAGCATCCCAAAATCTGATAACTTCCAGATTCGTATAGAAAAATATGAAAAGCGATATAAAAGAATGGGCAAAAACCTGTATTAACTGTCAAAATTAAAAAATAACTAGTCATTCGAGCTGAAAGTTCGAAAACTTTCCGACGCCTTAAGCTAGATTCGACAACATCCACATTGATTTAGTAGGTCCCACGCCTTACTTCGAAGAATATTGTGACAATCTCACTTGCATTGACCGTTTTACCAGATGGCCAGAAGCAATTCCTACCCAGAATATAATAACCGAATCAGTAGGAGAATAACACAAACTTATGTCTAAGTAAATACCTATTTAAAAGTACACATTTATATGTGCAGTGGTAGACAGAAAAAAATAGGACAAGTCGAAAAATCAAGTATACTTTCACCTATAATATATAGTTGCTAGAATTTGGCTTTATAATTATGACAATTGTCACTCTAATTTGTCAAAAATTTAATTGTCGAATTGAAATAAAAAAAACCTCAAATTAGCGATATTGGGAAGCGTTCGGTATCTGTTAAAGCGGAAGAATGAATGCCGATCAGACAAATTGCCCAGCGCTATAATACGAGTATTAATAAAAATTCTGGCATTAACGTTTTAAATAAGTGGAGACAGAAACGTAGAATACGAAGGAATCCAGGATCTGGGCGATACAGAGTATCAACTGAAGAAGAAGATAGAAGATTAATTGATGTACTAAAATCTATTGGAAATAGTATTGCATGTGGAAAAATGTTGCTGTCAATCGAAATGGTGCCATGTAACCAAGTATTAGAAAATCTGTTTTTAAATAATTTTATTAAATCGTTTCCTAAATTGAATTATTCTGTTTAATGTTGCTCAATTATTTACTGGCCTTCAAATTACAACACTTCTTGGAATTGTCAAGGATCAGTTTACACAAAAAAAAATACTCTCCTATTTTTTTTCTGTCCGTAAAGGCTTTCAAATAGAATCCCAACAACAACCTTATGACGACCCGTTCAAAGTAATTCAAATAAAAAAATCTGATGTGGCCAACACAAAAACTCCCGCTATTTAATTTTTATTAATTTAAATACATACCTACGTATTTTATTTACTAATGCTGCAAACTGCTCCATTACATATAATTATTGCTTTGTTTACAGTTTTCTTTTTAAAATGTCACTATTATTAATTTCAAGTTATTAGTTTTTTACCAGTGACGTTTACCTATCACATTCATTCGAAAAATAAACTGTGTAACAAAGGAATTGTGTTTATCTTAATCTTCGGGATTTATTAAAAAAATAATTTTTAATTTATCTGAAAATTATATAGAAAAATCTGATGTTACCAGCTCATGCCCTCCCACCAATTCCATGTTAGCAGTGAGCCTTAAGTAAAGTATCACTTCCAGTTGATCGTTTGTAAATAAAATCTAATTCGTTGTCCAATAAATTGAAAAGTCTAATACGAAATTTTGGATTATGTTTTGTTTTTCCTTCTGAAAAACTTTATAGCGATAAATCATGTACATCTTAATTTTATAGTAATTATCTTCTCTTAATCTGTCGATGATTAATAATAATTTTTGTCATGATATCAAAATTGATGTTATGCAATGTATAATTTATTAAATTGAACCCTAATTTTCCAAAATCAAAGGATTGATGATATGATTTAATCTATAATATACAAGAGAATAGACGGCATGTGCATCATTTCAACTGGAGTACGAAAAACGGTCTATTTGAATGAAGTGCCTCTGATTTAGTACCTACATTGTACAGTATTTTTTTTTTATATTTTACACAAAAGAAGACTGGTTATGTGTTGCTTGTGCAAAACGGCACATATAATTAAATGCGGACTGATAAGTAAAACATTAGATTTTTCAAATTAAGATACAATGGACTTGGCATCTTGGCAATATTTATGTCCTAAAGCCTGCCTACATATACACAAACGTAACTGAACATATTATTAATTTTTATAACATTACAGCAAAAAATATATATATTTTTTTCGCAATAGCTTCAAATTTTTACAATAATTTTAGATAGGTACCTATTAATAGACATTTTGAAGTCTTTGTAATTCTCATAAAATTCTGTGTAACATTGACTAAATCGCTAAGTAGAAAAATATGAATATAAATTTAGCTTGTCATATTGCAACAACTATACAAGCACTACTGGCAATATTAGCATTATACACGTAGTTGGAGTCTCCAATGAGTAGCATCGTATTACACTACACTCAACTGCCATCTCCAGTGATGAGATTGTGTACAATTACGTAATGATAATCTCACATTATGAAATTATGCTTATTCGCATCGTTTGATAGATTAATTTGATTCTGTGTGCCGTAGTGTAACTTAATATCGACGGAAACTCCTCTAGCTTTTCAGGAAATCTAATCAAGCAAAGATGCAAGCCATACTGTGAGAGCTTCCCTACGACTTCGTCAACTAATTGCATAATATTCAGAAGGAAAATTTTCCATTCTCGTGTTTTTCAACTCTATTACTCGCTTCATAAAAGATATCTTTATTGGACTAGTGAATTCAGTTAAAGAAAATTTCAGTTGCGTGCTTATTTACACATCTTTCGAAGTATTTAATTAGTTTCTTCCTTTAATAGATGCAATTTCTTTATTATGCAAAACAAATGTAGCTTGCAACTATTATTAATTTATTTGTGTTTAGTTTCAAAGAATTGTTTTACTTCTACTATTTCATTTTCAGCATGAAATATTACAGCGGCTCTCACGTTTTAGGATCCGCGTATCATCCCTTTATAAAAAAAATCCCACATCATAATAAAGGATGTACGTAAGTAATAAAAAATATTGTTTCTACCATCCAAATGTGTATATTTTTTATTTAAAAAATGTCTATAAAAGCTATTATTATAAATTCTAATAATACAAAAAAAATCTGATGTAGCCAGCACATAACTTTCCGTCAGTTTTATGTATTTGGTACAAATTTCATAGAGAAAATTTCTTGCTAAAGATTTGGGAGGAGTTTAAAAGAGAGCCCAACTTTAATATGCATTTTACCTCTCACTAAGAGAGGTATTGGATTCATGCTAAAATTCGCATATCCAGATTTTATTGAATAAGCACGATTTAAGGTCCCTAGAATCCGATTATAAACATTTTTTAAATAATGTGTGTGTGTGTGTGTGTGTGTGTGTGTGTGTGTGTATGTATGGATGTTGGAGGGATGATTCCTCAAAAACTATAAGACTTAAAAAATATTTAACTGCAGTTTCTTCAATCTGACATTCCTGGTAACAATTGAACAACCGGAAGTAGTAGTTTCTTAAAAAAATTCTTCTAAATATAGTATTTTGGGAGTTTTTTAAATATTGAAGAACATAAAATTCTCCATCTAATATACTTAAAAATTTTATTATATCTTGTATAGATTTAGAGATAAAGACACTATAATTTATAGAGTAAACTAATCGCAGAGGCCAAGGCACTAAGGAAACCAGTTCACAAATTCCAATGTTTATATCATGACACATGTCATCGTCAAATATCAGCAGTTTTAGTGACATACAGATAGTTTTTTCTGGGAAGTATATTTAACTTTTCTTATTGTTTTATTAATTAAATATTTGAAATTATAGGTAAAATTGTGGGAAAATGCCGCCAATCTGGTTAATGAATTGGAAGAATCTCTGACATTTAGAAACTTCCTCATACAATGAAAAATAGATATAATTAGAATTATATGTGTGCAGAAGACATGTTAAATACAATAAAAAACAATATTTGAGTAAAGTTCTGTAATTTTTTGTTATAAAACGACAGTTCGAAAGCGAAGTGCAATACAATACTTATATATCCTAATATGGAAATGACGAGAGGTCTTGTGCTGGCCACAACAGATTTTTTCTTAAAGGATTCTATTTAGTCCAGTCAATGATCAAAAAAGACCTTTGCCTTGCAATAGGTGGAGAAAAAACGATTTTAACATATGTTGTTTGGTTCGAGACGGGGATGAAAAATTCAAATTTGTGACCTTAGGGAGGCTCGACGTAAGCTGCCATCTTGGATCAAAGGTGCAAAAAATTAGGTTTTCGCTATTATCTCAAAAACAGTGGCCCGTATCAAAATTTTACAAGAACACGAAATTAAAGCTCGTTACTTTTTGTACAAAAAGGGTTTGTGCATTTTTTACCTAGGGTGAACTCTCAAAGAGTTATGTTCAAAAATAGGTAACCAGAACAACAATTTATGAAAGAAAATTTATTCACACAAAATATGCACAACATTAAGTTTTTAATACTTAGTCTAATAGATTTTGTTATTTACAACAGTTTACATTTGTCGTGCCAACAAAAGTAGTAAATTAATAATGATTTTTAAATAGTTTTTGTCAACTCTTTCCCACAAATTCATCAACCACTCTGGCCCCGTTAAAAATACGGTACCCCGGTTTAAAAAATTTAATTCAGCTTGGAATTCTCCTTCATGTCATGTTAAGCGATTTTTGCTCTGATGAGCGGTTAACGAATTATTAACAATTTAAACTTATATGAAATATCTCTAAAATCTGAAACATCTGCAAATCGGCTTAGTTGTCATCTTTTCTTCTAAAATTTCGACTCGTATTAAATTCACAATAATGTTTATCTTTAATCGTGACCAAATTTCAGAAGAAAAAATGAAAACTAAGCCGATTTGCAGATGTTTCAAATTTTAGTGAAAATTCATACAAGTTTAAATTGTTAATAATTCGTTAACCGCTCATCGGAGCAAAAATCGTTGAACATAACATGAACAATAATTCTAAGCTGAATTAAAATTTTCAAACCGCGATATCGTATCTTTAACCGAGTCAGAGTGATTGATGAATTTGTGAAAAAGAGTTGACAAAAATTATTTGAAAATCATCGATAATTTACTTCTTTTGATGCCGCGACAAATGTAAACTGTTGCAAATAACAAAATCTATTATACTAAGTATTAAAAACTTAATGTTGTACATATTTTGTGTGATTAAATTTTCTTTCATAAATTGTTGTTCTGGTTACCTATTTTTGAATATAACTCTTTCAGAGTTCATCCTAAGATAATGCAAGAACCCTTTTTATACAAAAAGTTCCGAGCTTTAAATTGGCGTTCTTGTAAAATCTTGATACGGGCCACTGTTTTCGAGATAAAAGCAAAAAACTCATTTTTTGCACCTTTGATCCAAGATGGCGGCTCTCGCCGAGCCTCCCCGAGGTCACAAATTTGAATTTTTCATATCCGTCTGTTTGGATGTAAACTCGAGGAATACGAAAAAATTGTATTTTTTAGAATTTTAGTATTGGAGTTATCGCGACCGAAATTATCGTCTAGATAGATAGATAGAAATATATTTGTTATAAGATTTACATCTTTTACAAAGAGTTGACAATATTATTTTATATTACAGTAGTTACACATACAAAAACATACCATCGTAAAACACAAAATACAAGATCCCTACATAATTGAAGTAAATTAAAATTTCTAGTTACAATAAATAAATATGTAACTTTACATAAAAAAGTTGAGGATCCATAAATTGATGTTTCCAAACTGCAAAATTATTTATATAATTCTAATAGTGAAATTTTATACCCGTGAATAATATAATGTTACTACAAAACAATAGAATTAAAATAATAATATTCCTAGGAAATATTTAGTGAGAACGTAATTAAAAGAGAGAAAAAAAGCAATTAGCTAAGTGCTTGTACAAATAATATTTATAAGAGCAGGCTTATATGTGAGCTACACTCTCACTTTTTGTATAGAAAATAATATAAAATGTGGAACATGAAAACATACAAAAAGAATGTTTAATATAATATATCATTTAAATTTAAACAATGCCGAAAAGAAAAAAAAATGTTTACACAATTCCCCTTCTTCACTCATTTAAACAAAAACTTGTAGCGACCGAAATTATCGTCTCACACACACACATGGACATCATCGTAAAAGTAGTAAAATCATATTGTAGGGACCCCAAAACGTGCTTATTCATTAAAAACTCATCATCAAACTTTTTGACCAAAGACAATATCTTCCTTATCTAAAGGTAAAAATATTGTAGCAATATTTTCATCTAAATACAACTAACTAAAACTGAGCCTCAAAACCACAACCGCCACAACCCACCATTGATGTTTACCGATCGAGAAAGATCCCCCTATTGGGGATTGAAAATAAGATCTTAGCGCCAAAGTGACTTTCAAAGGAACTAACGTTGATAGTATAACGACATAACCTTACATTTATTATTTGTTTATGTAAAGTATTATATTTCAAAATATTATGCAAGTATTATGAACATAATATATAAATAAAATATTAGGTAAACTTTTATATATTTAATAAAGTTTTAGGTGAGTTCCAATGAAGTTATTTTTAAATTGAAAGAATTCGACTACCTGATGGCTTCGCATACTTCGCATTGTGTATGTAAAAGGGTGAAGAAATATTGAATGCGGCACATATTGTGTTATATGGAAGACTAAATGCCTGGTTTCACCAAGATCAAATAAATCTTCGATTAGCTTATTCGTCGTATAAGAGAAAAATATCGCATCAAAATATGACAGCTAATTATATACTGGTTTCCAAGCGATATTTTGTTCTTATTCGACGAATAAGCTGTTTGAAGATTTATTTGATATTGATGAAACCAGGCATTTAGTCTTCCACATAACACAAATGTCCCGCATTCAATATTTCTTCGCCCTTACAAACACCACGCGAATTATGCCAAGTCATCTGGAAGTCGAAATCTTTCAATTTAAAAATAACTATTGTAATTCACCTGAAACATTATTTAAACATATAAAAGTTTACCTAATATTTTATTTATCTATTATGTTCATAATACTTTTAGAAATGTAATACTTTACATAAATAAACAAATAATAAATGTAAGGTTATGTCGTTATCCATTTATAAATATATATGACGTGTCTGCGAACGTCCGTATTGAATAATTAACACATATTAGAAGGAATTTTCAACTCTACAGACGATGTTTTAAAAGTATCTTCAATGAAATGTTCATATAAAGCTGGTAAAGTAGCCGTTGCAAACATCTGCAATTTTATTGTTACGTACAAGGTAGGTACAAGGTGTTGATAGGATCTAATTAAATCTAAAGGGCGCTCATTATATTTTGATATTTATTTAATTTAGACTAAACAGTGTTTCATTTTTATTATCCAAGCTTTCAACCTGTCAATCTTATCTACCAAATGCATTTAAAACTGAATCTTTTTTTTTCTTCACTGGAACTTGATAAAAACTTATTGTGTGATCTTTCATGCAAAGAGACTTGCATCCCGGCGTGGAATCATTTATATTGGCCATTTTTAATAAATTAAAACAATCCTAAACTCATGTTTACCACAATAGTTACATCCAAGTTAATGACACGTAATATTACCTATCCTATCAATGATAGTTCCACAACGTGCCACCAGATATCATGTTGCTTATTTATAATTCCCAATATTGATATTTAATTTGAAAATGTGGAAAAATAATAGTTTTACATTATTTGATTTAATTTAATTAAATATGATTTTAAGGTACCTAGTTAACCTTTCTCGCACCCTTCGCTTATCATCAGTGGTATGCGTACCAACGGTTGATAACGACTACAATATAACAATATGAGAAGCAATTGCTAGTACTGTCAAATCCCCCATGATAATTTCAGAAGAAAATTTTTGTGTACGACGGTGATTATTTGGTCTCATGAATATTACAATTTACAATAAGAATCTTTTAATTTTTGGCTATAATTTTTGATCTGCAACGATATTTCAGGTTATTTTTATATATTTTCTTATTGACAATAATTTACAATAAATGATAAGGACTACTGTTGTCATATTTATAATTTAAGTTTGTACTTTTTTATATCAACATCGTAACGTATTTCATTTAATCTTTTTTAAGGTCGTGCACCTTTTGTTGTCAGTATTGTTTCACATATTTATTACATAACTATTCGCTAGTCGTGATTATCTACATTATATTTTAAATAAGTACTTTTGTGAATTTTGTAGATCCGATTGAAACTTTTTGTATTTATATTTTTTCTCACTTAAATTTGGTATCTGTTGTCATTTTATGTAGCGCCATTCGTGACTGTGAGAATCTGGTTTAACTATAGTTACATTTTTTAAAATAGCAAATACATTATAAGTGTATTTAATTTTCGAGTACTAACGACCTCTATAATCTCCCCTACATAGTCAGTGACATTTGAAATTATTTTATTATAATTGAAAAAATTTCCACATGAATCGAGCACGAGCAAGACCGTTTATTGAAGTTTCTAGATTATGGAGCCACTTCGTTCGATTCCAGTCGCATCACTTTCACACCAACTAGGTTTCGACAAAATCAAATTAACATGAAAAATGAGTGTAACGTTTAAACCTAGATTTTTATGCCGAGGGACTTAGCGATGAGCCGAGTGCCGGTCGCAGACTTGAACGAACACAAATTGCCTTTACCGTTCTTATGGCTTGTGACTGGTTTATTGTTCGTTTTTACCGGCTTGGACGTTTTAATTCTTTAGTATCTATGCAGTCGAATATGAATATTCATTAAAAAGTAAACCCAAAAATATTCGTTCCCACACCATGAATATCGGAAAGGTCGTGCAAATCGAGCCTAGGCGGACGAAGCGTTTCCTTTGATGGTGTTGAATTTTCCGACAAATGACGGGAAACTCAGGTCAAGACACAAAATAATATGCGCATTTTCGGACAAGTATGAAACAAATATTTCTGTTTCTGGCAAGAACAAGATCTGTATAGTTTACCAAATTAAATTATCGAAAAATAAATTCCTTCATTTTTATAATTTTAATGCTCAGGGTAAATATAAAATTTATAAAAAAAAATCTGATGTGGCCAACACATGACCTCTCGTTAATTCCATATTTAAAATAGCAGTGAGCTTAAATTAAAGTATCACTTCCGGTTGATCGTTGGTAAACAAAATCTAATTTGTTGTCCAATAAATAGAAAAGTCTGTAGTACGAAATTTTGGATTATGTTTTATTGTTTTTCTTCAAAAATCTGTTAGAGCTCCAAATTAAGTACCACATCCGATTTATCAAACATGGTCAAAAACTAATATGTTGTTTCAAATTATATATGAGTTTTAAATACCAAATTTGAGAAGATTTGGATCATATTTTAATAGATTTTAAGGAAAAATCGTCGCACACACACATTATTATAAAAATCAGCATCAACTTCCAGGTGCGCTAAAACACAATGACCGGTAGAATTTACTCAAAATTTTAGTCACCCTGACTAACTAATTACCATGACTACCATTTAGAAATACATTGGGGTGATTAAAAAACAACTGAATTTGTTACTTTAGTCAACGCTTAATCACCCCTGTTTAAGAGTAAATACCACCAGTCAATCTGTGTAAATTCTTCGTCGTACATGATCCATTTCGTAAATGTGTAGTTGTAAAATAATATTGATTTATAGTGCTGCAATCATAGAAAAATTAAATCAGATCACCCTGTACATCTAATATTTATGTATGATGGAAAATGTATTATTTTTACATCCTTAATTTCATTAGAATTAAATATTTTACTATTATATTCTCCTTAAGACGGTTTCATTATTAATTTTAATGTAATTGCTTCGTGACAGTGACATTTGTTTAAATATGCTAAAATTGTTATTAAAGTATTGTTTTTGTTTGGCACAGGCAAGATGTATAAAAATAAATAATTTTATAAATTCATATTTTCATTTATTTAAAGCTATTTACTAAATGCTATTATAGTAAAGTTGAAGATTGTATCATTATATTTTTATTAGTAAAAGTTGCTGAAAAATTATATTCAGTGTATTTTTCCAAGAAATCTATTGAAAGATTGTATAAGTGATACTTCCGTCATTCGATATACACTAAAAACTAATGAGCTCTTCCCATATTAGTATAGAATGGGTATGCAAAATTTCAAATTTTTCTGATTGATAGTATTTGAGTAATCGTGTACACAGGATCCCCACACACATACATACTCACATACATACCCACTGACATCATTGTAAAAATATTATAATCTGGGGACATCAAAACGTGCTTATTCACTGAAATCTCTATATGCGATTTTTAGCACGATCCCTATACCTCCCTTACCTAGGGTAGCCGGGAAATAAAAATGTTATACTCGTAAGTACAGAGATCCGGTGAGCAATGAACGGTTTTAAAATGAGATGATTTTTGTTGTTCGGTTCTTGCGAAAAAATCTTCATTATTATTCGCAGCCTTTTGATAAATTGATAACGTTATTGGAAGAAAATATTTTTAGTATAATCATAGGCTTGGGTTTTCTAATGCTGATTTTAAAAATAATTACTAATCGTGAACAATATTTGTTAACTTCCCAAAGGCGATAAAATTTGCTACAACTGAACTCGTGAACGAATTTTGTGCATTAAAACATTGTTACTTTACGTATAGGTATGTATTCTGATTCTGTAAAATAAGGCAACATTGTATTGATTTATTCATTGCACACTTTATTGCAACCATTTACGATTTATTTCCCTCTATAAAATGTCTGTTAAATTTATTCACCATTCATAAACTTTGTGTGAACATACGATTTGCTTGTAACTTATCGTTGGAAAATTTGGTCTTCAATGAAAAGACAAACTTGGTTAAAGCAATTACAAGTTTATATAGGTATGACATGCGCCAGTAATATTACAACTTGGTCAATTAATTAATAGCAATAGGATAATTAAAAGTTTTTATGCACGGACGTATCATAATTTGACAATTATACACGAATTTCTTTCACATGAACGTCATTTTATAGCCCGCCGGCTAACCTACAATATAAACAGGCAACATGAAAAGTTTTTACAAATCGATTTTTTTGATATTCTTTAATGCAAAATGAAAATTAATTTTGTGATATTTATATGGAAAGTACGGAGATACACAAAATAAAACTCAAATGACAGAACTAATAAACAAACAATAAACTGTTGTTTTCTGCTTTCATAGCAACACTAGATACTGGATGTACGAGGACAAATTCTTTTCGATACAATTTTTCTAACACTCATAATTTGAAAATTTTCGCCCGTGCATAAAGTTTTGTATGTACCACGAGCGTAACTTGCTTTTATGCCATAAAAGTCTCCTTACGCTCCTAATACATAAATAACTATTATTTTAGAGTTATTGATGGCATGTCACGGGAGCTCTAGGCTGTCACAGTTGAGCTACCTATAGTGTGGATAGTCCATTTTACTGATTTCATATTGTTTTCCCATTATGCGGCAAAATTGTATTATTACAGATTATTATTTAACTGCGCTACAATGTGGTAAATTTATTAGAATTTAAGCCTAGATTATATTGTATATTTCTTGGCAGCCAAATATGGTACTTTAAAAAGTTAAAATTTATTACCTAAGCGAAATGAAATGTATATTATTAAGAGTAATGTATATAATTCTATATCAATCGAAAAAATTATTGTTGTATTGATATTCTGTACCAAAGTACAACTAAGTAATTAAATATACTTAACTTTACAGAAATAATAATAACATAAATAGCGGTAGCTAATGTGCTAGCCACATCACATTATTTAATTAATTTTTTATAATGTATAATTAGTCTAAGAGTATATATTACGAATAAATTTAAAATATAATTAATGTAAATTCTCATTGAAAAAAACTGTAAATTATAGATCAAGCTTAACAATGTAATATTCTAGAAAGTACTTGCATTGTAATTCCTATGTATGTATTGTTTCATTCCGACCCTACACACCTGCAGGAGTACAAAGAAGCTCTACCTACTTAATGTTTTTATTCTATTTAATGTACCTGTAAAATTTAAACCTACGAGTTTATGTACTTAATATATTTTAACGCACACTAGGTACACTACTATAATATTAAAATACTATTTATAACAATGTACACAATAATAATAACAAATAAAATCGCAATCATTGTTCATGTTGCCTGATTATGACCAATATTAACTTAATACTCCGCTGTTGCATTCATGTTCCAGCCTATATATGTGTATCTACCGTTAATTCTGAATGACACCACTTGGGGTAGTAGGACAACGACTGGACAATCGAGCAATGGTGCTTCATATTGTTAATAGATCAATCTCATCCCTATTAATTGTGAAAGATCATGCCATGTCTCATGTCAGCCACCGGTATTTGAGCCTGAAATCCTTACTTTGCCTGAGTCTCTACCATTTAAGCTTCGTACGGTCAATGGTCAATTCGGTCATAGTCAAAGGGGCAGTAGTTAATTGGATGACGATCATCTGGGCGACGGAAATTAAATATTTTTTTTTACGCTTAGCAGGCATACAATTTGGTGGATTTTTTGAAACCAAACAATAATTCAAAGTGACGGTATGATTCTTCTAAACAAACTTTAACAGATCTCGCGGCCTACTTGGTTATCGTCTACTTGACCATTGCCCATGTTATTCTTCAACCAGTCGCCCTCACCCAATTGGCCGTGTTCGATCTAAGCTACGACTGCTCTTACCTCTAAAGCTGACCCACACAGCATACGCAGCTGTTTTTCAACTTCGAGCAAAAACTATAGTACTGAAATGAGTATAAAAAACTTAATATGCTTAGGTTTGATCTTAAACTATTACCGAGAAAGAGGCCATTTTGTATTACAAATGAAGAAAAACTGGCATATATATATATATATATATATATATATATATATATATATATATATATATATATATAGGGGTACATGGCTTAACCACAGATTCCTGCGGTTAAAAGAAGACGATTTAACTAAACTTGTTATTATTAGTGAACAACTAGTATATGAAACTTAGGTGTCCCAACATTGATTAGACCGTAACTTTTTAATGGCAACGCCGATAACGTAAAATTATTTTTTTCAGAAAGATACATTCAATAGTAAACTTTTCTCTCTCTGTTTCATTTGTGATAACTGTTACGGTTCAGACAGAAAGAAATAAAACTTGAGTGGCTGCATCGTGCATTTTTTAAAAATAAATTTAATCTAGCAGTCTGTCCAAATGTCAAACATCTAATTTTTAATGACAGTAACGAGTTGTCAATCTTCTCAACTTGTTTACGAGTAAGCTAACATATTTGTTCGTCTTATTTATAATAATGGTTATAAAATACTATTACGCCGAACAAACGAATGTTACTAGTTTCTGAACATTGCGAAGAAATTTTTTGACAACTCATAAACAATTGTTGCTGTCATTAGAAATTACTTGTTTGACATTTGGCTAGATGCTAGATTAAATTTATTTTAAAAAAATTTACGATTCAATCACTCAGGTTTTATTTTTTTCTGTGTAAACCGTAACAGATATCACAAATTAAACAGAGAGAAAAAAGTTTACTATTGAATGTATCTTTCTGAAAAAAATAATTTTACGTTATCGGCGGGGCTATTAAAAAGTTACGGTCTAATCAATGTTGGGATGCCAAAGTTTCATACATTAGTGGTTCACTAATAATAACAAGTATCATCTTAAAAGATGACATAACCATATGAACTGTCATACCAAATTTCATTCAAATTGAATAAAGCGTTCTGTTATTATAAGCAAAATTAATTTATTTTCGAAGAACTCTGAAGCAGAATTCTGGCTAAATGGTACGCTTTCCGATAGAAGCAAGTTTAGTTAAATCGTCTTATTTTAGCCTCAAAAATCTGTGGTTAAGACATGTCCCTCTATTTAAGAGACAGTCTGTATTTATATATTAATTAATTAATTAAAGAATGGCCAAGATGGCTACGAAATTTTAATTAATACAATTTAAAAAAAAAAAAACATGCACATCTAAAATTACTACTCAAAGGCAAACGAAAAGTCTCAATTACTCGAAGTCTTCTCTTATAGTTTTCGAAATAGCAAGGGTAAACCCCGTAAAAGAGAAGGCCTGCTATTAATAAATTGTCAACAATCCATATCGCATAAATTTATGTAATTTAAACATGGAGTTCACTTTCCTATATTGATTTTGTTAATTTTTCAAATTTTGTTCACATGTCCAGCTATTGTCGATCCCAATTTTTTGGAGGAGGTGTCGGTATTTGGTGCCGACATGACTTAGAAGTACAGTGCTCATCATGCTCAGCACGAGTGATGGAATCTTCTTGTAATCTACTACTTCCCTGGCGCAAAATCGGCAGGGAAGTAAAATGCAACGTTCCATATTTATTTTTACACACACATTTTATGTTTTAATATGAAATACAATTATAAAATTAAAATAAATGATGTCCAGTATACATTTCTTTTAAATTCTTGTATAATTTTAAATAGAGTTCCTTAAGTTTTCAATGTAATTTGTTAATTGAAAATAGGTTAGATGTACCATTCAGGAGTGGGATCACGTTAAAGTGAAAACGATGTTGCGATTATCGAGAAGTGAAAACGATATTCGTTTCCTTAGGGATCACGTAAAATTAGTCACTCACTACGTTTTCAACTTCGGTTATTTCCGTAAAGTGACTACGTTTTGTGAAAACGATATCGTTTATAGACTAATGTTTTTGTATTATATAGTAGTTTTGAGAGATAATTTATTTGAATGTCATTAAACTTTTTAATCTAATGTCAAAAAGTATTATTCTCGCCTTTAGTTTTTATTTCGTTCATAATAGCAATGCTTTAAAAATTGAAGAAGGATACAATTTAAATTATCAATTAGTTGCAGATGCCATGTATCATCTAATTTTGTTCCTTTTGATATTCCAGAAGAAAAATTTATGAAACAAAAATATTTCTAAATATAGGTATAATTAAAATTTCAATAGACCTTTTAAGACTGCAAGTATACAAGATTGTTATTTTAAAGTAATCTAGTTTTCATTAAGCTTTATATTTCAAGTAAATAAAGTATGGACCACATTTAAATAACGGCGCACAACCTTTGGCAGGGCTGCGGAAAATGACCAATTCACAAATTTTAATTTTATGTAAAAACTACAAAATATTAATCACAAAACACAGGCTAGAATCGTTATATTTGATGCTTCGCAGAATACAATATTATTAAAATATTAATAAAATTTTCTTTCTTGGATTTATTCTTGTAATCAATCAAATTATGCTTTCAACACTTTTACAGTTACTGGAATATCAATATTGTCAGAAAATATTTCTTTTGGGTAGTTCTTTCACTAAATCATGTACTAAATATTAATAGTAAATCAGGGAAATTTCAGTAGAAATAAGAAAATATATAATCACAAAGATTTCAATTTTCTATCATAAATTTCAAGAGTAAAAATATAAAGTAAATCATAAGCATTTGGTTCTTCGCAACATGCTTATTAAAATATTCATGAATTTTTTTCTTACCTTCATTCTTGTAATCAATTTTCATTTTATAATTATCGTATTTTATCACAATTATTTCATTTTCGCCTTTCTAAATAAAAAATACCTTCCAAATTTAAAATATTAATTTATTTTTAAATCATTTCTTTCATTCTTTCCAAAACGTTAAATTCAACTCACTGCTCACTACATTCTTTTACCTAAATGCAAGTAAAGAAGAAAAGGATATACCTATACCCAAATGTATGAAATAAAAAGAGACGTAAGAAACGACTGTCGTTTTCACATGCTTTGAGAGTGTCGACTAGAATTCATATTTTTTTCAGTCTAAAACGATATCGTTTTCGGTTTTCACTATTTACGTGATCACATTTTCACTTGTCGACAGTCACAATATCGTTTTCATAGTTACGTGATCCCAATCCAGTAATTTTTAATTTATATACGATTTTACAAAAAAAAAAAATAATACTTTATTTCGTCATTGCAATTCCTTTTGATGACGAAGTCGAGGCAAATAACCCTAATGAGTCATGAAAAGGAACTTTCCTGTCGATAAGTAAATAACAGCTCCATTATGTTGCTATAGAAGTCCAGATTCAGATTTAAATATTTTTATATATGAATTATGTAATACCTTAGTTTAGATTGTTTTTCAACCTAGTCAACATATAATAATAGATGGAGATTCAAATTCAGATCCTATCAGAGACTCTCAAACATATAAAAAGAATATGTGATATTTTAATAGTAAATGTTTGGTAAAAAAAATTTCATTCAGACGAAATAAAAAAAATAAACACCAGTAATTCAATGTCACTCTAAAAATTTCTGTAAATTTCGAATTTTAATTTGCATTTTTTTTTGTAAAATAAAAAAAAATTGCGATTAATTTTAGTCTTATATTGTTAGTTTTTAATTCTGAACAACTTTTTTATTTACAACTTTTCTCTCAAATTAATAGGTCAGAAACTATAGCAAAATGAAAAAATAAATATTGTATTCCCTATATTACGGATTTCAAGTAGACACCCGGTATGTGGCACGCTTATACTAACCACGTGTAAACAAAATCTCAATTTACAATATTTTTTTTTTCTAAATTCAACCACATAAATATTTTATGTGCTTACATAACAAAAATATTGAGAAAAAATCATTTGAAAATTAAATAAATTTTATTTAACATAACACAAAACAGTAGGCCATGATCAATAGCTCTGTTCGATGAGAAGTGCTTGAAGTGCAGATCAGAATAGTGCAGTGTAGTGTAGTGTACACTAGTACAGTCTAATTCTTGTGGTTTCATAAAACACACTAGTGTATATTTGGGCAAGTTTACTCAGCTGTGAGTAATCAAGCCAAGCGTAGCCAAAGGTGTAAAAGGTTAGGTTGTTTATAAACACAGTCATATCATAAAGCTGCAAAGAAGTGACTGCAGAAATGTCTGTTTTAATGAGCATAGTGTTTGAACTAATAAACGATTCTGACGAACATCAATCATCACTTGATTCTTCGTCAGATTCAGAGACAGATATATTAATTAATTCTTTATATAACAAAACAAAGAGAATATACTATATCTAAATCCATTATTTTAATTTCTCAATGTGTAAAATTTTGGGTTAATAAACAAATATGTAGATATGATAGAATTAAAATGTCTGTCGAACAACATTTTGCTACCTCCGCTCCTAGTCTGCAGTTTCTACACCACCTCGCGAGTCAGGTCAGAAACGTGAGCACTAGTCTTAAAATTTTTGTCATCGAACAGCCTGCCAGAAGCTGCCCGTTTCTCATAAAACATGTTAGTGTAAGAAAGTTAACACTAGGGCGGCCTAGTACATGTCATCGAACAAAGCTAATAACAAGACTATTAACTTATACTAAACAAGTTTCCTCTTATTTTTCTAATGTTCGAGATTCGTCCAATTCATTGATGAGATTGGTGGTATTTCTGAAGGGTATATGTATATGTAATATACGTATCTACAATTATAAATATTTAATTAATAATAAAATAGTAAATATTAAGTGTACTTTTTTAGTAACGTTTCTGGTTTTTTGACACTGACATTTATGTCAATTTAATTTTTCCACTTGTTTTCCATGGAGTGCGAGATTCATTACAGCATATTACTTTACATATTTATATTTCTCTGTCTCGGTGGCCGAACGTGCTGAGGCAGTGTGTCTCTGGCAGCGCTCGAAGCAACCTTCACCGCTCGGACCCTGAAGTTGTGGGTTCGATTCCCACCAGGGGCTTAGATGTTCGTGTGTCTTTAAAATACTTTATAATATATGTAATGTAAAAATTGTAAATGTAAAAGTAAAAATAAAGTATTTGGGCTACAACGTGATGGTTGAAAGCCGACAAAATATTATTATTATTATTATTATTATTATTATTATTATTATTATTTCTCTATCTCTAACTTTATAGAAGATATAATAAAACTTTTAATTGTGTCGGATAGAGATTTTTATATTCTTTAATATTTGTAATAACAAATTTTCAAAAAAATTATATTAAATTTTTTTGTTAAGTAACTGATACTTCCGGTTGTCCAACCTAACTAGCTCTTCTCAGTAATGTCAGATTGAGGAAACCGCAGTTAACCATGTCTTAAGTCTTACAGTATTTGAGAAACCGTGGTTCAAACATCCATACACACATACACACACAGGCACACACAGACACACGGACACAAAATGTTATAATCGGATTCTAGGGACCTTAATATCTCTAATAGCAAGCGGTAAAAATTTGAAGACGATGCTGACCACCATACCTGCTGAATTTTACAACATAAGCAACAGGCGAATTATATACTTAAAATATATGCAAATACATAAAGACATGCATAGAGACAATACATACATAGATACATATATATATATATATATATATATATATATATATATATATATCCGTTTTCTATTGTATTTGCATTCTTATGTTACAATTAAAGCATCTTTATCTACGTCTTCTTTTCTTTATATCAACATGGTAGCAGAGCGTAGTTGGTAGTTCGTATTTGGAATAAATGCCACCGTTTTTCAAGGAAGAGAATTAGAAATACATTAAATTAAAGGTGTAGGTTTCTAAGATATTCCTGAGAAACTTGAAGATAGTAAGCATGGAAGTCCATGGGATCGAACGGCTACGAAGTGCTGAAAATTGAAGCAATTGGAAAATTTCCATTCGTAATTTGTTGCGCGGGACCGAAGGAGCGTACGAAGTATGCGTCGGTGAAACGGAAAAACCTGAAAAACCTAACAGTGCTGCGGAACTAGCACAATATCTAGTTAGTCCGTGCTGTTTGTCCAATTATTGTTCGCACTTTGGAAAGTAATATAATAGCGTTATTGGTGACATACGAAACTGCGAGAGACATGTCGCTCAAACTGCACGCGATTTTTGAGCAACAAACAAAACAAGTAGCTCATACTGCAGGCAGAATTCTTTAATTACGGAAAGAATTCAAGGGATTCTATGGTGTCGCACATCGCAAAATTAGAAAATTTAAAGTGAAACCGGATGATTCATCTCTAACTGTAAAACTCTTAGATACGTTACCAGAGGAGTATGAGAGTCTTCGACAGGCATGGTGGGCTAGGCCAGAATGTCATTGTCATCAGAAGTTTCAAAATTTGATTGGATTGCTTACGTCTGAGGAAGCTAGGCGTAATGAACGGGCTAATCAAGAAGAATTAGTAGCGCTGATGGCTAGTAAACAAAGAAGATGTGATAAGCCTGACCATAGTAGAAATAGTACTTATAGTCAGCAGAAGAGGCAAAAAAAATACCGAATCTTCACGAGAGAAGATAAAAGACTTCAAGTGCTACAAATGCGGTGAAAAAGGGCATATCAAGCGCAACTGTCACAAATAAAAATTGATAGGTTACAAAGATCATATTACTCACACGAGCGAATGGTTTTCGTCGTTTGACAATTTTATGACATCTGTCAAGATCTTCATCGGTGACAAGTCGACGATGGATGCCCTTGGAAGAGGTACAATCAAGTTTGAAGTATTTGTTGACGCAAATGAATATCCTACAGACTTGAAAACGTCCTGCACGTGCCAGCAGCTAGAAGAAATTTATTTTCGGTAACATCTGCTTTTAATGATGGTACGAACTTTCGTTCGTTTAAAGAAAGATGTGAATGGCATAATTAAAGCTCGTGGCGTTCGAGCTGGACACTGAGTGAGACATCAAAACTTTCGTCATATCAAGAAAATTTTGAAGCAAAACAATATTGACTTCACTGACAATGATTTATTTTGTGAAGCATGTATTGAGGGGAAGCAGCATCGCAACAGTTTCCACCAACAACATCAACATGTGTATGAGCCAGGTGAGAAATTTCATGTTGACCTATGCGAGCCCATGGTGTACTCGTCGTTGGGTGGAGCACGCTGCTTCATGTGCTTCACGTGTGACTAACTTTACAAAACTTCGAATAGTTTATCACCTGAACGAAAAGACCCAGACACTGGAGAAAATAAACGAAGTAATAAAAATGGTGTAAACAATGTGGGCGTTACATGAAGATACTTCAAAGCGATGGTGGATTAGAATTCGACAACAGAGGCGTTAGGAATCTATTGAAAGAAAATGGTACTATATGTATTTTCCGTAGTAAATACTTACACGCTGCAGCAGAATGGTTGCGCAGAAAGAACCAACCGTACTGTTGTTGAACTTGCTCGGACAATGCTGATTTCTAAAAAAAAATCTAAAGTTCTCTGAAACAGTAAATACTACTGTAAATATCCATAATCGGACAGGATCTAGTACTATTGAAGGTAAAACGCCGTACAAATTATTTACTGGAAAAAAAGTAAATTTGAAGAATTTTTATATTTTTGGAACCAAATATAATGTGCATGTACCGAAAGGAAAGAGGTAGAAATAGAACTCTACATATCAGAAAGGTATATTCGTCGGGTATTTCAAAAATATTGATGGATTTCGTATTTTGTTGAAAGAGAAAAATAAAATTATTAGAAGTAGAGACATCATTTTTCGTGTTGAGACTACTAGGCAAACAATGGTACTATATCCCATGATGACTGACACATTAGAAGAGGTTAAAGAGTCTGATAAAACAACTGAAAAACAAGATTTGTTTACTGTTTTTGAAGAAGATACTTCGAATCATTTTAGTTGAAGATTCTACGGCTCTCGACAATTTCGAGACAGAGGTAAAATTAAACCACCATTTTCGCTGAAATAATGCTGTCAGAGATTAAAGAACCGAGAAACTATGACGAGATTCTGAAGTCAGCTGATCGAATTCGCTGGAAGACAGCGATAGAAGAAGAAATGGCCTCATTGGAGGATAATTCAATTGGTCATTAGTTGAATTACCAATTGGAAGGAAAACCATTGCAAATCGCTGGATATATCGTTTAAAGTACGCTATGGTCAATTGTTTAAGATGATAATATAAGTACAGAACCCAGAGAAACCCTGTATCATCGAAACGAATGTTGCGTCGAAACCAAATCTGCAACTATGGCACGAACGGTTTGGGAATCAAACTCCACGTACAGAAGTTCCTTAAAGCACGTAACATTTGTGCTGAAGATGATCACACATTTTGTGCAACTTATGTTCAAGGTAAACAAACTCAGCATAGCTTTCAGTCACGTGAGCAGCGACCTATTAAATGTACGTCTTTAGCTGGAGCGAAATATTTCTTGTGTTTTACTTCTAATTATTCAAAATTTCACATGGTTTACTTCCTCAAGGAAAAATCAGAAACAGCAGAAAAAATTGCAGAAGTACTGCAAATAGTAAATAACAATTGTGGACATCCATTAAAACATTCTAGTGTGACGGTAGCAGAAAATTTAACAACCTAGAAGTAAGAAATTTAATGAAATTAATCGGAGTGAAGTTTATCATCACCACTACCTACACGCCAGAACAGAATGGATGTGCTCGTACTTTATTACTGGCTAAAAATCTGCCAAAAACATTATGGACTGAAGCTGTAAATACTACTGTGCATATACCTAATTGTACAGCACCAAGTAGTGAGGAAGAAAAGACACTTTATGAATTGCTTCTGAAGAAGAAAATACATTTAGAAAAAATCCACTTTTTATTGATTAAATGAATAACATTTCTGTTGTTTTCCGTGAAGAAGGCAGTAGTGCATGCGGTCGAAACAATGGTATTTATTTAAATATATACAGAAAAAATAAAAGAGTAGTAATATTCCAATTGCAAATTTTAATTTTGCTTTATCATATCTTTATTTTCAAAACCCGTAAATGTGTAAATATGTACATATGGCAAATATGTACATATATCATTTTTTACTGCAAAAGCCCCAGTTTTGTGTTAGTTAACCAACTTCCCTAGTCATGGTGTTGTTAACGGCATTTCTGAATTACGCAATAAAATTCACAATTAGAATAATAAATTTTCTATTTAATGTCTCTTCATATATAAAATTCTATTAAAAAGTTAATAGTTGGTAATTTGGGAAAATATGCTTTGTGCTAGGCAGGCATATAATACAGTTTTTACACAGTTCCAACGTCTAGTATCGAGGATAAATTCAGAAACTAATAACTATAATGGTCATAATATGCAAGGTGTTACTAGTCCAGTCAGAGGTAGATTTACCCTGCAAAAGGTCGGGTATTTTTGATTTTTGGATATGTTATATATTTAGAGGTCTCAACAAAAAATGCAAGTTTTCCCCCTCGGGGGCCTTCGGGAAGCACCGCCAATTTGAGAAAAAAGGCGCAAAAAAGCGGTTTTTTCTAAATATCTCTTCACTTATTTGCATTAGGCAAAAATAGTTATTACCTAATTTGTTGACTATAAAATTCTCTACAACTTTTATTTAAAACATTTTTTCTATAATTAATAGATAGCGAGCTACTGTGCTTCAAACAGAGCAAATTTTTTGAAAATTACATTAATGCTTCATTTAAATCATATTTTATTATATTTTTTTACGTTTTTTTACAAATTACTTTTTAACAATCATTAATTATTATTATTTAACTAATATATGTACATATTAATTATTGTTTATAGTTTTTTTTTCATTCTAAAGATTTTTAACGAATTCAAATTTTAAAACCGCATCATCGTATCTTTAACAAGATCAGAGTAGTGGATGAAAAACTAAAAAAATGCAGGAAAACGTTAACAATTTTTATAAAACAGTTATCGATAACTTATTTCTTTCGATGCCACGTCGAATGTAAACTGTTGTAAATAGTGAAACCTATTAGACTAAGTATTAAGTACGTAATATTGTTTGTTTTTTTTGAATAATTTAAATATTTTCATAATTGTTTTAAGCAAAGCGCACTTTTCTGGGACTGGATTCCGTTAAAAAGCTTTTGTTGTAATTACTTTAAGGTAAAATCATAAATTTGCTGGACTATAAAAAATCTTTAGAATGAAAAAAAAACTATAAACAATAATTAATATTTATATATATTAGTTAAATAATAATAATTAATGATTGTCAAAAAGTAATTTGCAAAAAAAACGGAAAAAAAATATATAATAAAATATGATATAAATTAAGCATTAATGTAATTTTCAAAAAATTTGCTCTGTTTGAAGCACTGTAGCTCGCTATCTATTAATTATAGAAAAAAATGTTTTAGGTAAAAGTTGTAGAGAATTTTATAGTCAACAAATTAGATAATAACTATTTTTGCCTAATGCAAATCAGTGAATAGATATTTAGAAAAAAACCGCTTTTTTGCGCCTTGTTCTCAAGTTGGCGGTGCTTCCCGAAGGCCCCCGAGGGGGAAAACTTGCATTTTTTTATTAGTACCCCTAAATATACAATATATCCAAAAATCAAAAATACCCGACCTTTTGTGGAATAAACCCTTATTTTTCTACCAAATGACTGGACTATACCTTTATTTTGATATAATTTATTACATCTGTTCCGTCTAAGCGTTCTTATTATCCGCCTGTAATCTATATAAATATGTAAAATTGTAAAAAAATGTTGTATATCTAAATTAAAATTCTGTATGCAAACAGACATTCATGTGGTTATGTATTGAGTAGAAGCTAAAAAAAAAAAATTGTAACCCTTGTGAAGTGGCACCCTTTTCTATGATACGGGAGGTGGCGCTTGTGAAGTGGCACCCTTTTCTATGATACTGGAGGTGGCGCCGGGTCTGAAAGACCCGGAAAGACACGTGGAAAAAATACTACCGGAGTATTTTTATTACAAAATCATGGAATAAGTTGATGAATAGAACCTCTTTTTATTAAAACGAACATTTCACAGCAAAAAATGCTTACAATTTAACTCTTCAAATATAATCCAACAAAATATCAGAGTATATTATATAATCGGTCGGGTCTGTCAGAATGGGTGCCACCTCAGAGGCCTAGAACCTAACTTATAAAAATGTACGTTCTGCAAAGACAAACGACAAAATACTAAATGGACTTAGTCACTTATTATTCATTATTTTACATAAATATTTCAACTAGGTACATTTATAAAAATTAGATTTTACGAAATCGCAAAACAAAAAATTCTCAATTTTAATTTACTGCATAAACGCGGTCATTTTAATTTGGTTTCTTAATAGGTGGCTTAATTTAATTTCATAATTTACACACTGCACAAAACCCAGCATAAAAATCCGCAAAAACAGTTGTATACAAAGTTAAAATTCGGAACACTCTTTTCGACTAAATCAGTGTTACACTATTTGACTTTCTAGACGCGAAATAAGTAAATTTTGATATCCACTCTCATCATTTAGATGTTGCTGACAGTAATGAGATAAAGTAGGTATCACTTTAAAAGTAGATGTTGTAAATATGTATCAAAACGATGTTGGTGTCTGTGTTTAGATATAAAATTTTTATTTTCTCCATTGAATGCAGATATACAGATTTCAACATCAAACTTCTTTATCATATTGTAAGGACTTTAAAATGTGCTTATTTATAAAACTCGATGCGTCAAATGCGTTGAAATCAAAATAGCTAAATGAAGGGCATAAAAAATCAGGAGTAATATTAGCCAAAGCTCATGAAATGACTTGTCATTTATGTATATCTTAAATTATAAATGAATTATTTGTCAAATGCAGAGCAGTATTAATTAATTAATTTATCTGTATCTATCTGATCCTTCGACTTCCGATAAGTAGATAAACTTTATTGAAAGAAGGGAAAGTAGAATAGGTATTTTTCGAGACACCGTAAAATCCAGAGCAGAATCTCTTATTTATTGCTCGTGTGATTCTAAACTTGAGTACGTCTTTTGAAAAATTCTTACAATGTACGTAATATATGAACGTGCTTACTACACTTGTTTTATAAAATATAATTAAAACTCATTCCGGACTAAATTGAATCAGAACAGCAAGGAGAACATAATACAACATAAATAAAATGTAGCTACCGCTGCTATTTGTGTTGTTGTACGTGTTTTGCAGCCTCGACTCTTTTTTTTTGTTTTCCGTGAAGGAATGTAATAATAACGCTTTTTCGTCTCGAGGTCAATTTATTTATGTACAAGGTATGGAATATTGATGTTGCTGTGTTTCCTTGGAGTCGGCTCGGCGGCGGTCAACGGTGTGGAACTTCTTGTGCGGCGTGCGTAACCCCTGGAGAGCGTGTGGTCCTCTAGCGGTAGCCCTGGTGATGGAAGTCGGCACCTGTGGTTTTCAGGAGTGGAACCGCTTGGGTTGTGGACCAGTCTGCGAAGGGGTCCTTAGAGGCTGCTTGGCGTTAGTGACAACAATGATGCACCATTGAGCGAAATGGATTCGCCTGGAAGCGGACTCTGCGACTAGAGGGCCCTTGAAGGCTGCTCGGCGTCGGCGGCAACGATGGTGCGGCCCGCAGATTGGCGGGAGGCCGGGCGTAGTTATTTTGCTGTGCTTGCCGGTAGCTCTCTTCTTCTTCCCTGATAAAGCTGCCACGGGAGCTGGTTCGTACCCTGCAAGAGGTACAGATACTTGTCCAGCCTTGCATGTGTGATGTGGAAACGTAGGCTTGTTCAGCCTTGTGTGTGTGGTGTGGAAACGCAGACTTGTCCTACCTTGTGTGTGCTTGTGGTTACAGGATTGTCCAATCTTGCGTGTGTGATGTATGCACACACTTGTTCAGCCAGCAGATTCAAGAGTGAGTGTGAGTGCTGCTGTTGTGCTTCACTTTTTTTTCTGATTAATAGTGGGGACAATGACTGGCGAATTTGTAAAGCTCAGCCGATCGATAATTCCATTGGTAACCATTGACTGATGTTGTTGTGGGTTTAGCCAGTCAATAACTCTAGCTGACGTTTTATCCCAGCAGACAACCGCGACAGGAGTGAGATCTGTAGTGAGCGACGCAACAATAAGAAAATAAAGTTATCTACAAAATAAAAAACACTTCATTACAAATAAACCAGGTCGTACTGAGTATAAATAATTTTAATGTATTTTCAGAAATATAAAAATAAATTTGGAAATATTGAAATTTTATCAATTGTGTTTACGTATTCAAAATTAAAAATCTGATGTGGCCAACACAAAACCTCCCGCTATTTAATTTTTATTAATTTAAATACATACCTACGTATTTAGTAATGCTGGAAACAATATTACGTTCCATTGCATATAACTGTTGCTTTATTTACGATTGTCTTTATTATTTAATGTCACTATTATTAATTTGAAATTAGTTTTTTACAATGACGTTTACATGTCAGTTACATTCATTTGAAAAATGAACTGTGTAACAAAGGAATTGTGTTTACCTTACGCTTCGTGATTAACAAAAAAAAAAAAATTGAATTTATATGTAAAATATATAGAAACAGTATTAATGTATGTAGAAAATTCAATAATCTTTAATGTTCATAATGACAAAATGCGAAACGTTTTTTGAAGAAAAACCATTATGATGAAGAAAAACCATTATGAGCTTCAAGTAAAGTGCCATTTCCGTTTATCCGATTTACACCAAAATGTAATGGTTTCTTTTCATATTAGAATAGAATAGAAATACAAGGTTTCATACACACACACACACACACACACACACACACACACACACACACACACACATACATACATACATACATACATACAGACATCATCGTGAAAATGATAAAATTGGATTCTAGAGACCTTAAAAGGTGGTCATTTACTAAAATCTCTATATGTGCTTTTTAGCACGAACCCTATACCTCCCTTACCAAGGGTAGCGGGAGGTAAAAATCAAACAAGTGTTGTTTCAAATGTTGCCGAATAATTATTTACATAACAATAGGATTTTAACAAGTGTGAAGTGTGCAAACAAAAAATAACCTTTAACCCTGCAGCGGGCGCGCTTTTGAAAATCACATGAGCGGTCGCGCTGCGGTATTTTATGCCGCAAGTAAAAAGAACTACAATTTAATGCAAAAAACTAAATTTATTTATAAAATAATAAAAAAAAACATAATTAAATATATTTCTTATTACAATAAATACTAAATGTCGAACTTAATTCACCTACTCAAGGTGTCGAGAAGAGGGATAATTCATGTTCACAATTCTCTTGATTTTAACATTTATTTGGACGTTTCGGAGGTCCAAAAACCTCCATCTTCAGCATTTTACATTATTGTGTTCTAAGTTTTACATTTAATGTTGTGTGGTAAGATGTGTTCTCTTACAAAACCCCGTAAATTTGATAAGAGGGTGGGTCTTCACCTCCTATCCTGGTTCTTTGAGGGATTAAGGCTTCAAAGTTATTTAAAAAATGAAAGTGACCGGCACTTTTGTTACCTCGACCACATGGTGACAGGTTTGAATTTAAATTTGAGGTTCCTTCTTGAAAATTTTCCACTCCTAAAATTATAATTTTTTTAAGTAAAGTTATTTTACACTATATCGATGTTATAACATTCATGAAAATATTTAAAATCATTCAAATAAAAAAGTAAAATTCTGAAACACATTACATACATGACTAGTCGCGTTGCGGCACGGAGTGCCGCTATTTGGTAGTTGTCCCTTTTACGGCTTGAATACTACTGGACCTATGGTTACAACTCACCGGTTTTGTGTAGTATGCGTTGTTATAATAGTCATTTAAGAATACCAGAAAGGTCATAGTCATGAAAATAAAAATAAATGTGATATATGTAAAAAAGAAAAATTGCGGCATAAAATGCCGCTGCGCGCCCGCCGAAGGGTTAAATATGAATGAAATACGCGAAAATTAAAAACTATTCATATTTTGAATATGTATAGTAAAATCCGCGTTCGATACTAACATTGTTATTTAATGCATATATGTATTTTGATTGATCTGCATGTCAAATTTACATATTTTGTGTGTACTGGTTTGTATTTCTACCATCAATCTTGTTCATTATAATGAGTATCAATGTTACAATACATTGTATCCACACTAAATGTGAGACAATAACATTTTTTCAATATGTGGCCGCAAATGAACACCTGAATTTAAAGCATATAACAATACTGATGTGCTAACAAAATATCACATATCAATCCACATAATTAAAAAATCTGTTTCCATATTAGGCTATATAAGTATTTTATTCTGATTTATATTTTTATTTAAATTTTAACAGTAAATGTTTGGTGAAAGTAAATCTCATTCGGATGAAATAAAAAAATTAAACATCAGTAATTGAATGGCACTGTAAATTTAGAATTTTAATAAGCTTTTTTTTTCGGAAAATAAAATAAAATTGTGATTAAATTTAGTCCTATATCGTGCAGTTTTTAATTCTGAACAACTTTTTTATTTACAACTTTTCTCTAAAATTAATAGGTCAGAAACTATAGCAAAATGATAAAAATAACATTGTATTCCTTACATTACGGAATTCAAGTAGACATTCGGTATATGGTACGCTTATACTAACCACGTGTATACAAAATCTCAATTTAAATAGTTTTGCCACGAAAAAATCTGTTCTGGCCAGCACAAGACCTCTCGCCATTTCCATATTAGGCTATATACGTATTTGACATTTCTCTCTTACCAAGGGTAGCGGGAGGTAAAAAGGTTTACTAGTTCTCAGGTGAAAATATAAAAAAGTGACACATTTGTTTGTTCTCGTTGACGTTTTCTGTGTTCAACAAAATTATATCTTGTTAAACTTGTATAGTGTGTTAAATTGATCAAGGTCAATAAATATCGTGGGTTAAGTGTTACAGAGACTTTATTTATTTTATTTCAGCAAGACTTCAAGAAGCCCTAAACACAAAACGGAAAAGGTTATAGGCCCAGACACTACAACTGCGTGCTAGTGTATGGGTAGAAATTGAAGTACTAGTTTAGAAGAATAGAATAAAGTATCGAAAAGTGAACGACCAAGCACGAATTGACCAAATTTAACGGTACAAACTTCCAGATTTGGAAATTTAGTATAATGATCATATTCAAGGCTGACAAGTTAAAAGACATTGTAGAAGGCATAAAAACTGAACCGGAAGACAGAACAAAACCAGAATGGAGAGACGGGAAAGATGCCCGAGCTCAAGTAATTTTACTTACAACAATAACTCAAGATCAAATTCAATATTTTGTTAATTGCGAGACAGCAGCGACCATGTGGTCAAAGCTGATATCCATTCATTAACATAAAACTGAGATTTCGCGAGAACTACTGTGGCAGCGTTTCTATGATTATCGAATGGCTTAAAATGATAAAATTGCTACACACGTATCGAAAATTGAGTAACTTGTAAAGGAGCTAAAAGACTTGAATGAAACTGTAAGTAACAGTGCAATATGTTCAAAAGTAATAAGCAATTTGCCTTCAAAATACAATGGATTTCGCACTGCTTGGGACTATGTATCATCCGACCAGCAAACATTTAACAATTTAACTGCACGATTGTTAAAAGAAGAATCTCGAATGACCACGAGTGAAGATGAAGTTACTAAATTAGCTTTACAAGTTCAAGCCTACAAAGTCAGCTAACTAAAATATAAGAAGAAAGAAAATATTGCTGAAAGAAAGAAGACAACGAACTGCAACTATTGCAAGAAGACAGGCCACTGGTTTCGCGAATGCAGAAAAAGAATTGCTGATGAAGCTGCAAAGATGTCTGAATCAGCATATAACACTGATATATCCAAATTTTACTCAACAACTTCTGGAGATGATAAACAATATTGGATTTGTGATTCTGGTGCTAGCTCTCAATGATCTTTCATAAAAATATGCCAACAGAATTATGGTCAGAAGCTATCAATACTGCTGTATACTTATTAAATCAAAAATTATCATCACAAGTCAATGGTGCAAGCGCATATGAAAAAATCTGATGTGGCCAACACAAAACCTCCCGCTATTTAATTTTAACATACTTTCATACGTACATAAAATCTCGCGATTCCCATTTAGGGGGTTAGCAAATACCCGGAAACAATAGTAACAATAAGAAAAGGGATAAGAGTAAGAGCTCAGCTGACTCACTTCACTCTTTAACAACATTCTTCTTTCGCCTTGTCCACAATCATCATAGCATTCATACATAAGAACATATTAAAGTGACCGATTTTCGGTAGCGAATAACCCCATCCGGACCACAATAATAATTACGCAACAATCTTCCTTCATCACACTTTCCTATCCATTTTTATTCATTTAAATACATACTTACGTATTTACTAACGCTGCAAACTGTTCCATTGCATAAAACTATTGATTTATTTACTATTTTCTTTTTAAAATGTCACTATTATTAATTTGAAGTGATTAGTTTTTTGACAGTGACATTTACTGTAAGTTACATTCATTTGAAATATGAACAAAGGAATTTTGTTTATCTTAGGCTTCGGGACTAATAAAAAAAATCTGATGTGGCCAACACAAAACCTCCCGCTATTTAATTTTTACATACATACATACGTACATAAAATCACTCGATTCCCACTTAGGGGGTTAGCAAATACCCGGAAACAATAGTAACAATAAGAAAAGGGATAAGAGTAAGAGCTCAGCTGACTTACTTCACTCTTTAACAACATTCTTCTTTCGCCTCTCCACAATTATCATAGCATTCATACATAAGAACATATTAAAGTGACCGATTTTCGGTAGCGAATAACCCCATCCGGACCACAATAATAGTTACGCAACAATCTTCCTTCGCCACACTTTCCTATGCATTTTTATTAATTTAAATACATACTTACGTATTTACTAACGCTGCAAACTGTTCCATTGCATAAAACTATTGATTTATTTACTATTTTCTTTTTAAAATGTCACTATTATTAATTTGAAGTGATTAGTTGACAATGACATTCACCTGTCAGTTACATTCATTTGAAATATGATGTGTAACAAAGAAATTATGTTTATCTTAGGCTTCGGGATGTAAAAAAAAAAAATGATTTTTAAATTTATCTATAAATTATATAGAAAACGTATTAATGTATTCCTATACAAAATTCAATAATCTTTAATTTTCATAATGACAAAATGCGAAAAATTGGCGTTTAATGGTATTTTTTGAAGAAAAACCATTATGAGCTTCAGGTAAAGTGTCATTTCCGGTTATCCGATTTACACCAAAATCTAATGGGATCTTTCCATATTACAATAGGGTAGAAATACAAGGTTTCAGAATTTTCTGTATGATAGTATTTGAGTTAGAGCGAAGAAAAAATTCCTACACATACACACACACATACATACATACATACATACATACATACACACACACACATACACACATACAGACATCATCGTGAAAATGTTAAAATTGGATTCTAGGGACCTTAAAACGTGGTCATTTACTAAAATCTCGATACATGATTTTTAACACGATCCCTATACCTCCCTTACCAAGGGTAGCGGGAGGTAAAAATTAGTTTTAAATTTATCTGCAAAATATATAGAAAAAGTATTAATATATTCCTGTACAAAATTCAATAATCTTTAATTTTCATAAGACATAAAATGCAAAAAAATGGCATTTAATGATATTTTTTGAAGAAAAACCATTATGAGCTTCAGGTAAAGTGTCATTTCCGGTTATCCGATTTACACCAAAATCTAATGGCTTCTTTTCATATTAGAATAGGATAGAAATACAAGGTTTCAGAATTTTCTGAATGATAGTATTTGAGTTAGAGTGAAGACAAAATCCCTACACATACACACACACATACATACATACAACATACATAAATACATACACACACACACACATACACACATACAGACATCATCGTGAAAATGTGAAAATTTGATTCTAGGGACCTTAAAACGTGGTCATTTACTAAAATCTCGATACGTGATTTTTAGCACGATCCCTATACCTCCCTTACCAAGGGTAGCGGGAGGTCAAAAGGTTTAATAGAAAACCTGAAGTTAAGCACATTCGAGTGTTTGGCAGTACAGCTTATATGTCTATTCCACCACAGCTACGTAAGAAGTGGGAGCCAAAAAGCAGAAGATTAATGCTTGTAGGATACAATGGATATTCAGAAAACTATAGATTATGGGATAAGTCGCGTAGAAACATTTAAATTATTTATGTTGTAACTTTCTATGAAAATGGGATGATAGTAAACAAAGTTAAAAAAGTTACTAATGTTCGGTTTATTTTTGGAAACTATGATGAACAAGAGGAAGAAACAGAAGTTAACTTTGAAGAAATATGAGATGCAAACCCGGAAGATAATCAAGAACAACGTACTTTTACGTGCAAGAGAAAACTTACGGCCTCCAGACTACTATGAAGCAGCAGCTTTTGCTTCAGTTACAGAAGAACCTCGTACATATGAAGGAGCTCTGAATAGTAATAAGAACAAAGAATGAAAAGCAGCAATGCGACAAGAAATTGAAGCTTTATAAAGAAAAAAAACCTGGATATCAGTCCCAAACCCTGAAAACTGTCACTTCATTAAAAATAAGTGGGTTTATCGAATTAAAACTGACTTAAATGGTAATCCAATTAGATTTAAAGCTCAACTCGTAGCTAAAGGGTTTACTCAACAAACAGGAATCGATTTTGAAGAAAGATTTGCTCCAGTTGTGAGGTATGACTCTATTCGTTTGTTACTTTCTATAGCAGCAGCAAAGGACTATGAACTAGCATAGTTCGATGTAAAAACTGCATTCCTTCATGGGGAACTGCAAGAGGAAATTTATATGGAGCAGCCATACGGTTTTGAAAATGACGAACAACCAAATAGTGTTTGTAAGCTGAATAAGAGCATCTACGGCTTAAAACAAGCACCGCGCAGCTGGAATATCAAATTTGTGAACTTATTAAATAAATATAAATTCAAGCAGTAGAACAGTGATCAGTGCGTGTTCGTCGGACAGTTTGATGATGAGTCAATCTATCTAGCGCTGTATGTAAACGATGGATTAGTTGCATCGCCATCGCAAAAGGCAATAAACGAGTTGCTGACAAATTTAAAAACAGACTTTGAAATTACATTTGGTGATGCAAAACAATTCGTTGGACTTAAAATAGTGCGCGATCGTAACAAGAAAATAATCATGATGTCAACAATCTTACACTAAGAAAATAATTAAAACTTTCAATATGACAGAAGCCAAATCAGCTAATATACCAGCTGAACCAGAACTGCATCTTATGACTGTAAATGACAAAGTAAGTGAGTTTACTAGAAAAGAACCATATCGGGAAGCTGTCGGTTCGCTGATTTTTCTGGCTACCGTAAGCCGCCCTTATGCAGTGAGTCATGCAAGTAGATTTTTAAATAAGTGGAATGACGAACATTGGCAAGCCGTTAAACGTATAATAAGTTATTTAAAACAAACATTAAACTACGGTATCGTGTACGGGACTGTGACAGAAATCAAAGAGATCGGTTACACTGATGCAGACTATGCGGGGTATTGTGAAACGAGAAAATCTACTAGTGGTTACATATTTTAGTTAGCAGGAGGCTCTATCTCATGGACAAGCCAGCGTCAAAGTATTGTTGCTCAATCTACTACCGAGGCGGAGTACATATAATTGGGGCTTGGTACAAAGGAAGCGCTGTGGTTGCAGTCGATGATGTGCGAACAATTGTCATTAACATAGACAATCAGTCTGATATTAAATTACCAAAAAAACCTGAATTTCACAAAAGAACCAAACATGTGTTAGGTTTCATTTTGTACGAAATGTCTGTAAGAAAGGTTATATTAAATTATCTTATGTTGGGCCAAGAAAACAAGTTGCAGACAATTTGACAAAACCTGTAACTAAAGATTTGTTCCATATGATAATTAAGATGCTTAATATTGTAAATTTAAACAGTATCGAATAAGTGGGAGTATTAAATATATATTCGATATTGTTTCCCGCAATTTATTTTGTATTTATAATTTAGAGATCCAGTTATCAAACAAAGAAAAATAAAAAAAAGGTTCAGTAATTGTCAGGTGAAAATATAAAAAAGTGACACATATTTTTTTTGTTCTCGTTGACGTTTACTGTGTTCAGCAAAATTATATCTTGTTAAACTTGTAGAGTGTGTTAAATTGATCAAGGTCAATAAATATCGTGGCTTAAGTGTTTCAGAGACTTTATTTATTTTATTTCAGCAAGACTTTAAGAATCCCTAGACACAAAACGGAAAAAATATACCTATTTATCTATCATTATAAATGTTTAATTAATAATAAAATAAAAAACCATGAAATTTGAGTTGGGAACCTTGTAGAAATTTCTGATAATAAATAAGTAGGCCTTGAAGTTCTAATTTTGTTTATTTAGGTTACATAATCGTTCGGACGTTCCGGGTCCAATTCACCCATCATCAACTAATAATATTATATATATATATATATATATATATATATATATATATATATATATATATATATTATAGAGTTTATTTTCATGTGCTACTATAGTTTTTATATGTTATGTTTCCATAGTTGCATTGTTACATTCAGTAATAACATGTACTGACATTTAAATACAAATACAAAACTTATAATACAAAAACGTTGTATATTTATTCAATAATACGTAACAAACTGGCGACAAGGATTTAAAATGGACAATGAACAATTCGCAGAATTTTTAAGGCTACAACAGCAACAACATCAACAAATTAATACGATTCTTGAAAGATTGTTATCATGTAGAATTCAGACAAACACTCGAGCAGGAAATGATGAAAAAGGGACGGACAATACTGAACGGAAACAAGAATTAGTAAGAAATTTTGGAAAAGAGGACAAATTTGACTCATTAACTACGAGGTGTGTTCAAAAACTATCGCGAATTTTGAATTTTCGCGGGTTACGTATATTCGAATTTCGATCTTTTTGTGGCTTTATGTTGGTACTCATGTCTCTCACTTATGTCGACAAGCTCGGCCATTTTGAATGTTCACTTAATTGTTGACAGCTGCTTTGCTTGCACGTGTTTTGGATCGTCTTCGATTTTTACCTATTCAAAAAAATGGAACAAAGAACCTGTATCAAATTTTGTGTGAAAAACGAAATTAAGTGCGCGGATGCATTCCGAATGTTGACTGTGGCATACGGAGAAGCTACCTTGGACCAAAGCAACGTTTATCGGTGGTACAAAATGTTCTCAGAAGGCCGAGAAGATGTGAACGACGAAAAGCGTGCCGGACGCCCGAGCACTTCAACAACAGACGAAAAAATTAATGAAGTGGAGAAAATGATATTGGCCAATCGTCGAATCACCGTTAGAGAAGTTGCTGAGGACCTAAACATATCGATTGGCTCGTGCCATTCGATTTTTATCAATGATTTGGGCATGAGACGGGTCGCCGCGAAATTTGTACCAAAATTGCTCAATTGCGACCAAAAACAGCATCGCATGAACATTGCTAATGAGATGTTGGACTCTGTCCGCGACGACCCAAATTTGCTCCAGAGGGTCATAACTGGTGACGAATCGTGGGTTTATGGTTATGACGTGGAAACCAAAGTTCAATCATCTCAATGGAAGCTGCCGCACGAACCAAGACCGAAAAAAGCGCGCCAAGTTCGGTCGAATGTGAAAGTTTTGCTGACAGTTTTCTTCGATTGCAGGGGCGTGGTGCATCATGAGTTCTTGCCACAGGGTAGAACGGTCAATAAGGAATATTACCTGCAAGTTATGCGCAATTTGCGGGAAGCAATCCGCCAGAAACGCCCGGATTTGTGGAAGAACAAAAATTGGCTTTTGCACCACGATAACGCCCCTGCTCACACATCGTTGCTTGTGCGCGACTTTTTAGCCAAAAACAACACACTAATGATGCCGCAGCCCCCGTATTCCCCAGATCTGGCCCCCTGTGACTTTTTCTTGTTCCCTAAACTGAAGAGGCCCATGAAAGGACGACGTTACGCTACGCTTGACGAGATAAAGACGGCATCGAAGGAGGAGCTGAACAAGATAAAAAAAAATGATTTTTTGAAGTGCTTTGAAGATTGGAAAAACCGTTGGCACAAGTGTATAATATCTCATGAGGATTACTTTGAAGGGGACAAAATAGATATTCATGAATAAATAAATAATTTTTGAAAAAACACAAAATTCGCGATATTTTTTGAACACACCTCGTACATCACCCGAAATCTTCTTGGACTACTTCGAAAAAAAAATGTAAAATATTTAACGTTAACGAAGCAGATATTAAAAAGGACTTACTATTTACATGTCTCACTCCGGATACATATCAAGAAATCAAAATCGCATGTACACCAACTTTTGAGAACCGAACATATGAAGAATTAAAAATTAAACTTATAGACCTCTATTCAATTAAACGTACGAGATTTCACGCACTTACTTCATTTTGGAAATGTACCCGAGAAAAGAGACAATCAATGGAAACGTACGCTAATAAATTAAAAGAGCTAATAAAAAATTGTGGATATACCGGAGAATATCTAGAACGACAGTTAAGACACAGATTTGCAACCGGACTCAATCACGTACAACTTGAAATAGACTTGAAACATAGGTGGCCAGATCTACGCGAGATAACTGAGACAAGACAACAAGAAGTGACATTTGCACAAATTTTTGCAATAGCTCAAGCTCGAGAACTGGCCGAAAATGATACAACCGACACGGACTATGTAAAACGAATTAAAAAGAAGAAATTCCACATTAAAAAACAAACTCAAATAATTGGACCAGAACAATGTAAACGGTGCGGTAATAGAAAATGCAACAAGAAGAAATGTCGTGCTAAAAATATTATATGTGAATACTGCGGTGTCGCAGGCCATATTGGAAGATACTGCATAAAAACGGGTCGTGAAATTGTCAGTAAAAAGACAAACAAAAAGAAATTACAAAGAATAGAAAGCGGTACTGACAGTGACAGTAATAATGACAGTGACAGTACTTTTTCTGAAGACAGCAATGACAGTGACGATGAAATTAGAAACATAAAATCAAAAATAAAGACCAAACAAATCGACGTCAGAATTAATGGCGTAAACTGTACTATTGATTGGGACCCAGGCTCTATATACTCTATAATCAACGAGACGATGTGGAAGGAAATTGGTTCACCCTTACTTACGAAAGCCCCAAAACTAAAAGCATATGGTAATCATAAATTACAATTAAAAGGATTATCTAATGTTAACGTTTATTTACATGGGATTAAGAAGAAACTACCAGTTGTTATTATAAAAGGAGCCAATCCATTTTTATTCGGATTACAATGGAGGGAAAGCTTTCACATGGAATTTCCTGCCCATGTCTATTCATCCAACAAAATAGATGAACGAGAAAGACTCAACAAAAGAACCAACAAGTACTCAGAAAGAAGACGTCATACCGATCAAATACGGCGAAGAATTACACCAGATACAAACAATACATTAATAAGAATTGAGCAACCATCACATAACGAACATTCAACGTGTAAAAGAAATTACTTCAAACCATGGCCTTCGTAGTAGTACCAGAATCGGTAAACCTCCTCAACGCTACATGGATAAAACTAATTTAGCGAAGGTGGGACGAATATAGAGTTTATTTTCATGTGCTACTATAGTTTTTATATGTTATGTTTCCATAGTTGCATTGTTACATTCAGTAATAACACGTACTGACATTTAAAAACTATAGTAGCACATGAAAATAAACTCTATATTCGTCCCCCCTTCGCTAAATTAGTTTTATCCATGTAGCGAAGGGGGGACGAATATAAAGTTTATTTTCATGTGCTACTATAGTTTTTAAATGTCAGTACATGTTATTACTGAATGTAACAATGCAACTATGGAAACATAACATATAAAAACTATAGTAGCACATGAAAATAAACTCTATATTATATATATATATATATATATATATATATATATATATATATATATATATATATATATATGTACATAAATGATAAAAGTTTAGAGTCTATAGGTAAACTTACCCTAATATTTTAGTGAAATTCTACATTATACATGTGTTACATTACACAATTGTTGAAACATAGTTGACGGTCTAATTGACCATACGTTGTCAAAAAAATTTAAAGAGTCTCATTTTAAAAATGTCCACGCAACATCTGGCGAGAGACTGAATGAGGAACCATATACTTATTAACTGATATATTGCGGATCCTTTGCTTTTCTTGAAGGAAACACTGTGAAATGGAAATATCATTTCTGCATGAGTCTATCTCACACAAACACCCAACCGCGAATTATGCGCATGCTTGGAAACCTTGACTACTATTGGCTAACGAGGAAATCATGATAACTTTTTTCGAATCACAGAGTTCTGTTTATTAACGACTAGCGCGAGAAATTTTAAATTTAAATTTGAGAAATTAAACAATGTACCTACTATTTATGTTGTATGTAAATTCTTGAATATAAATATTAGTAAGAATAAAAAAACACTGACATAATCTAGTGCTAAATTTGAATTAAATAATTTACTTTGTTGTACTGTAAAAGTAATAGGAATACAATCTGGTCAGGATTAATTTATTTAGGTGACAATAAATTACTGTATGAAACACAAAGCAAATGCTTTCGAAGTGTAATTACAAACAGAAATGAAATCAAACGTCAAAGTCAAACCACGTGCTCGTTGGACAGCGTTCCAAAACCAAGAATACCGAGTTTTGGCGTAGAGTATGATGTGTTGTGTTTTGGAACGAATGAGAGTTTTGTTGAAGTAAAAAATTGAAACTAAATTAAAAATTATTTTATAAAACTAACAAAACTACTTATAATTACAACATTAATGTCAAGCCCGTAATAAAAGCGCTTTTATTATAAAAAGTATGCTCGTAATACACGCCAACGTATTTACTTATGTTTATTTTCAACCAGAAGCATGTTTTCTTCCTCAAGAAGGCAAATTACTTTCATATGTTGAGAATCGTGAGCATCTACGCTTGAAAATATTGTGGAGTAATTTCTACACCCTCCTCGTTAGTAGAGTAAGTAGAACATCACTTTGGAGTAAACTCGGGCTGTTTTGGACAGGTTGAGTAAACTCTGAGAGTAAGGTTATTAGTTTTGAAACGACTTTGAATAATTTCGTACTCTAAGATTAGGATTTGTGAACGCAGCCCAGCCAGCGACGCTGTCAGCGTTAGCCAATAGTAGTCAAGATTTCCGAGCATGCGCATAATTGCCGGTTGGGTGTTTGTGAGAGATAGACTTATGCAGAAATGATACTCTGACATTAAGAAACTTCCTCATACAATGAAAAATAGATATAATTAGAATTATTTGTGTGCAGAAGACATGTTAAATATAATAAAAAACAATATTTGAGTAAAGTTCTGTAATTTTTTGTTATAAAACGACGGTTCGAAAGCGAAGTGCAATACAATACTTATATAGCCTAATATGGAAATGGCGAGAGGTCTTGTGCTGGCCACAACAGATTTTTTTAATTGGTTGTGATGTCTCGCCCACATAATTCTTTTCGCAATGGCCGCAATTGATTTGATAAACAACATTTTTTTGGTTCAAGTGGATCAATTTTGTCTTTTAACTTCGTGAATAAGGCGCCAGTGTTAATTAAATTATGGTTATCTATGTGACGTTTGAATTTCGGAAAATTTTGTACATAACTGTATTACGTTTACGGTCATAAGGTATCTTAGAATAAATGAGGTTCTCATCGTGTAACCTTTCATCAATAACGCCTGTAGTATTTTTGTTTTTACGGTATTTAATAGTGTGCAGTCTTTTGTTAATTAATTTATTTAATAATTTTACAGGATATCCATTATCTTGTAATATATAATTTTTTTGGATGTTATGTTTGTGAAATTCATTGCGTGATAATAGGATTCATCTATCAATAAGTGAATGGACGACACTAATTTTGTATTTTACGTTTGTATTTGAATTGAAATGTAAATATCTCCCTAATGTCGTTGGTTTTTGGAACCAATTTATAATTATTGAATTGTTAGTTTTTATGAGAGTGATATCTAAGATATTAATACTATTATTCTCTTCTAATTCAATTGTAAATTTAATAGGGGGGTGAAAACTATTGAATTCGTTTAAAATATTATTTACTTTCTCTTTGGGAGCAATCATCAGACAATGATCAACATACCTTTTGTAATATACGATGTTCCACTTTTTGTTTTTGATATTATTCTCAAGCTTCTGTAGAAATAATTCGGCCAAAGTGCTACTAATACAACACCCATAGGGGAGCAGTCAAGTTACTGATATTGTTGATTATTAAATGTAAAAACTGAAGCTTCAAAACATAAATTTAAACCTCTAATGAACTGGTCTTTGGTTAAGTCTGTATGCTGTTGGATTTGCTCCCAAATTTCATGTATACAATCTACTACTAGTTGTTGTGGAATGGAAGGATACAAAGCTGTAACGTCTAAAGATAATAAAATGTGATTCGCAGGAACATTGATTTTCGACATGTCGGCTACCAAGTCAAATTTTTCACATTGTACTCTGATTTAGAGGTAATTTTATTAATGATATTATCGAAAAAATTTGATAATTTATATGAGGGGGTGTCAATGGTTGACGTAATCTGCCTAAGCGAGACATCTTTTTTGTGTATTTTTGGTTACATAGAAATTCTCCTAATTGTGGAATGTTGTACAATTAATTCTTATTTGTTAATTTCATTTAGATATTTTCCAAATTTTTTGTCTAAATTGTGCAATAAATTTTTATTAAGTTTTTTGTATGTTGTTTCGTCGCTTAAAATTTCTTGCGCTTTGTTAATATAATCAATTTTATTCATAATAACTGTTTTAGTACCCTTATCAGTCTTGGTAATAATTATTTTATCTTTATTATTGGAATTAAAAAAATATATGTAGGCTTTTTGGATCTTGTGTTTATTGCTACAAATAAATTATATTACATTTGGACATTTCGATTGAGAAATCACAATCATCATCAGCTGTATAAAAATAATATAAAATAATAATAATAATTTGAAACAGAATACGAGATTGTTTACATACCTAATTGCCATGTTATTACTTTTTTATAAAAATATATATGTAAATATATCAGTTGAACATTAAAAAAATTGTTGTAAAACATAATATTTTTGACTACATTTTAATTTGACTAGTAGTAAAGTTGTTCAGCCAGAGTATACTCGTAGCAGTAAACTACGTGATTGGGGGATTTGTAAGTATAATTAATTGTTGTCTTTGTTTAATGGCTGTTTATCCATATCTAAATTAGGTAAGATTGAGCCCGCGTAAGTTAAAATGTCTTTATAATTCGTTTGGCAGTGTTATTTTCATTTATATTTATGTATAAAGATTCATAGATTAGTCGCTTGTTGTAATTTTTTTCTGTTTTAATTATTTCTGGATTTTTAAAATCAAAGATATGTCCTTTTTCTAAACTATGTTTAGTAATTCCACTATGATTTACATTGTGTTTTTTAATATTATAATTATGTTGGTAAATTCTTTTATGTAAATTTTGGCAAGTTTCACCAATATAAAATTTAGGGCAAGCACTGCAATTAATTTCGTAAACGATGTTTTTGTTCTAATAACGGAGTTTTGTCTTTTAATTTAGTATAACATGTCTGTAAAGTATTCGAATTTGCAATTTTAATATTACAATTTTGAAAGGTTTTTTTAAAGCAGAATTTAAATTTTCGTTATATGGAACTTTTGAAAAAAAGTCGGGTTCTTTATTTATTGTTATTGTATTATTATTGTTATATTTAAGTTTTCAAGTTCTATTTTTTATAATTTTTTTAATGGGATTTCTGGATAAATATTATATTGTAGAGTTTGGATAATGAATTGTATGTTTTGGTCGTGATATATCTCAATCGATAACAAAATGGCCCTGTCAACTAAAGCTGTAATTACGCTATTTTTGCATGTTTTATTAGTGTAAGAAAAAAATTTAAATATCTACCTAAGTATGTATTTTTGCGATACCAATTTGTAAGTATTTTTGCGTTGTCTTGAATGACTGAAACAATGGATCAGTAATTTAAGCGTAAGATGGAGAATTTTATGTTCTTCAATATTTGTAATAACAAAAATTTCAAAAAAATTATATTTAGAAGATTTTTTTTAAGAAACTACTATTTCCGGTTGTCCATTTGTTACCAAAATCTAATCAGATCTTCCCAGGAATGTCAGATTGAGGAAACTGCAGTCAAATAATTTTTAAGGTGGTTCCAACATCCTTACAAACATCCACACATACACACACACATACACACATGGGGGCCTTAAAACGTGCTTATAAAGGTAAAATAAAGTTCTTTTAAATATATTAAATTTTTTCGGTCATGGCACACTTATCAAATCATGTTTTAGGGGGGAATTAATTTAAAATAGTTTAGAAAAATTACAAAGAATGGAAATAGGGTGATAATTTTCTATAAGAGATGTATTTCCTTTTTTAAATACGGGACATATCCTAGCTATTTTCCATATTTCGGGATAGTTTGCTATTTTTAATGGTAAATTAAAAATATGAGTCAGGGGAATAATAAAAGCAAAGATAGAATCTTTAACAACGAAAGATGGGACTTGATCCACTCCTGATGTTAACTTATTTTTTAAATTTCTTTGATGCATTGAAAATATCTAATTCCGAAATATTAGTTAGGGTCATACATTGATAATTTTCAAAAACAGGAAAAAATTAGACGTAATGTTAAATTGATTCGAAGGAGTGTACACACTGAAAATAGCTTTTGAAGGCTTCTACTTTCTACTATAGAGTCAGGGTTGTAGTACGTCATATAGTGGAGTTTAACCGATCCGGGTATTCGGAAAGTGCAGCGCATGGTATTTATAAATGACCAAAAATTATTGAGATCCGTTTGAATGTTGCTTTCGATATTATTAATATACTTTTTATAAGAAATTTTGATTTCATATTTAATTTGCGTAAACGTTGAAATTCTATATTATGTGTTGTGAATGATTACAATTGATTGTCAGTTTTCTTCTGATTCTTTCTTTCTCTTTAATTAAAAGTTTAATATTATTGGTAAACCAGGGAGGATATGTTTTATTTTGTATCCTTCTATTATAAAGAGGAACATGACGATCGAAGCATTCATTAAAAGTTCTGTAAAAAGCGTTGTTTGCTTCATTTACATTATTACTTCATAGAGTGTCAACCCAATCGATATTAAATAGATCAGAATATAAGAGTGGAAAATTACATTATTTAAAATTTCTTTTTACGTTTCTCAGAGGAATATTTGGTTCAGTTTCAAAGTTAATATTCATTAGTATTTCTATTGGAGGATGGGATGGTGCTTATCTGCCTTAACTAATTCGTTTTCACATTTATATAGTTCAAAATTTTCAGTATTGATGTTTGTTATGACTAAATCTAGAAGCTTATTATAAGAATTTGTAACTTTATTGATTTGATTAAGATTAGAGAAATTAAAGAATTTGAGTGGATTGGTATATAAGATTTTATTCGAACACCAAAAGATAGAAAAATTATAAATATGTCATAAACATATCAATCATATCACATGAACAACTGAAATTATTAACCACTTGATTACTTTACGTAAAAGTTAAGTTTACTAGATTTTTAGTAGAGTGAATTTGGTCTTAATGGTCTTTTTTGATGAAAGGGTCAATAAAATTAAATATCGCCTTGACGTTCAAACAGCTGTTAATGGTGTTGGAGTAATATTAAAATAGCTAATAATAACCTCCGCTCTACTTCTTTCTTACAAACTCAATTAAAAGATAAAATAGAAACAACAAATAAACAAGATATAGTTTATCAATTAACCTGTAAAGCATGTAACAGGGAGTACATCGGTGAGTCATCGCAGCCCCTAAAAAGGAGGATATATAATTCAATTAAAAATAATCCAGACCATAGTGCCCTACGCAAACATGTCTGCCAAACAGGCCACCAAATTGATTTTTAAAAATCCGAAAATTTTAGATTAGTCTAAATATAAACATACAAGACTTCTTTATGAAACATGCCACATTTAAATTAATAGAAAAAACTCTTTAAATGCTCAAACTGATTACAATAATAATGTACAACATATAAATAACTTTATTAATTTTCAATAATTTTTCCATTTTTTATTTTTCTCATCTTTATATCAATCTCAACATCTTACACCCCTGTATTTAGTTTGGCGCCACTTGTATTTCTGCGTTACCTTGCCGTTATGTATAGTGTTGGTACTCTTGCTTTTTTACTTTTATACTATTTTTATTTATAAATTTTATCTTTTCGGCAGAGCTTCACCTGTCGCTATGGTGATAGCTCATGTCAGCTTATTTTTCATCGTTCCTGTTATGATTATGTATAAATCATGGATATGATTTTTTCACATAAACTGTAAATGTATTTATAATTGGATTTCATAAATGTGAAAGTTTATATATTATTCTTGGTGAGTTGAAAACATTGTATAATTTTTAATTAACGTTATTGTAACAATATTTTTTTTTTGTAAATTTTATATAGCTGAAGATGGGCTAATATATGGAACATTAAGATCAAATTCACTCTACTACGAATCCCATGAAGGTTCCCAAAGGATACTACATTTACTAGATTTTCATAATCTTAACACTCTCCCTTAAACTTAACTTTATGTAAACTAATCAATTATATTTTATTACATATAGTCAGCCCTAACATTTCACACATTTTAATAAACTTACAGTTTGGCAAAGCTTTTGTGAATATATCAGCTATTTGATTATCACTGTTTACATGCTGAATATTTAATTCACCTTTTTTATATGCCACGTATAAAATGAAATCTAATGTCTATATGTTTGGATTGTTGATGAAACTATGCGTTTTTGACTATTTTAATTGCACTAATATTGTCTACATTTAGTGCAGGACGAACGATTTCCACTCCTATATCTTTGAACAGACGAACCAACCATACTATTTCTTTTGCTGCTGCTGCTGCTGCAACATACTCTGCCTCTGTGGTGGATTGAGCAACGCACTGCTGTTTCTTGCTCTGCCACACAATGGCTGCTCCACTGTACTTGCAAACGATACCACTCGTAGATTTTCTGGTTTCTTCATCACTGGCAAAGTCTGCGTCGCTGTAACACTCAAAAGAATATATACCTTTATAATACAAACCCTTATTTTGTGTTCCATTAAGATATCTGAAAATCCTCTTGACTATGCCAATGTGCTGAGGTTGATTTATCTAGAGCTCTGGAAGCAATACTAGTTGCAAATGCAATGTCGATGAGATACCACTTGTAAATATATTAAAGCACCAACTGCTTCACGATAGGGAATTTTGCTTTCAATGATATCCGTACTGTGACATGTCCATCCTTTTTCAATTGTAGTGCAGATTATTAATCGATGTAGTTTTATTGTGCCACAATTCAAAGAGACTTTTATCTTCAATATTTGTTGGGCCTGTTCTATTTAAAACGTATGCGGCTGTATTTACAGCTTCAGCCCATAAAGACGGAGGAAGCTCATTTTTTTAATACATCATTGATCTCATTGCTTCCGTAATTATACTGTTTCCTCTCTCTGCTGTACCATTTTGTTCTGGTGTATAAGGAGCTACAACAACATGTTTAGTTCCCATTTCTTCAATTATTTCTTCTACCCCTTTATTAACATATTCTTTTCCGCCATCAGTACGGATTTCTTTCACATTTTCTCCAAACCTTGTTTTTATTTCATTCAAAAATATTTTAAGTTTATCTTTAACTTCAGATTTTTCTCGAATGAAATAAACCACGCGATATTTACTATAATCATCTTTGAATGTAACAATAACGACGTTTACCTATAGACTCAACATTTATTGGTCCACAAACATCACTATGAATTAGTTCTCTGGGTTTGTTAGCTCGATTTATTCGTGTATCAAAACTCAGTTTGTGACTCTTGCCGTAAGCACAACCATCACAAAATTCTCCGTCGTCATTAGTATCAATTTTAAATTTCTTTAAAACAGATTTAACATGCTTCTTATTTTGATGAACTAGACGTTCATGCCACAATTGTAAGAACAATTTAATGTCGAACAAACAGATTGAGGTAAAACTACTTTTAAAAGAATTTTAAAGAGCTTACCAGCTTCGACTCCCATTGCAATTACCTTACCATTTCCTGAAAATAAACAATGCTGCCCTTTACTTCTTACCATGAAGTCCATATCTTTGGATGCTGCAGCTTTCACAGAGGACAAATTCTGCTTGATTTTGGGAACATACAGCACATCATACAAAGTACCTGGCAACCATTTTCCACCAGCAAATGTCAAAACTTTAATATTTACTTTACCTAAGACATCTACCTGATCCCCATTTGCTACACGAATGACAGATGGCATTTCAAATTTTTGAAAATAACTAAACCATTCTTGATTATGACATATATGGTCACTTGCGCCAGAATCAATCAGCTAGTCTTCACTACTAGCTTCATTAGCAGTACCAACAAATGCGTGCTTCATACTCGTTGTCTTTGCTTGTTCATTGATTGTATTCTTTCTAATTTGACAATTCTTTTGTATTGCCCTTTAGAACCGGACACAAAGCAATCAGAACAATCTTTACGAACATGGCCTGTTTTATTACAAGTATAACAACGGATTATTTTTCTTCTTTCAAAATTCTGCTCCCTCCTGTAAAATTTTATATTCTCCTTATTATTCAATTTTGTCTTCGAGAAAAGTGCCGTTACTTCAGCTTCATTTACATTTTCTTGTTTTTCTAAAAAAGTTCTTCAGTTGACAGCCGTGTTGTCAAATTTTTAAGAGTTCTTTTTGTTGAATCTGTTGAATCCCAAGCACTATTAAAAGATTGAATTTTGCGGGCAAAGTTGATAACACCCGCGCCATAACTATTGAAGCCGGGTGCAGCAGCATTAAGTTTCTTCAATTTATTTGCTGTTTCTATTTTAGAAATATGCTGTGAGATATTTCCTTCTGGATCCCATTTAAAATCAAAAAATTGTTTTTGGATCATTAGCACATTTTCTTCACTTTTCATGTCGTATATACTGTGTAATTTCGTCCACATTTCATATGCTCCTTCACAGTTCATCAGAAATTGTAAAGATTTTGATTCAACAATTGTTACAATAAATCTTCTTGATGTTTTATCTGATTTCTTTCATACCGCCATATTTTTCTCAAAATTCTTCTCTTCTTCTTTTGGCATCTTCAGCGTACCATCGCATATATCTAGAAGATCTTCACTACGCATAAAAAATTGCCATTGCTGCCAGTTGTCTGCACCACGAAGTTTTTCAGTTTTTGGTATATCACTCTCCATATCAGTGATTCACTTTTAATTTTCGTAAATACTCACTATTACCCGACAGTTCGCGAAAACAATGCCCGTAACGTATACAACATTAAAACGTCCAAATAAACAGAAAAACTCGAAAACGATAACTTCAAAAAGTCTTTACACTTACTACAACAACTGCACCCATTCAAATAAATCTAATATATGCCGAAAGGAATGCTGGGCCCCATAACCTATTAAAGAATTTGAGTGGATTGGTATATAAGAGTTTATTCGAACACCAACAGATAGAAAAATTATAAATATGTCATAAACATATCACTCATATCACATGAACATCTGAAATTATTAACCACTAGATTACTTTACGTAAAAGTTAAGTTTACTAGATTTTCAAAATCTTAACAATGTGCAAGTCTAGGAAAACCAATAAATGAAAGAGAACTAACATATCATATTGTAAGAGGTATTGGACAGAAATTCGAGACAATTGCATCAATGCTAAGACCATAACGCGGCATAAAACTGGAAGAGGTCGCACAAGCTTTACGTGAAGAAGAAAAAAGAATCAGAGAGAAAGAAAGCAACTCCGCAAGTACAAGTATCGCTTACAGAACCAAATAACGTAGAGTTAAAGGAAAGAAATGTTACAATTGTGGGAAAATGGGCCATATTAGCTAAGATTGTCGGTATCGAATAGACGAGAGTGAAAAGAGCTATAACAAGAAAGGAGACGACCACCAGAAAGGAAATTACCACGGATACAACAAAAAATAGAAGAAATAATAAGACAAGTAAAGAAAACAAGACGTTCTATGTAAATGTGAAAACGAAACAATTGGCGTATGCGATGCAAACCAAAAACAAAGCCGAAACAATGTGGGGAATAGACTCTGGATATACATTACATATGACAAAAAGAAAAAAATGTTCAACATACAAAAATACAACGGAAGAGTCGTCATCGCAGAAGAAAATAGAGAAATAGAAGCTACAGCTATAGGAGACGTCAAAGTAAAATCAAATATCAACGGGATTAGTTATTACGTGACAATATGAGATCTTCTATACGTGCCAAAATTGCGAATCAACTTATTGTCAGTAAGAAGCCTAGTTGAACAAGGGAATCGCATCATAACCGACAGAAACGGAGTAAGAATTTATGGTAAGCTGCGGATCTTACTGATCTGAAGACATCGACGAAATGTACATGATACGCCTACAAGATGACGATGTTACAGAAAACACAAATTCAAGTTTTGCAACAAAGACTTTAGGTGACAAAGAATTATGGCACAGAAGATTGGGACACCTAAACAAAAATTACATGGACAAAATGAACAACATGGGTGTCGTCATAGGAATGAAATGCCCAAAAATAAAATTGCAGTTGTGCACATCCTGTGTGAAGGGGAAAACGCATAAAGAACCATTTCATACGATTGACAGAGAAACTTCAAGACAGAGATTGGAATTACTGCACACGGATTTATGCGGACCACAACAAATTCCATCACTAAGCGGATCCAAATACATCATGACAATAATAGATGACTAAATCAGAAGAGTATTCGTGTTCTTCCTAAAACATAAGAATGAGGCTTATGAAAATTTTGTTAAATTCATAAGACTAAAGGAAAATGAAACTGAACAGCATATCAAACATGTGAGATTCGATAATGGAAAAGAATACGTTAAAGAAGATTTTGCAAAACTATTTAATGAGAAAGGAATAAGACATCAACGAACGGTACCCGGAAATCCACAAAGCAACGGCATAGCGGAAAGAATGAACCGCACCCTAATATAAACATCCAGAAGCATGTTAGAAGATGCAAAACTACCAAAGAAATTTTGGGCAGAGGCCGTATCAACAGCGGCATATCTATATAATTGTTCCATCAACAAACACAATAGCGTAAAAACCCCGATAGAACTATGGACAGGAAGATTTGGCTGCATCTGTTACTTCTATAATCGTGAACAAGGAAAATTAGAGAACGGAGCAAAAGAAGGAATCTTCATTGGATATTCATAAACTATAAATGCGTATAGAATCTTCGAACCAAAAGAAAGAAAGCTCTACGAAGAAAGAAGTGTTAAATTTAATAAAGAATTACCTGGTGGTACATTATACAAGAAAAAAATAGAAACCAAGAAGAGACGAATTTAAGGACTTAACAGAATTAACTGAAAATTCACTAAGAAAACAAATATACCAGAAGTACTAAGAAATGATTAGCAAGTCAATAACTTTGGAAATATAGAAAATCAAGAGGAACTAGAAACTCCAGCGGAAGAAGAAAATAGAAATATACAGCAAATAGTTGAAGAAAATCCAGTCATACAAGAAAGACATAGAGGAAGACGGAAAGGAATCACAAATGAACAAATCACGACAAGAGCATGAGAGAATATTAGCTGAAAGTTCGACTAGTTCAAGATGAAGATAGAAGATCGGAAAGAATTAAAAGCAAAAATCAAGCTCACCATACAACAATGAACGAGAATATACCAAGAAATGTACGAGAAGCATTAGAAAGTAGTGAACATGAAAAATGGAAGACAGCTATGAAAGAAGAAATAGCCTCAATGAACAAACATGACGTGAGGGATATAGTACCAAAAAGAAAAGACATGAGAATAATGAGAAGCAAATAGGTATTCAACATCAAAGAAGATGCCGAAGGAAGAAGCAAGAAATATAAAGCAAGACGCGAATGGGTATAATGCAAGACCTGGTATTGATTATCACGAAACACATTCTCCAGTGATGCGAATGGAAAGTATTAGAACCCTATTAGCAATAGCACCCAAAGGAAGATTTAAAATACGTATGTATGATGTAAACAGCGTATCTCCATGGAAACATACAAGAAGAGATTTTTATGGAACATCGCGAAGGTTTTACTGAAAATTACGATTCAGTATGTAAACTTAAGAAGAGCATATATGGACTACTACAATCAGGTCGAAATGGTATGAAAAATTAAGCAACACCTCTAAAAAACTTGGTTATAAACGAACAGCATCTGACCCATGCGTATTCCATAAACAAGAACTAGACAAGATATGCATAATTAGAATCTACGTGGATGATTTACTAACTGTTGGAATAAATAATTCAGTATTAGAAGAAGAAATTAAGAAGTTAAGAAAATGCTTCGAACTCACAAGAACCAAGTCAAAAATTTTAGGAATAGAAATTACAGAAGATGAAAACGGTATTTACATGAATCAAAGTAAATACATCGATACAATTTTACAACGGTTTAGAATGGAAGATTGCAAGGTAGCAAAAATCCCAAAAACTACGGATACGAATTTAGATGAAATCGAAAACTCACTAAAAATTGACAAAGGAATTTATATGGAAATGTTAGGAAGTTTGATGTATCTCAGTACATGCACAAGGCCGGACTTATGTCACACCATGAGTGCATTGGGACAGTACTCCAAAGATCCACGACAAGTTCATCTAGCAGCTTTGAAGAGGACATACCGATATATCAAATGGACAAAGAACTTAGCTTTGAAAGTCGACAGAGAATATATAATTTTAAGAGGAATAAGCGATGCAAGTTGGGATTCAACAAAAGATTAGAAATCATTTAGCGGATACATAACACAGATAGGTAACAGCACCATTGGATGGAAATCAAAGAAACAGAACACAGTAGCATTATCAACCTGCGAATCAGAACTGGTTACACTGAGCGAATGTAACAAAGGAATAAAGTGGAAAGCAGGCTTATTAGAACTTGAATTCAATAAATATTTCACAATTCCTGTCATCATAGAAACAGACAGCGAAGCAGCACGAAGGTGGATTGTAAATAGAAGCGAAACAACAAGAACAAAACACATCAATCGCATTTACAACTCTGTGAGGGAAGATAATGAACAAGGACATATAAATATTGTCCACAAACCAACAGAAGATATCCTAGCTAATGAATTGACTAAGGCTATGAACGAAGAGAAGATGAAGAAAGCCATCAGCAAATTCGGCCAGACGACAAGAGACACCGTCGAATCGAAGGGGGAGAATGGATAGGTAAAGCGATCCAGTCGACGTCAAAGAAATATAAATGTAATTATAATTATTTAATAAAAATAGTATTCATAGAACTGCGTTTGTGTCTGATCCAACAATTCGTAATATTGAAATTGCCTATAATAATTACATTACCACTGTTAATAATATCGATGGTACTGAGAGATTTAAAAAATAATTCAAAATTATTGAGATGAATACTACTAGCCCAGGCAAATTAGTCCAAAAAAAGAGCGTGCTTCCCGAAAAATATTACAAAGCTGGAAATGATTTTAATCCACTTTGAGCATCCCAAATAAGAGTCATATGAGTTTACGACAGTTTCTGAGGTGAGCTTAACTTTTGGGAGCCGAAAAACCACGAAATTTTGGGACATTTTTCAGTTTTTTGCTTATAACTCGAAAACGGTGTAACCTATAAAAAATTGTACTCTTTCTAAAATTAAAATTCACATAATTTCACGTCTAAAGAGCTTTTAAACGTCAAATTCTGTTTAGTTGTTTAGCCACAATCGATAGTCAAAAATCACCAATTTTTACCAACTTGGCTGAAAAGTGGGTTATGCTCATGTTTACACGCCTTTAACTCAAAAACGGCTACTTCATATAAAAAATGCTAAATTATGGTAGTTGTTTTTAAAATTCACTCATTCCTGCATACAGATACCCAAAAAACCGAAAGTAATCGTAGCGCTGAATTTCCGCTAAGAGCTATTTTTGAAGTTAAAAGACTTTTGAACCCCAAATCATCCACATTCGTCCAGTTATTCAAATTTAAAGGCAATTTCATAAAGGTCTACTTTTCAGACGAATGAAATTACCATGGCAGTCCAAATAATAATAAAAAGTTTCAAAAATGAGAAACCCATATCAGCAAAAAAGTGGTATTAAACGAAAAAGTACAATAACAAAAAAGTTAATTAATCAGTACTGAGTTTTTCAAGAGGTAATATTTCAGTGAAATAAAATCAAATTAGATTGAATTTAACAATCATATTATTAATGTACGTAATAATGATTATGTGGTTTAAATTGAATAATAAATTTCCGAAAAACATAATCCCTATTCCAATCATTTTCTTTGTTTCGATGTTCTTCATTTTGGAGAAGATTGTTTGTGGAAGGAAAAATCGATTTCTAGTTCTTCGCCTTCGTCAGAGAAGGGATCTTGCTCAGTTCCTTTTTCAACTATGTCGATTTCTTCGTCGTACAGAGCGGCCTCAAGTAACACTTCACCTTCAGTAAGAGAATTCCTGCATGTGTGTCCTGTGCAGTGGGCACATATGGCGGAGCATTTGATGCCTGGTTTTCTGCAGGAACAAGCAGTTTGGCATCCTTCTGTGCAAATGCAGGATATGATATTTACTAGTTTCTGGGGCGCTGGGGGTTGGGCTGTTGGAATTGGAATTAGACCGTATTTGGTGGTCTTCCATCCCTTCTGCTGTGGATCAAGAATGTTATTTTTCCATACATGCCCCCTGGGGGGCAGTGTTGGTGAGCAGCCGCTTCAGTAGGAGGCAAACATGTCAAATTGAAATTATTTTCTGATAGTGGTAGGTGACCCGTCGTTTGGCTCTCCTAATAAAACAGAATGCCTCCATGGCCAAAAAGGGGACAACCGAGTGTCAATTTGAAACCACAATAAATTATAAGGAGACCCTTCAATAATAATATACATTTCTTCAAACAGCACCAAATGCTGAATTAACATTAAAACTAAGTAGGCAACTAATTTACCTTTAAATAATAACTGGACGAATGTGGATGATTTGGGGTTCAAAAGTCTTTTAACTTCAAAAATAGCTTCTATCGGAAATTCAGCGCTACGACTACTTTCGTTTTTTTTTTTGTGTATCGTGAGTGTAGGAATGAGTAAATTTTAAAAACATTTATAATTTGAATTTTTTATATGAAGGAGCCGTTTTTGAGTTACAGGCGTGTGAAAATGAACATAACCCACTTTTCAACCAAATTGGTAAAAATTGCTGATTTTTGACGATCGATTGTGGTTAAACCGCTGAACCAAATTTAACATTTAAGAGCTCTTTAGACGCGAAATTTTGTGCTTTTTAATTTTAGACAGAATAAAATTTTCTATAAGATGCACCGTTCTGCCGTTATAAGCGAAAAACTGAAAAATGTCCGAAAATTTCGTGGTTTTTCGGCTCCCAAAAGTTAAGCTCACCTCAGAAACTGTCGCAAACTCATATGACTCTTATTTGGGATGCTCAAAGTGGATTAAAATCATTTCCAGCTTTGTAATATTTTTCGGGAAGCAAAAGTTTAATTTGCCTGGGCTATACGTGGAATATATACTACAGCAATAATTAATGAATAAAGAAGTAATATGATAAAAATTCAATTCGTGTACATGGAAATGGCTTCTTGCTGCTATGAGTACTCCTCCTTCCTCCGCCTGTAGAAAGACCGAGCTGATCACACCTCCGATCACATTTATTTATTTATTTATTTATTTAACATAAAGATCAACAGGTCTAATGACCCAATAACAGATCAAAAAAAAAACATATACAAAAATATATAACGAAGATACACATATAATAATAATAATATAGTAGATCATAAGAAAAGAATTACAAATTAATCAAATGAGTCAGCCAGAATTTTTGAACATTGGTTCCTAAAAGCAGAAATTGAAATACTAAAAATATCAACCTGATTATAAATTGAATTCAAAAGCGTGCACATAGAAAATAGCGGAGATTTCAAAAGCATATTTGTAGAAGCTCTAGATAGGTAAAAACATTTATTGTTTCTAGTTGTGTTTGAAGGAGCATGGAAGGAAAGGAGAGAAAGGATTTCAGGATCATCAACCAAATTATGAATAATTTTATATAGATAAATTAAGTAAGCACATTGGCGTCGAAGGGAGAGTTTAACAAAGTTGAAAGACTGAAGTAAAGTATTATATGAATAATCGACGGAAGGATAATGCCGATGTTTTTTAAAGTACAAAAATTTTAAAAATTTACGTTGTACTGATTCAATTATATCGGAACACTTTGTAGTTGTTTGAGAGAAGCTCGTTGTCGCTCGTTTATTGTTGTAGCCAGGTTTCAGTGAAACAAAGATTGTCATGGTCACTGTCCATTGTATTCCAGTAAACTGTATTTAGTTTAGAATTTAAACATCGCACGTTTTAATAGTATATGTTTATAACTTTATTAGGACGATTAGTACAATGATTAGATTGACTGTTGGGTATTAATATGTTTAAATGAATTATTTTAGGAACGTTATTTATATATTTAATAACTAAATCAGTTTCACCATTTTTTATGCGAGATTCTAGTTCATTTTTTAGTATTTTATAATAGTCGATATGTCTTTCGGTGCGATCTTATGAAATAATGCTGATTTTTTTAGTTTTCTGGAATATTTAATTATATCATGTACCAATTTATTTTAATCAAATTGTATTCTAATAGGACGAATCTTATTTGAGTTGTATTTGCCGACACGGATATGCGAAATGTTATTTAGTTTAATATATTTTTTCTATAGTCACTACAGACCAGAATATAACTGCTCAAGGACTACAATAAACTGAGAGACACATGCCACCTGCTACACCTAACAAAATAATATCTAGTAATGTAGTAAGATATCTACATTTATAACGGTTTTAAAATATGGAATACGTGGTAACATGATAATATTAATGGTACTGAAATGTGTATTGATATAGCAGAGCAAACACACATGAATCAATGAATCACATAAATTATATAACGATAAGATAGTAAAGGCAAATACCTAAATGGAATATTGGCGGAGTTTGCAAACGTTTTATGTCTTTGATCGCTGAAATTCAAAAGTATTTCCATCCCAAGTAAGTAAGGCAGGTTAAGATGCAAGCAGTGGAGTAACCAAAAAAGCCCCAGAGCGAAAATTAATTTGGGGTCCTCTAAAATTGGTTTCTTATATTAAATCCTTAAGTGAATTGTAACTCAGTCATTTATACTATTTCATGACGTTATTTTTCATCCCTTAAACAGAAACAATATAGTTGAAAACAAAGTTACAACAAATCTTTCGTTTACGTAACAATTTTCCTCTTGTCAACAACTCGTTCCCGTTCTGCGTCATAAAGACTTAAGACCGTCTGGGCGTCGTTCGTCCTCTGCGGCAACTACCATAGCTGGCGCTCGATCGCCGCGTCGGTGTGTGAACAAACATTTCCGGTTAATACGACGTGTAATCGAACATATTAGGTTCGCGGTTCGTTCGTTGCTGTGGCTGACCCCTGACCTCTGCCGGCCTTTTTGTGCAAGAACAAACGGCTTGTGTCGCCGCTCTCACACCGCGTGACGGGATTATTCTCCACCTGATTTTTAGAATTTTTGTTGTCGGGTTGAATTAAAGTGTGGTATTATTTTTGCTTTAAATTTCATGAATTTGTGATATGTTTGACTTAATTTGTACATAGCGACAAAAATTTGAAATTTTATTTAACGTAAACTTACCATAAATAAAATATTTATGAAATACTGTTTATAGTCTCATTTTTAGAATATAGTAAAATATTTATTATGACAACTAGTGCTTTTTTGGACAAACTAATGACATTCGAGAAAAATCTTATATACCAAAAATGATTAGGAAAAGGGGCGAATTTATCTGTAATAACAAACCGAAACTATATATATAAAATAACATTGACATTATCACACTTCTGGTAAGATCTTAAAAAATATTTTATCTCATGTACAAAAAATGCATTCGTTCTTTACATTTAGTTTTATAACATCGTACAAAAATTCATAAAGAGCACATACATATCAGTTTGCTTTCAAAATCAACAAGAGAATAAATCGGAAAATAGCCAAAATATCTTGAGGAACGATTCATTGGTGACCTCGTCGATATAGATTCCTGTTGGTCGCCTTTATTAATTTGGCCTGAAATTAGATCTCCTTTTTTGAACTTTTCCAAGTCACCAAAATATACGCTATTTAGTCCTTGTATATCAGTTCCTGCATTTATGTTGTTGCAATTATTCCTGACATGTAGTATTTCAAGAAACATACATTTGGAGTAATTGTGTTCTTCTAAAATCTTGAAATTTTTCAAATCGAAAGTGTGTTTTAGTGCACAAAAATGTGCAACCAGAGTATATTTGTTCGCAATATTGTTTTGTGATGATTTGCCATGTTCGTTCATCCGGATCTTTGTACATCTTTTTGTAGTTCCTACGATATGTAGCTTTTCATTTTTGAATAAAACAATGAACTTTAAAAATCATGTTTGATTTGTCGATCGTATCCACTGGGTCCTTAAGCTTCCTACAAAGCATATCTATTGTTGACATGGGTTAACAGGTAATATTATCGTAGAGTTTATTCTTTCGCCATCTATTTAAATTCGTCGCCAAGTAGTCTACTTTTAGCATGGAGTAACACTTTTTGGGTCAAGTGGTCCAGTGTTATTATTTCTTGCTGAGGTTGTTTTCCTTTCCTTCGTGTATTGCGAGTGGCTTTCTACGTTTGGCACGGCGTAACCTGAGGGTAACCATTCTTCTTCAGTAGGTAACATACTTTTTAATAGCCTCGTCCATAAAGCATGCAAATAACAGTTTTACTACTCGCTGTTTCTGATTTCTACCAACATTCAATAATTGAGGAATTCTTAAATGATAATTGATGTATCTGGTACTTACATTGGGATTCCTGTTCCATTTAGTTGGAATGGAGTTCTCCGTTCTAATTATCAATGTATCGAGGAAAGGAATGCACCAGTTTTCTTCTTGTTTAACAGTAAAGTGGAAGTCAATTCTGTAGCATTACAAACAGCTACAGTTTCTTTAACTTTATATTAAGGTATGCTGAAGGTATGTTTTCGCAATACGTCATTTAACAATGCTTCCATAACATGATTTGCAATAGCAGGGCTGGTAGAGGAAATCATAGGGCATAGCAGAATTCCACTTACTTCATAAGCATATCTCTTGGAATGTACGTTCTTTCCCCAAATATACTCCACTTGGATTCAATTTCTTTCAACGTAAGATCCAGTGAGATATTAGATCCAAAGAACTCAAAACGTATCCACATGGTAACACCTAATCTGTACCACAGTCTACAAACTGTGGTACAATAGAAACAAGAATGAGAAACATAAACACATCAACCATCACACAGGACATGCACGACAACTACGGACAACATGGCAAAAGAAAAGTGCAACACCTACTTGATATTAACATAAAGTTCGAAAAAGAATGCAACTATAAGATTTTATTTTTAAGGTGTCGATAAAAAATACAAGACAAATAATGTAGCGTGACTAGAAGAGCTATTTGCCGGAGATAATACTGCCGTTAAAATTTTAAAAGACGTATTCTTCAATGTTATAAATAATTTTAAAATAATTTAAGTCAAAACTATGATACAAGGTTAACTATATTCTTAAATAGGCAAGTTAATTTTTTCAACCACCAATTTAAATCTGTTCACTTAAAGATATTTGATAATTTATTTCAATATTTAAACAGAATCACTACACTTCATAAAGAAGAATGAATGAAGTGGTGTAATTTTTCCACCAGAAGCTGATGAATTACTGCAATACAAATTCAACCTACCAATAAAATTTTATGAAATTGCATTGTTTCAACACGTAAAGGATTATTTAACAAATTTCTAAAACGAAGACTTTTTTAAAAGAAAATCCTACCATTTTTGTTAATAAAGCCGAGAAAACGAATAAAACAGTAATAGTAAATATACAGACATATAACGACAAAATGAGCGAATTACTAATAGATGATCAGGTTAGTTAAAATCTATATGATAATAATAACAAAGATATAGAAACAAACAGACATTTGACGAGACTTATTGATCCTGAAATTTATGGACCGACGACGAAGATGTCAAAATATTTGGAAAATATTCTGAGAGACCTAGAAAAAGAAGAATACTATTTGAAAACTTCATTTAAATTTGCGGACTTTATAAGAAAATTATCCATGCCACGTGAATAAATTTTGATTTCTTTGAATGTAAAGTCGTTATATATTTAAAATCTCCCTGGTTCATACATTGAAAGCGATTGCCACTAAATGGGGTATTATTGACACGAGGGAAAGGAAAATAACATCAGAAGGAAATGATAACACTGGACCACGTAACCGCAACAAGTTTTACGCTGTGCCAAACTTGGAATGCCTGGCGCCGAATTTAAATAGATTGTCAAAGAATAAGTCAACATTGATATTACATGTCCATGTCAATAGTAGACTTGCTTTATAGCTAGCTGAAGAATACAGTGGACAAGAACGACAAATCAAACGTGATTTTTAAAGTTCATTGCTCCATTCAAAAATTACGTAGGAACTACTAAAAGATATACAAAGATCTGGATGAACAATCATCACAAATCAACACAAAACTACAATGCGAACAAATGTACTCTAGTTGAACATTCTGATGCACTAAAACACACTTTCGATTTGAAAAATTTCAAGATTTTGGAAGAAGAAGAAAATTACTCTAAATGTATGTTTTTTGAAATGCTACTAGAAAAATTACTAAGATATTACAAAGAAAGGCATTTGAGTTTGGAAAAATATAATGATATTCTAAGTTGTGATGATTTAGACCCATTTAAAGGTTTAAAAACTGAATATTTGCATTTAAAAGCATTCTCCAGAAATTACAATTATGTTGAACGTATCAGTTTTTCTTTGGGAAATATACGAGATAAAATATTAAATAATAAAAATAATAAATATCAGTTACAAAACGTAAAGAGTTGATATGTGCAAGTAGTTGAAACTTTGAAGAATTTGCTAACAAATGATAGCTATCGATGTAGTAAATGAATATACAATTAATGAAAGTAAAAACACTTCTGAAACATATAGTTCATATAAGGATGGAACAGCATAATAAAAACAGTACTTATTTTTCCACATACCCTCATGTACTGCGATTACAATTGTATTATGATGATACTGAAGTCGTAAACCCGTGAGGATCAAAAACTTCAATACACAAAGTATCAGCATTTTATTTTACAGTACAAAATTTAACATATAAATATAATTCTGGACTGAGCAATATCCATTTATTATTACTGTGCTATATGGAAAATCTAATGAAATATGGAGCAAATAAAGTATTGGAGGTTTTTGTGAACGATATTTTCAATTTTTGTCTCCGTCTTGTAATTACTTCTGCAGAATGTGCAATATTAAAAGAAGCACTTTTCATAACAATATGAACTACTAGTTAAGTAAAGGAATAACAACATCAAATATTGGAATAAAAGATAATAATTCAAAATACTTTCATGTAACTACCAATTTTGCATTTGATATTATGCACGATTTAATGGAAGGTGTTATTCCCATGGAAATAAAATTTGTTCTGAATTATTATATATGTGTAAAGAAATATTTTAATATTCAAGTTTTAAACAATTGAATTAAATTTCGGATTTGCCGAAAGACACAATAAACCGTCTGTCAATTTTACCACAAGATAATTAGTACCTAACGTGAAAGATCATACACTCAAGCAGACTGCAATGCAAACATGGTGTCTTGTGAGAATATTGTCATTTATTTTATACGATTTAATCCCAGATTAGGATAATTATGTAGAGTTACTCTTTCTTTTACTTCGACTTACTGAAATAATTTTTTCTCCGATACAAAAAGCAGGTCAAGTCTGTTTATTTACATAGTTTAATTTTGGATCATCATATTTTATTTAATGAACTTTTTGCCGATATTAAAATGATTAACAAACATCATCATATCGAACATTATTCGGAATGTATTGAAAAAATTGGGCCCGTACGTAATTATTGGTGCATGAGATATGAAGTAACACTTGCTGCTTTTAAGAAACGAGCAGCTTGTTGTCATTTTATAAATATTGCAGAAATTTTGGCAATATATTACCAGTTTAATTATGTGAATATCCAAGTATTTAAACAAAAAAATTCGAAGAAAAATGGAAGCATGAAACAGTATGTTGATTTTTTAACCTTTAAAGAAACATAAAGATGTATAAAGTTTAAAGATGTTTTTGTATCACGGTTGTATGCATTTATGGGACAGAATACAGTAGTACAAAATTTGGAGAAATTAAAGAAATTATTTGTTTATTTCACGATGATGTTCACGGTGCAATTATACAGAACAGTTTATTTTGAGCATAAGCTCCATGCCTATTGTATTGAACCAACATATCAATATAGATCTATAAATATCGATGAAATTAAACAAGTTGTGCCATATAGCGCCTGGAAAACTTTAATAATGATGAAACAATTATAAGTTTAAAAACAGTAGCATTGTGATATGCGTTCATTTTGTATTTTTGTGCCTATCTTTTTAGTTTTCTAATTTTTAGATGAGAAGATTGCCAAGGTATCTTTTGCCAGCTAAAAGAATCCGACATGCGTGAAATGAATATTAAAATTGGAGTTAGAAAAAAAACTAATGACCCTCAAATTTATTTTATCTCAAACTGGCCGCCCAACAGTATATGTAAGTAAACATTCTTCTAATAGTAAGATTTACTTATATTAGTTGCTATATTACAGAAGATAACGCATCAATAGATATTTACTTATATTAGTTGCTATATTACAGAAGATAACGCATCAATAGATACATACTCCTTGGTTCACGAAACAAATTATTTCTGATCTTAAACTTAAAGATAAGCATCATCAGTTATATAAAAAAAAAACTAATGATGAAAGAAATTATTTACAATTTACAGCCCTCAGGTCTAAAATCAAAACTGATATTAAGGTTGAGTATAATAACTTTATTCGCCGTTCGGAAAATATGGTCGCTAGTTACCCAAGTAAATTTTGGTCATTTATTACTAAAAAGAAGAATTGCACACGTATATCTGAAAACATGCATTGGGGTGATATCAATTATATGATCTACGGTACAAGGTTTTGCTGATTACTTTTTTACTGTCTATTCCCGAATAAATGTTTCAGACTTCTCTAAAATAAATAATCCTTCAACTACAAATAACTATTTAAATATAAAAGAAATTTCAGAGGATGAAATTTCTGCATCAATTAAGTCTTTAAAATTGTCATGTTCTCCTGGTCCTGATTTTCTTCCTTCTTATATTTTAAAAGGTTGCTCTGAAATTTTTGTCAAACCACTCTATATTCTTTTTAATTTAATCTTAAAAACTAATAAATTTCCTGATACTTTAAAATTATCCCAAATTAGTCCATTTTTTAAATCTGGTAACACTACTGATATTTCAAACTAAATGCCAATTTCTATTATTTCTAAATGTTTCGAAAAAAATCTGTTTAAAAACATATATCGGTCTGTTAGTAATGAACTGCACAACATGGCTTTATTAAGGGCAAATCAACTGCAACTAAACTTAGTCAACTTTCTGAATTCACTATTAATGCTTTAAATGAAAATTCTCAAGTTGATGTATATACTGATTTTGCAAAGGCTTTTGACTCGATAAATCATGATGTACTATTGTTCAAACTGGAGCATCAGTTTGATTTCTCTCCTGACTTACTTATGTTAATACGTTCGTATATCAGTGATCGTAAACAATTTGTGCAGTACTATAACCACAAATTTGATTTTTTTACTCCCCACTCTGGTGTTCCACAGGGTTCTAATTTGGGCCCTCTTCTCTTTGTTTTATTTATTAATGATATTAATAAGTGTTTGGAGTTTTCAAATACTCTTTTATATGCTGATGATTTGAAACTATTTAAAGTTGTAAACAATCTTAATAACTGTCATAAATTACAAAAAGATATTAATAATCTTCTAGCTTGGTCGTCTTCATCACAACTATTTTTCAACTTTTGTAAATGTAAAATTGTCTTATTCGATAAGGCACAGTCAGGTAATTGTTCCTTACTGGATGACAGGCCAGTGTCTAGAAAGAATGAATTATCATAGGGATTTGGGAGTTATATTTGATCTGAGATTACTATTTGATTTACATTACAATTTCATTATAAATGCTGCTTATAAAAGCATAGGTTTAGTTATACGTAACTCGCAGTTCCTCAAAAATCAAGAAACTCTTAAATCTCTGTACTACTCGCTTGTTCGATCAAGACTTGAGTACTGTCCTATTGTTTGGAATCCAATATATGACTCACATAGTAAAAACATTGAATGGGTACAAAGAAAATTTGTAAGATACTGTACTAGAAAATTCACAACAAATTTTAATCCATTAGATTACACAGTTACAATGTTAGATCTCAATATGTTTATGTTAGATGAGTCCAGACGTAAGATGTACTCTTGTCTTTATCTACATAATTTATTAACAGGCAAAACTGACGACACTGTAGGCCTAAGTAATGTGCACATTAATATTCCGCGCTTTACATCCCGAATCCGTATTACATTTTATATTCCTCATTTTAGGAGAAATTATTTTTTGAAGAGTCCAATTACACGACTGTGTTTCATGTACAATAGCATCGAAAGAAAAATAGATACTGAAGTTGACTTTTTCCATTTAAATTACAGAGTAGTTAGAACCATCTTGACTAATCATTTAAGTACATTTTGATTTTAAATATCTCATATATATATACACTGCTCCAAGAAATTAACGCACCATGTAGTAAACGATAAATATTTATCATGTTTCCTAATAATTTGTAGTGGTTTGCGTTGATGTGAAACAACTTAGTATACAATGTTCAGTTGTCAAACTTGTGCTGACATTTGGTGTTGTATTTGGTCTTAGTTACATAAAATTAAATCACATACAATAATCATTTAATGAACTATCAGTTTTAATTTGTGTTTATATCGTGTTTTATCTTGATAAAGTTTTCTTATTGTTTCTTATTTTACCTTTTCGCCAATATGCAACGCGAATTTTGAAACTTGACGAAAGAAGAATGTGCGCAAGCCGTGGTTTTATTAGAGGAAGGCTGGAGTTACTGCCGAATAGGAGAAAGGTTCGGTGTGTCTCATACATCGATATCCCGAATGATACAAAGGTATAGGGACACTGGTAATCATGTCCGACGACCTGGGCAAGGTAGACTTCGTGCCACAACCCGTGTCCAGGATCGCTTTTTGAGACTTTCTGCTCTAAGACAACGATTCGTTACATGCAGATGTTTACAATCTCAACTACAGGAAGTTCATGGTACTCGAATTAGCATAGAAACAGTTCGTAAACATCTAAAAGTAGCTAATTTGGCTTGTCTCGCAATTATGTGAATTGGTTGCAGGACGACTGGCGATACGTTCTCTTTACAGACAAATCCAGATTTTGTCTTTATACCTGTGATAGACGTGTTCGTGTGTACAGACGACCAAATGAACGATATGCTCACTGCAACATTTTTAAGACCACTTTATTTGGCGGAGGTTCTGTAATGGTGTGGGGAGGCATCTCTTTGACAGCGCGCACGGACTTAGTAGTGTTAAACAATGGAAATCTTAATGCTGATCGGTACTTAAAGGACATCCTCCAAGACCATGTTGTGCCATTCATACCTTATATCGGACCAATTTTTTTATTAATGCAAGATAATGAGCGATCCCACAGTGCTCGCATAGTTCAAAATTATCTTGAGGAGGTTGGAATCAACACCATGGATTGGCCAGCAAGAAGTCCAGACCTCAGAGCACAATAGAGCACGTCTGGGACATGCTTGGCAGACGCCTACAAGATTATCCGAACCCAGCCAATAACTTGGAAAAGGTGGGACGCCGCCTTGTCGAAATATGGAATGGATTCGAACAGAATGACATAAGCTCACTGATTTTGAGTATGAGTAATCGATGTCAAGCCATTATTAGAAGCAGAGGTGAAAATACTCGATACTGAGGTCCTTTCATTAAAAATTTCGCTAATTAAGATTTTCGAATTTTTCCATTTTTTATTGATTTTCACTATAATTTAATTTGTAAAGGTTAGTTTATTAAAAGATTAAACAAAGTTTACTTATTAATGGTTGCTATTTATCAAAGAATCGAATATAATTCTCTATCCCGTCATATACTATTGTTTTATAAAGAATTTCCTAGTGGTGCGTCAATTTCTTGGAGCAGTATATATATATATATATATATATATATATATATATATATATATATATATATATATATACAGGGTATTAATACTAAGTCCTTACACCCAAAAATGGTAGTTAGAACTCATTAAAACAAACAACTTTTCCTAGTTCCAATTTTTGATTTGGTGCCCCGGTTCGTAGTTATTGGAGTTCTTTTGTTTTTCGAAAAAATTACCTTCAGGCTTTCTAAAAATTTGGCATTTACAATTATTTTCTATTTTTTCAAATGGCAAAATGGCGATCGATCAAAAATTTCAATACATGATTTTTTGATAACCACTCTCTACTACAATATTTGTCATAAACATTTTTATTATATATTTATATAAATATATATATATATATATATATATATATATATATATATATATATATATATATAAATATATATATAAACGTACGTATTTAATTTTTCTATGATAATATTTCGTATATATATTTGATATTTATTTGTATGTATTTGTATGTATTTATATGTATATATTATGTTTCTGTCTCAAACATGTGTAGGAGGTCAGTAATAAATAAATAAATAAATAAATACTCGCCCTCAGCTAGTAGCAACTAAACAATGTCTTCCACTGATAGTAACATCACACACATTTCATATAGTGAAAGTACAGCATCACAGTCTGCAGTTGAAGATGAAACCCAGCAAGTAGTTAACTTGTCTTCACCTCAGTCAGAGGTATTAAATAAATACTATAATTTATGTATATATGCAAATTATTATTAATATGTATAAATTCAGTTTGTAGATATTAAGAAAATACTTGAATCAGATAGTAGGGAAAAACATAAGCAATCATTAGAAAATAGTGAGATTTTAAGCCGTTCAAAAATCCTAATTTATTGGAATAATTGTTGGAAACATTGTGAAAACTGTCGGTTATATCCTACTGCTGGCGGAAAAAGGAAACAAAATACGCCAAATCTCTCACTAATACTTTTCCCAAATTGGGAATAAAACAAACCGATGACAGTATAAGCTACGTAAATAAATTTTCATGTCTCTAAATAGCACTTGTTAGCTAAAGTTTATATATTATTTGCAGAAACACTTTTATGGCGAAAATTTCAACACCAGATTTATTGAGTATCGGCTGAAGACGATACGTCGATTGTTATGGGCTTCAAAAACAAGATACAAGAATACCCCTGAAAATAAAACAAAAATAAAACCTCTACTTAATGAATTCTACAGCTACAGAATAAAAGATTTTTGATGGGAAAGTACCCTTAACGAATATTTTTAAAAAATATCCTTCAATACTATTATATAATGGGAAAATGGTGAGAAAATTAAATTTATTATCTGTGCAGCACCAAAATAATAATTTAATTGATTTTTTAGGTAGATAACGAGTATGAACAACTAACAGATTCGAACAATGTTCATAAAATACCCAAATTACGCACCCAAAATATTAAAATATTTTACAACAATGTCCCCACATATATTAAACTGTATTGAAACAAATGTTAATATTGCAGGAGGTAAGATATTCTATTACGGGAAATATTTTGTAATAAATCCAAAAAAAATCTTTGTTTTAGACGAATCACTGATTGGAGTCTGGATCATTTTCTTTGCTTTTTAAATTTAAGTGAACTTTTTCTTTTCTAATTATTATATTTAGGTCCTCTTCTTTTTTAAATATTTTTATGAATGATATTTGCCTAGTTATTGATAATGTTGAATTTTTATTATTTGCGGATGACCTAAAATTATTCAAAAGTATAAAAAATGGAAATGACATAACCGATTTACAAAATTAAAGCTCTTTCGGAATGGTGTGTCGGCAATGATCTTTCGCTAAACCCTAATAAATGTAAATCAATCACTTTCACACGCTCTAGACTTGCCTATGTAAATAGATACTCTATAAACAATATTATTCTGAAAAGTGTTACTACTATTAAGGACCTCGGAGTAACATTCGACAATAGAATGAGCTTAAACGAGCACATTGATATAACTGTAAACAAGGCAACGCAACAACTCGGTTTTATGAAAAGAACATGCCGTGAAATTAACTCTGTCACAACTTTAAAAGTACTATATACGTCATTAGTTAAGC